>BSBK01007354.1:0-292500 GCA_027943335.1 Chamaecyparis obtusa
ATATATATATCTATATTTATATATATATATATATATATATAGATATATATATATATAGATATATATAGATATATATATATATATATATATATATATATATATATATATCTATATATATATATATATATATATATCTATATATATATATTATATATATATATATATATATATATATATATATATATATATATATATATATATATATATATATATATATATATATATATATATATACATATTTTAGTCCCTTGATGTTAAAATTGATGTTGTATCTGACATAATGTAAGTGTCTAGTTTTTCTTTTCAGGAATTGAGTCCTCTTACCACCCCAAGAATATTATTCTTGCAGTATAATTCAAGCATTGTCTTTGAAGTCAAGATGTCGGGAAATCGGGGTAATCATGTTTGATTAAGTTTTCCCTTTTAGAAATGAGTCACGTCGGAACCTGACTAATGTTAGTCTAAGTCCCAAGTTCATGCAAAGAAATCATAAAAGTGAAAGTTCAAGAAAATCATACTATGACTACTAAGGTCATTTGGAAATAGTAGCGAAAGAGTGTGATTTATGAAATTCCAAAAGGAGAACTCTATGTTCAGGAAATATGTTTTTGAAGTACTCATTTTGTTAGAAAGTGAAGGGAAGAGGTACAATTTATGAAAGACTAGGGAACAGTTGAAGAAGGCAACCTCCAACGATCGAGAATGGCAGTTGAATGGTGCATTTTCCAAATTCTTGAAAGCAAGTCATGTGTGGTTCTCGAAGAAGAAAGATAAGACAAATTTGTAGACAAAAGTAACTCATCGAGCAAAGATAATTAGTTATGATCTGGAATTCTCCATACTCCCTATGAATCTGAATCATGGAAGTGAATATCATCAGATTTCGAAGCAAGATATGAAAAACCTTGCCTAACAAGGAAAAGAAGAATTGGAATTAGTACTATTGAAGCGTCAATTTTGAATTTTCACAAATCAAAATAATTTTGAAAATCCGTAGTGACATAAAATTCTCACCATAGATCAGAACATTAAATTCATAGAACAATTTAACTAAAAGAATGTCTTGTCCATCATTTAATGGATTTAATGTCATTTATTTTCCATGATCTATCCAAGATTTGCCTCAATTGCGTAATAGATTGTGGGAGACATTAAATTGAAGCATCACTACAAAGACATAAAAGTGAATTCTCTTGCATCATTTTCTTTGAGAACATAAATCTATCATATCCTCTGAATTCATAGAATGGCCCTTAGGTACATTGGTTTTGGCCACCTTAATGGCATTGAGAGTGAATGGAAAGAGATCGATGACACAAAGATAAATCATTTTGACTTGGGAGACCTTCAAAGAAGGGTCCGCCATGAACCAAGACACCCAATCACAAAAAAATTAATAGAAAGTGGCCTCATGGAAGCAGTTGGATTCACAGTCATCGTGCAATCTCTAGAAATAATCAGGGAGTGCATTTCTCATTTCAACCCTGTAACTAGACAAATAAAACTGGTTAATTAAGAGGTTCTCATCATACTAGACAAAGCCACTATCCATAATTTCTTTCACTTACCCATGAGGGAAGTGTACACAAATTAGAATTTTTCTCACTCAGCTTCAATTTTTAGTGAAAATAAAACAAGGTGGAGGATCATAATGTCAGAAGAGTGGTTTGAGCATGAGAGGTCCAACAAATCTAAACTTTCCAAGTCTATATATTGTGCTAATTTGAAAAGAGAAATCATTGACATGTCGGTCCTATTACACAAAAAAAGGGGCAATGAAGAAGCATTGAACTTGGAAGAGTGGGCTTTCTTTCTGGTACAAACCATGTGCGTAAATAAAATATACATATACTAGGCAAAGCTTATTAGTGATAGACTCGGGTTCCTAATGATGAGCGCCAAGCATCATTGTTCCTTCTTTATGTCTTTGTATATTATCTATGCCCTGGCATGCACAAAACATTGGCCAGGTCTGAGTCATGTCAAATATTTCAAAGACGACATACAAATCTATGAATTTTATCCTAGATATACTAGATAGTGTTCTGACACAACAAGAAGTGGGATGTAACACCATAGGAGTGTGGATTGCAAAATTACAAGAGTATGACATTGATATCAAACTAAATAGTAGTAAAATGGATTCACCACTATTCAAATGTAAAGGGGGAAATATGAGACCTATTCTCAAACCCAAATTCCCCAAAGAAGAGATCCGATTTGATCAACCAAAAGGTTAATGCACAATCGAATCAATTTATGGAAAAGAGTAGGAAGAGAGAGTAAATCCAATATTTCCCTATGTGGAGAATTATGTTTAGAATATAAAATAATTGAAATACAAGTACTAACCTCAAATTAGGGTAGATCTGGAAAATGTTGAATTCTGATGTCTGTGTACACTTTCAGGAAAATCTTAAACTTGTCCTAGACTGGAAATGCCGAGACAGAGAAAACCCATAAATCTTTCCTCAAGATGGCTCAGCTCGGGTTTGACCCTCATAAAAGGTCAAATAACACATTCTTTATTTGAAGTCCGATTCGAATTCTATTTGCAGATCTTGAAAGTTTTCCAAAAAGGGTATCCAAATTTGCTCTCAGATTCGAAACTCCAAACTTGTACCTACAAGAAAATGGGGGTTTTTGTTGTATGGGGGGTTTGCCTTAGTCAAACCCCACTTTAGGAATTAACCTTGAAATTGAATTGAAATGTAGTATGCATAAACAAACTAATTGGAACAAATCACCTTGCTTATGTTGAAGTCCTTGTAGAGGATTTGAATCCTCAAATCCACAAGTAGGAATGCTTCAATAGATGTAGGATGTCTCCAATCAATGGTATTTGATCTTCAACACCAATCTTGACTTGATCTTTGCATGTGAGAAGGCTTGAATGAATGGAGAAGGATGGATCATCAAAGGGGGCTCCAAAGAGATTGAATCCTCTAATAGCTAACAATGGATCTCCTTAATGAATGGATGCTTGAACACTTGAATGCTTGAAGACTTGCTTGCACTTGAGAGCTCTAGATGCTTGATTGCAAAACTTGATTATGAGATATGAAAACTTGATGTGAAAATGAGAGAGGAAGGCCTCCTTTTATAGTGATCTAGGGCACACTCCTCTAGATGGGCCACCTTGGAGAATTAAATCCCAATTAGGTCCTCACCTTTAGAAAATATACCTAGATTAAATGCAATTAAAGGATTTACCATCCTGAAACCCGAAATGGCCGACCCGGAAGCAGGAAAATAAATCTCCCGAAAGCCCGAAGCCCGAAGATTCTAGAAATTGGAATTTTGAAAGAAGGGGTCAAAGTTGAGATTGACCCTGACCTAGTCAGGGTCAACCTCGACCCTGACCTAGTTAGGTTCTAACTCGATCTTGACCCTAGTCCCAGGTTGACTCAGAACCAAGTCAGGAGGTCCCGGGGATGCCCAAAAACCTAAAACTGATGCCAGAACAGAATAGAATGTCAGTGATAGACATAAAATCCTATGATTATCATGATGAAGGCCAAGAGGATCCATTTCTAAATCC
Source organism: Chamaecyparis obtusa (assembly GCA_027943335.1). NCBI lineage: Eukaryota > Viridiplantae > Streptophyta > Pinopsida > Cupressales > Cupressaceae > Chamaecyparis > Chamaecyparis obtusa. Next base: position 3,542 of record BSBK01007354.1, read on the forward strand.
TACCTAGAAATAGAGCTATGAAAGAGGGAAATTCATGAGAATCTTTAAGATCCTAACCCTAATTTCACCTAGAATGAAGCAGAAAAGAAGTGGAAAGCGGGGAGAAAATCCAAATACATGCAAAGACCCAATCAAGGCACTTAACATGACCCCAAACCACCTACTCAGAGGGCTAAATGCTCTTATCATGGAAGTGCTTCCATTTTAAGACGATACACAAACCAACCAAGCTTCTATGTGGAAAGGGTCTTTGCAAAATGATAGATGAGAATAAACCTGAACAACAAGAAAATCTACCTAAGGTGTTGATGGTAAGTCTGCAAGATCCTTGGTTCTTGGATATTGCTTACTTCCTAACATATGGTGAATTCACTAAAGGTCTCTCCCTGAAATAAAAGATAAATATGAGGATAAAGGCTGAGAGATATTTCATCTGGGATGACAATTAATACAAACAGGCTCTAGACGGAACTTTCCTGAGATGTGTGGATAAGCAACAACAAAAAAAGCTACTAAAGGCTTTCCATGATGAAGCTTGTGGAGGTTACTTCTCTTCGTAGTCACAACCTTCAAGATTATGAGGCAATGCTAGTACAGGCCAGAGACGTTCAAAGATGCCTACCAATGGGTATCAAAGTGTGAGAAATGTAAAAAGTTTGTTGGTAAACCTCAATTGGTTGCGCTACCTTTAAAACCTATGGTGATAGAAGGACCTTTTCAGTAATGGGGCCTAGCACATATAAATAACCATCATAATAAAGAAGAGTTTCCATAGTCATTCCTTTAAATTGATAGGTGAAGATCTTGTGAAAATTCTATTGCAGTCACTGATTATTAATCTTCTATCTTTTCAAGATTATTTAACTGTCGAAACTTAATTCAAAACAAATATTGAATAATAACACAATTGCAACTTCATAAATAAAACCACAGATGCAAAATATGCAACATAATGAAAATGATATTTTTGAACAAATTGTCCCTGGAAAAACCACAGAGGGAAAATTAGTACTGCAGATGATGAACTTATATTAAACTTCAACAAATTAAGAGATACAAAAAATTGCTTGCCTCTTTCTAGAAGAACTCTGACAATCTCCCAATTTATCCTATTGAGATCCCACCACTGTTATCCCCAACGCTATCATTGTGCCCTTGCTAACACTGCAAGACTTATTTGCTAAAATTGCAAATTCATTTGCTAACATTGCAAATGCTTCTGAATCTGTTGTGTTCTCCAAATGCCCTATGACCCCTTCTTATACTACTCTTGTTGGAAATCCAATGACTGAGATTTATTCTCAATCAACGACTGAGATAAATAACACCTTAGAAAACCCTAACCAAATTGGTCATTAGGTGTCCCTAAAAGAGCCATTTAATTAATTAAATAATTGTCTCCACTCTAACAAATTTGTTTAGAAAACAATTATTTACTAATTATTTGCAAATGGACGAACAACTGTCCAAGCTACCCCAACTAACACTCCCTCTTAGTGAGGAATTTGTTCTGCATGGCAACCAACTTATCTCTGAAGAAGATGAATTTTGCCTTCCTCAATGCCTTAGTCAAAATGTCTGCTACTTGATCCTCTATAGGTATGTATTGTAGCGGAACAATCCCCCATTATACACAATCCCCGATGAAGTTATACTTGATGTCTATATTCTTGGACCTATCATGAAACACTGGATTCTCAGATAATTTAATACAACTCTAATTGTCATAATGTATCATATTAGTCTCAAATCTCTTACCAAACAAGCCTAATAGAAAATTTTGAATCCATATAGCTTCACATGTTTCCATGTTGGCTATTATGTAGAACTCAGAGCTAGGGACTTTTGCTTCTAGCTGAACCAAGAGACAACTCCTAATCCCAAATTGAAGCAACACCTTTAAGTTCTTCTCTTTTCCCCTGCACTACCAACCCAATTTGCATCAGTATAGACTATCAAATTGATTTCTTCACCTTGAGCATATATAATCCCATACTCAATTGTACCATACAAATAATGCAACACATGCTTTGATGTTGTCAAATGCACTCTCTTTGGCTCAACCATGAACTGACTAAGAGAGTTTACTGCAAAAGAAATACCTAGCTTGGTGTTGACCAAACATATGAGATAACCAATCAACTACTTGTATAAGGTAGGATTTTCATCCTTCTCCTTGGATGTGTCTACCTTCTTCCAATTCATGATAATGGATGTAGACATGGCTTTGCAATCCTCCATCCTGAATTTCTTCAAGATTTCAATGCAATATTTCCCTTATCCAAGGAAAATATCTCCATTTGTCTGCCAAACCTCCATGCCTAGAAATTAGTGCATAAGTCCCAAATCCTTCATCTAAAACTCTACTACAAGGTCCCTCTTGCACTCCTTTATGAGCCCTAGTGAACCTGTTAGAAACAAAGCACCCACATATAAAGCAAGAATGATAATATCACCCCAACTACTAAGTAGTAGAGGTTAGCATCTGCCTCACTCTCCACAAAGCCCATTCCTTGTAATTATGAGTCAATGCACTCATACCATGCCCTAGGAGCCTACTCGAGTCCATACAAAGTTCTCTTCAATATGCACATGTGGGTCTCTTTGTTGTGTGCTACAAAGCCTTCTGGTTGTTCTATGTATACCTCCTCTTTCAACTTTTCATTAAGGAATGTTGTCTTAACATCCATTTGATGGATGTGCCATCCTATCTATGTTTCAAATGATATCATAGTTCATATAGAAGTATACATGGCCATTGGAGCAAATGTCTCCTCATAGTTTATTCCCTCCTTCTGAGAGAAACCATTTGCCACGAACCTTGCCTTGTATATATTGATGCTACCATCTACACCATGCTTGATCTTATAGATCAAGCATGATCCAACCATAACCCTGTCTGTTGTTCTAGGCACAACCTCCCACACATCATTCTACATTATTGAGGTATATTCCTCAACCATCGTATCTCGCCACACCTGATTCTGTGCAACCTCCTGATAGTTGGAAGGCTCACTATCTACCAACTGCCTAACTAATGCCACATAGTCAATGAACTTGAATGGTTGTCTCCATTGTCTAGTATCATCCTACGAGCTCCCACAAACTCCTGAGTATCCCAACGTGTTTGTTGAACCTCACAATTCCTGCTTCCAACTGTAGAGGATGAAACATCAACCTCTATATCTTCTTGATGCATTTCTTGTTGCACCTCTTGCTCCATATTTTGTGAACTCTCAACACTTGAGCTTGTGCTTGTACTAGTAACTATATTTGATCTTTGTTTCCCTTTATTTGGTTGAGCAATCCTTGGAGCTTTTGTTGGCTACTCACTCTGATCATTTTCTAGCAAATCTCTAGACCTTCTAAATGCCTTTTTATCCATTAATTTGACATTGGGTCTAACTATAATCCTCCTCATCCCTAGAATAAATATTTGATATGCCTTTGAGATCTCATTATACCCCACGAGGTACCCCCTCTCTACAATCTCATCTAACTTGGTATGTGTATCCTTTAGAATGTGACAATATGCTAAACTTCCAAATATCCTAAATGTTGGGATTGTGGAAAGGTGAGTTACTGGGAGGGGAGGGGTGAATCAGTAACCCTAAAAAATTCTAATCTCAATCCACAAGTTAATGTCCTTCATTTACTGATTGTCATATTCATCATTTCCATTCATTCATAATGTAACTAAAATATGAAATACATCCAAAATATCAAATAAACATTCATAAAACTTCATACACTTGACACAAAGATTTTGGTATCGCCGGAACCCTTGTTAAAAGGTAAAAATTGCGGTGGGGATGAAACCCACAAAGCTTCACTACTGTAATAATAAAGTTTCCTATTAGGGCATACACTTTGATCACTTCTGATGATCTTACCCTGTTAGGAGTAACATTTATGACCTGTTAAGATCTACCTTGTTAGAGGATTTTAGCAACACTCTTTAAGTGTGTACTCAGTTACGAGATTTACAACAAAATAGTTAAGTCTACTATGCTAGGAGATTTTTCTACCACAATTGTTAGAAAGTAACTATATAGTGATCTAAATGTTGTAACTTACTTTGCTGAATATTTAGATCTTCTTAGCCCTTATCTAAAATCACCTTTTTGTGATAGATATCTCCTTCAAATACTACTCAGTAGCCTCTAGTCTGCTTCTAATATAATAATGAATACTCTATCAAAAACTTAGCATCATAATCCTATCTGATCTTCAGATGTCTTCTCCTAGCGGATACTTCTATGATTTGATGTCTTTACAATACTTAAATCATAATTATTTTGACCTAATTAGGGTTATAGAATCATCTAGAAAACATTTGATCAATGATCCATATGAATAACCTAATTCAAAACTGCATAGGGATCATCACCAATCAATATGATATCTCCAATAAATCTTTATCTCGATTTATGTAAACCATTTTCTAGCTTGGTAAAAACTATTTGCCTTGTTTTTAGTGTCATTCCAAACTTCTATGTTGATCTTGTATCACTCCGTAAATACTATATTTTTGCCTCGGTAAAATACTGATGTTTGGTAAATAAGTATGTTTGGTTATAACTGTATTCAATGTGCTCGATATTCATCTGGCTCGGTGTTGATGCTCGGTCAAGTTTGTGCTCGGTTAACTTGTCTTTCTCCTTATGCTCTACTCGGTTACTATACTTGGTGTTTTGACCGACTTGTCTTTTTTCTTTCCTTTACCGATTATATATGTGACACCAATGATAACACTTAATGCAATTATGTGTAACATTCTCCCCCTTTGGAATTAGTGACAAAAACACATATGTATGTCATATCCAAAATATTTTCCAAAATTTAAAACTTGTAAACTTCAAAATTTGTAGACTCCCCTTGTCAATATGCTTTCGGTAAAGTACATACTATATACATATGATTCCCCTTTTTTTATAATAATTCCAAAAAAATATGTACTTACAACTTGTCAAAAATGTTCTTATGGGTTTTCTGAAGGTTGGCCAAGAGGTTTTCCTATTCCTCTTTGAGACTTTCTAAAGCAACTTGTTCTAAGCCTACATGTGCATGCATGTCAAAAATGTGATCCAAAACTAACATCTCAGGGGTGGCAATTTTCTCTTTTGCCTTCTTCACATGCTACTGCATCACCTCAATGTGGGGTAATAACTCAACCTGTAGCTTAGTTATCTTCTCTCTTATTCGGTCCTCTTCTCTCCTTAAATCATGTCTTAACCCCTAAATGTATTTCACCTTAGAATAATGCAATTTAAATGCACGAGGTTCAGTTATTAAACTTTCTACAAATATTCATCTAATTTCTTTAACTTGTCATTAATTTATGTAGTAAAAGAGTCTAAAGTGCATAGTTTCTACAAAATAGTAATGATCTTCTAAATGATACCTTCTATCTCAGTTACTGTTTCATTTACCTTGTGAATTCCCACTGCTTTTCTAATCTTCTCGGTGACCTTGTATTGTATATTCTTCTCATCTCTTTCCTCTATTTTCTTTTCTGCATCAGTAGTCAGTGCATTGATATTATCGATTAGCACAACAAGTTGGTCAATGATAGGTGTATTCTCATCAACATTGACATTCAATACAACTTGCATCAATATTTGTTTAACATCCTCTAGCACATGTTTATTCTTGCTTTCTTGCCTCAGCTTCTCTTGCGCTTCTTTTCTAGTGCATAACTCTCCATACTTTCTTAGAGCTTCGTGATCTAATATCCTCAAGTCACAAGTAGGTATTTCAATAATCTCATATAGTGCGACTGAACCTTTACCTCCATGTTTCTTCATTTTCTTCTTCTCCTGCTTCCTTGATGTAGGTGATTGATTATATGGAGCTAGAGTCTTTTGCTTCGGATTTATCTATGGTTGCTCAGTAGACACACACTCTTCCTTATTGTCCTGCCCCATAAGAATTCCCTCAGTTTGAGGTCCTAGGGCTTGTGGCCTTGTGCCTGTAGTAGAATCATCTACTTTATCTGTATTATCATGCTCTTAATTATTTACATCAACATGAGTGGTCTTGGTGTTCTATCCATCCTTTATAGATTGATCACAATGCTCGGTGTCTTTTCCTGCTTCATCACCCTTGTCTTAAACTTTATCCATTACTTTCTTGGGTGGTATATTCTTTTTTTGCTTCTTGACAACTATGTTAATTGCTTGTACTAGAATAGGTAAATCACCTGGTATAATTTCTCTAGCTACCTCGGTAAGTTGTGCTTCTTATTGATTCTCGATAGCAACAGTAATGTCTTCATCATATTTTGCTTCCTCATCAAGGTATCCTTCTGTGATATATTCTATTAATACTTCTTCTTCCCTTGTTATCTTACACATCTCTAGAATATCTTCCATTGCAGTTTCTATAGTAGTTATGAAGTCTTCAGCATATGTTTGGTCATTTGGCTACTTGGTCTCAAAGATATAAATGGGATGTTGTGTTGTATCAAAGTCATCATCTATTTGTACACTTTTTCCTATAACTGGTATAGATTGCTTTGTGTTAACTGCAGATGCCGTTTTCTCTGTTTCATCCTTTGAACTAAGAATGCTAGTCCAAATCTGTATACTCTCTTCATCAACATCTTGTAATTTTCCTTGAAGTATATTTAGTGCCCTTCCTTTCATAAAAAAATTATTTTCATAAGTTTGCATTGTAGCATCAATCTCTGGAATAGATAGATTTGTCATTGCTAGAATCAGTGACCTTTCTCTCATCTTTTTCTCTATATTCAGTGCATAGGTCCATCGGTCTGAAACTTTATCATATAATTAAATTCAACTAGCACTCATTTGAAATTAATCATCATGTCAATGATAGCCTCTTCCAATTTTTCTTGGTCCTCTTTGTTCATATTTGAATATCGCTTAAGTTTAGGATGACTTAGTCCTCCTCTTTCTCTTATTCCATTTGCAACTTCATCTATTGTCTGTGATGATTTATTGAATACAACTTTGAATTGACTATTTTCTTATTCCTTTGAATCAACATTATCTTTATTTCTGATTAATCTTCTCCTCTTTTTAGGTTCAGGTACCTCGATGGAAGCTTGTGTACCTCTTTTCTTCTGATATGTCTTAGTAGGTGCAGGTCATGTGATCTTTGCAACTTCTCTTCTCTGAGGTGGGGTATTACCTATAGTGAACCTTGTCCTTGCACGTGTTGGTGTATCAACTTGTTTCATTTTTCCTCTCATTGCCTTTGGTGGCTTTTCCTATACTTCTTCATCTGTTTTAGTTTCCTCTTCATCTTCACCTTACCGATTTTTTCTCCTCGGTTGCCTCTTCAATTGACTTCTCTGCTTCCTCCTCTATATCACCAAATTATTTCTCAAAAGTTTTGATCATTTTATTTTTTTCCTTCCTATATTTACTCCAACTAAGTCCATTTTTATTATTGTCTTTTCTTCCTCATAAGTTCCAAACCTTGTAGCTCCTTTGTCTCTCAGTTTTGCTAGTAATGCCTTTATTGACCTAGTGGATCGGTCAATATCCAATTCATAGTCCATCAGTGGTAGCCATGTAGTTCTCGGTTCAACTGCCTTAATCAATGTAGTGTTGGTGTCCACTAAGAAACATATGTCATCTTTGTATTTCTCAACAAGTTGTGCAAGAATTCTGCTTCTCTTATACATTTTGTCCTTAAAATTACTGAAATAATCATCCATAACAGGTTTAAAGTTCTTATCCAAACTATTCATGAATTCACCGATTTGAATAATAATAGGCTTGCTCACATCCCATTCTATGTTATGGATCGAGGGAAACGAGTTCTGCAAGTAGATAAATATACATACTAATAGCGATCCAAACTTGCATGTGTTTGACTTTGCAACTCGAATAGTTCTCATGTTCTCCTTTAGTTGCCTCAACATAAGTTCTGCTATGTCAAGTTGTAGACCCTTCTTCATGATCTTGTATGCAATGTCAACAACACCGCATGGAATGTTGTTCAGTCTTTTGGATTGAAATATCTTACAAGTAATCACATACGCACTGAATCTGGTCTTTGGGTCATTAATGGTGTTAATATTCATTCCTCTATCGTCCCACTTTGCTGCAGTCAACTTCTCAATTTCATTCTTTGGTGGGTGTCTTAGGGCTTTTGCTTTGTCATATACTGGATACCTTGTTACCATATAAATCACATCCTTGGTGTTTTTCATTGGCTCATCTAACCATATTTTGCCATCATGAACTTGGCTGAGAATAATCCTAATCCATTCGGTCTTAAAATCCTTCGAGAAATATAATACATTTGTTAAACCTTTTACTTTCAAATGCTTGTGCTCATCCTTCAACTTTCTATCCTTGCATAATTCCTGATAGGTAGATTGGAGCTCGAAATGACCTATCTCACTTATCTTGTAGTGAATATAAGACCCGATGTCTTTAACCAGTAAAACCCTAGGTGGTATAGAAAAAAATACGCCTTTATCATCGATCTATGCATCGATCTTTGGATGTAACTTGTAGTTTGGTTTTTCATATGATGAGCTCTTGATTAATGTCACTTTCTTAAATTCCTTATCAGCCTTAGCTTGAACAGATTTCAAAGTAGAAGCCATTGTTGATGATAAATTAGGGCTTTGATAAATATTTGTTCAAATCACTCATTTATGCTTCAAACTTTCTTGAATAACTTTCAATCACTTACTAGAACTCACAAATCACTCTATTAGCTTGGAATCTGGTTGCTCAATATTCACTCTTTTTCACTATGGTTCACTCTTTGAATGCAATGTAAATAATGAATTTGTTCATCACATATTTATACCTAAAAATACTTTCCACCATAATTATGGTGCAATAAATGCATTACCAACCACTACTCGGTTAACGATCAAACACTTGGTCTTCTTCATTAGATACTTCAACTCAATTAACACTACTAGTGCTCGATTGACTACACAACTCGATTACCTTTGCCACTTTCACCGACTAACAATTTCTTACTCGGTCTAACTTTACCGACTATGCTCATTTTAAGTTCATAACATATAACAACCTAGTGCATCTTAATTCATGTTGATATGGTATTCATGCAATAGATATAAGAAACTGTTATAAGATATAACTAATTAAAATTTAGTTCCCATACTTACTTGATTGACTTAAGTAGTAGTGGTGAAATCACCTAATCAAAAGGATGAGGTGTCACCAACTGTTGTGCTTGTTCCTCCATTGTCTTCTGTTGATCTTCTCCACATTTGACTCATCTGCCTTCTGATTCCATCAATGGTATTCTCATTCATATCTTCATTTGGTTTTGGTGCTCGGTTTCTACAATCTTTGCTTAAGTGACCAACCATATGGTAGTGTAAACATGCCATTCCAGAATTTGTCTAGTTTCTACATCTCCCTCTCTAGTGTAGTCTCATACAATTTACCGTAATATGACCATATCTTCCACAGGTTGTACAATTAACCCATGTGTTGTAAACCCAAGTATAAAAATTACCTTATCTTCTCGGTTGGTATGTGTTGTTTTGTCTCTTCGGTTTCCATACTTGCTTCAGTTGTGCCCTGCATTTTTGTGTTATATGACCATGCTTGTTGCGAGTAGCTCTATGTTAAATTTTCATTCTACGCATGGATAAAAGTGTCTTGAAGATCAATGATTTTGATTTTTTAAAATAAATTAATAGCAATATAATCACAAATATCCTAATTATTGTATCATTTTAACAAGTGCCATGTAGTGGCTAAGTACTTGCCTTTAGTTATAGTAGAAACTAAAGTAGAAGTAATAATATATTAAATTTTTTATTATTATGTTTTATATAGTTATAGTAGAAGTAATAACTTTTTATAATTAATTTTTTTTAATGTAGAATCATATTGATAGCATTAATGGTAGTTGAAATTATAATAATGGAAATATAATCATAATCTTAAAAGTATATGTGTTCCTTAATTTTAATTAAATATATTTTAATTAATGATTAAATTACATAATTATGATTATTTATTTTAGTATAGTTGTAACAATAAATAATTTCATTTTTTAATTATAATTATTTTAAAAAATTATAACTTATAAATTATAATTAATTTAAATGCTAATTTAAATTTTATTTGTATTATTTCTTAATCTAAATTTTATTTTATTAATATATTTTTGATGAATAGACATCTTTTCTATTAAAAATATAAAATATATTTTATATTTTATTTTATTAATATATTTTTTAATTACATAAGATTGAAATAAAATTATATATATTACACATTATTATATTATATATTAGATTGTATTATAATATTATATTTTATGTGGGTTTTTACGTTAGAGGTAATTGATATTTTTTTATTAAAAATATAATTTACATAATTTAATTATGACATAAAAGATAACAAAAAGTCAATTAATAATTGTTTATATTCTACAATCATAACACCTCAAATCTATTAACCAATCATAATAGGAAAAATATTTTTTAAAATTTAAAAACTTAAATAACGTACTTTAGAATGATAAAATAAATTTGAAAAATAAAAAAAAACTTACTTACCATTGGTTCATATGATTGTTTTTAATAACTCGTTAATTAGTAGAATCCAAAATTCATTACAATAGTACTATGCCTTATGCCTTATCGACAAGTACTAATAATAAATTATATTGTAATGTATTCTATTTTAATAAAATAAAATTACAAATACATTAGATATATATATATATATATAAATAAAAGCCAAATACAATTTAAGACAAGACAAAACATGCATTAGATTAATTAAAAGAAAAATCTGTGGGAAGACATCGGGCTCAACATTTCGTTAGTATGAGAACTTTTCAGCACGTGAGCTACCCATTCTTCCCATTTGCTTAGTATTCAAATAAAAACGACAAACAAATTTTAACGCCAACAAACTCTGCAGCATCCAAAGTAGATGTATGTTATGTAAATTGAGTCAGTCACAAAGGTCTTAAATGTGTAGAGTGCATATGTTGCAGAGCCCTTTTCTTTTTTAAGGATTTTGGGTTTATCTTGAGCATTCATGGCTCTTTTTCTTTCTCCTGTCGTGTTGAAGCTGCCGGGTGACAACTCTGCCCACGCACTTACTGTACACAGCGCAGCCGGTAAAAAGTTGGGCGCTTCGTTTAATGGGGGCCGAAGTGGACTTTGCACACTTCCATGGCGTGCTTCTCCATCCAAGTAAGCTTTTACCTAAACATTCCCTTCCTTTTATCTCCAAAGCGAAGAGGCCTTTGCTTTAACTTTTAGTGATATGTTACCGTGCACAGTCAGAATGTGAGGGCCAATAAATTGAACATGAAAAAACATGATTCAATTTCTCCTTGTATGATCTGTGTTTGGGCATCTAGGTAATCGAATCGCGAAGTGTTATATGTCTAGTGTAAGTGATGTTTACTACATAACTTCAACATCGTATAGAGTGTGCCAAAGGTCAAGCATTGACTTGTAACCTTTTTCTCTGATCAGAGGTTCTTTAGAGAGACTGGAAAAGTTAGGAAGTAAATATGCTACGCACTTACAAGTGTTATATGGTTAGTGTAAGCGATCTTAGCTACATAATTTCAATAGCATATAGAATGTACATAGGTCAAGCATTGACTGGTACCCTTTTGCTCTGATGAGGGGCTCCTTATAGAGACTGGAAACGATGGGAATTGAATATGCCACACGGTCAGATCCAGAGGCATTAGTGAAAATTTACACTTTCAATAAAGTACTCGCAAAGCAAAAATGTATATTGCTTTCAGTAATGCACAATGCCAACAATGAAAAATCCTTTAGCCCAACAATGAAAAATCAATAAAATCAACATTTTGATTATTTTCACAGTATTACTAGGTGCTTTGTCAACATAGCCGTCTCCGTTCATATGTTAAAGGGTCCTTATCATTTTCACTAGAATCCTTAGTTTGTCCACCATTCCTTTCCGTATTTGGGCACCGTTTAAGTTGCATGATGGCAGACTAATGAAGGATAATAAACCTCTAGTCTAGTAGCCTGTACACTTTTTCTTTAGGCATAGCTACGACAATTTAAACAGCACAACAATGAGATTGAAGGTGACTTCACAACACGAGTTCGCAAGGTGCATCCTTTTGTCCTGAAATTCATTGCTATTTCTAGCTCTCCATGAAAATAAGAAGCCTTAGTTTATAAAACAGCCAAAACTTGCTAAACTTCTTATTAAAAATCCTAATTTATCTAACAAAATTTCTTCCCAAGTAAAACTCTGCTTATTATTTCACCTAAACTTATTAGTAAAAGACATATTCTAAACATTCTTATGATATGGGCAATCAAAAAATAAATGAAGGCAAGATTTATCCACACTACAAAATGGACATACAGAAACGGTAACTGTAAGGCCAACAACAAGTTTTTGTAACAGTGACGTATCTAACAAAATCTCTTCCCAATTAAAACTCTGCTTATTATTTCACCTAGACTTATTACAGAAAAATATATTCTAAACATTCTTATGATATTCATTTTGTAACAGTGACAACCATCTAAGCTGGCTTTCTTGGGTTCAATCTGAGAAGCCCAAATGTGATTGAATACAGATTTCTGGTCTTGTGGAGAAACACCAGGAGTCCATTCATTATTTGAAGTGTTTATTCACTTCTTGGGTGTCAAAAAACATCAAATTTTTCTTTCTAATAACAACTTTAGTAAGAAGGGAGCCATATCTCCACATATTATCCAATATTTCAGTGTTGAATGCTAGCAACCATATAATACATTTTTCTTCAAGAGTTTGGAATAGTGAACCTGCTTTTAATCTCTTCTCAGGTTAACAAGTTTGAAACTTTCCATTTCTAAATATGTCACCAAAGTTTGTGAGCCCCTTAGAGAACCGAAAATTTGCAGATCATCCTCTAGTTATTGAGAGAGATTCCACCAGATGGACCTAAAACTTAAAAACTTGCTAACCCTAAAATAAGTATCATGACTAGAAAGCAAGTGTTTTATATATTTCCCAGCCCTCCTTATACTTCAAAAAATGGCTGATCCTGTTGGTGGAATTTACCAAAAATCCAATCATGTGGATGAACCATCCAATCCTTTTTCTTCTTGGGCATTGCAAGGCTTATGTTATTTGGAACAAGTACTTCCAATGGTTCAGCATTGTCAAAGGCTCTCACTATCCATTTTATAGGCAAAGTTAAACCTCGAAGCATCAAGGCTCCTAAATCCATTCTGCCAAAATGTTTGGGGAGACATCACTTTGTTGGAATTTCTAAGAAACAACATATGCTTTTTTATTCTTCTGTGCTTTCGGCTAAAGGAAATTCCTAATTTATTTGTGTAGTTTTCTTAATCCTTGTACTACCAAGTAACCAAGATGAAGCATAGTAGACACTGAAAAAAGTACCCTTTGACATATTTGAGCTCTTCCAGTCACATAGAGAAAATGACCTTGCCATTTGCCAAACTTCTTTTCCAAGGTTTGAGATTTTGCTCAATGAAGGTGCCAAAACAAAAGGAAGATTAGGATATTTGTTTCCCAACCAATATTAGCAAACCACATGGTAGGGATATTAGACCAACTTAGAACCACATATTTGTGTGGTGAAATTTTTGAACCAGAAGCAAAACAATATATATCATGTCTGTTCATCCATTTTGAGAAATTATCTTCCTCTAAACAAGGAACCGAGAAGTATTATTTGCAATCAGAATTATCTGGGATCACAACACCTTTTATAGGAGGGTCAATGGAACATTCTCTCATAAAAAAGTGGATAACTTTAAAAGCAATAAACAAAGAGGGGGTTATGGGGCATCTTTATCTATCTCTATAAATCAAATGGATTGATCAAAGTACCCTTCACCTTCATCTGGGCTGAAGCATCATGAATGGGGGCTCAATAAGTTTGGAAAACTTATCCCAAAAACCCAAAACACTTAAAACCACTATGATAAAGAGTCATTCCATCCTGTCTTAATTTTTTCCAAAGTCTGATAGAGCTGTACACATATTTTGACTAGAATATTTGACCCTATCCACAGCCTGCCAACTTGAGATTATGATCTGTAATGTCCCCATTTTCAAATAGGATTTAATTATAAAATTAAATGTAAAAGAATAAAAAATAAAATCCAAATTACAAATAAAAGAATAAATCTAAACATAACCATAACTAAAATTTAGTTAAGTTTGTTGAATGGTCAAAAGGCATGAGATGAAAATTTGTGACTCCCTCAAACTTGAGATATAAAAGGGGGAGGGATGGAGGAAGGAAGAAAGAATGGAAGATGTGAATGTTTAAGGGCCTGTTTGTTTCGTGGAATTAAAGAATGCTGGAATTTCCAAATACTGGAATTTGCCAATTCAGGAAGTTTTAAATCTGGAAAATGGTTTTTGGAACATGGCTGGAACCGTTTGGTTCATTTGGAAGATGAGTGGGAAGATGCATTTTCTATGTTTGGTTCCTTAAATGAGGAATTGGAATGGTTGCATTTTCTGTGTTTAATTTTTTATTTTTTTCAATCTGACCAAAAGTTAGAGGGTTTTGTAAAACCATAGCCGCCTGAAAAAGAGGTGTCCTAGAGCAGAGCTGAATTTGAAAATCGGAGAATATTTGTTGCAGAAAACCCTAGATGGTGGCTTAGAATAAGAAGCTCTTTGTGTTACTGCATATGATTCCAGAAGCTCCATTGAAGGCACTCTAGTGATTATATCTGTTAACTCATCCATGTTGTTAAAGGGGGGGAAATCTCAGCAATACACCTAAAAACAGATTTAAAGATTAGATGTGTTCTAAAAGCTTGCGACTCTAGATTATATTAAAAAAGCTTGTTCCGAATAAGATAAGCTCGTCCTCATTTACACCTACACAATTGTGCTCATTTTGCTTCGATTCACTTTGACTCTGCTCAATCTGCACACATGCCCCGAAATTCCTCCATATTCACCTTTAAATTACTCTGTTTTTGAAATGTACATAACAAATCGAGCAAGCAGCTCAACAAACCTGTCATTACGTTTCTGCAGAAATCGTTGAAGGGATAATTTCTTCGCTATTGGAAGTTCTGCATCACAAATTTGATCCCTCATTAATCAATGGTATAAATTGTGATATTGCTATTAGGATTTAACTGTGTAGTTTTTTTGAGTCAAACTCATTGACCCATGATTCATGAGTAGTGGTTCACCGAACCCATCTCTCATGAGAATGAAATGGAACACTTAGCACTCATTGGATCTAGGTGATGCTCACAGAGGTGAAGCACCGGGACTTCCCGGGAGGTCACCCATCCCAGTACTACTCCAGCTCGAGCGCGCTTAACTACGGAGTTTCCTCCATGGAGTAGTACTGGGATGGGTGACCTCCCGGGAAGTCCCGGTGCTTCACCTCTGTGAGCATCACCTAGATCCAATGAGTGCTGAGTGTTCCATTTCATTCTCATGAGAGATGGGTTCGGTGAACCACTACTCATGAATCATGGGTCAATGAGTTTGACTCAAAAAAACTACACAGTTAAATCCTGATAGCAATATCACAATTTGACTTGCTGTGGAAAGTATCTCCTACTTATCAATGGTATAAATGTTTAAATTCCGAAACAGCACAAATTTGAGGGGAGAATTTACTGGAATTTGTTGTCTCAATTGTGTGGCTTATCCTTCCCTTTTTTGTGGATTCTTCCGAATTTGAAACACTTTGCCTTGGATTGGTTGTAACAGCTTCAGAAATCTCAATTTGTGTATCCAAAATAGTTGATTGGCTATTGTCCTCTTTACTTTTGGATTGAAACCCTAGCGGATGCCGTGGATGCCGACTGTTTTTAGGTGTATCCTGCTCAATTCCAATTCCAATTCCAATTTCAGGTTTTTAGGTGGAAGATTCGAATGCTTATATTGGGATAAAATTAGAATATGGAAAAACCTATTCCATTTTCATTTTTAGAAACAAACATGGAATTAGAAAATTCCGGCGTTCACAAATGCCAATTCCAGCCCAATTCCACGAAACAAACAGGCCCTAATGGAAGAGAAAAGATGAATGAGAAGAAAATAAGAAATTGGTTCCTTCAATAAGTAGAAATGATGAAGGGTTGTGGCTCTTCCAAAGGGTGGTAATTGTGGAAGTTTCTGACTCTTCCAAAGGGAAACAATGATGAAGGGTTGTGACTCTTTCAAAGAGTGGTAATTATGTAAGGTTGTGACTCTCTCAAAGGACATAAATGATGGAAGGTTATGACTCTTTTGAAGGGTGGTGATTGTGAAAGGTTGTGACCTTTGCAAAGGGGCAGACACGGTGAAAGGATGTGACTCTCCCTCATATAGGAATCTATATAAAGGGGAGAAGGCTTCATTTGAGAAGATCATCCAAGGGAGATCAATTTGGGGAATATTATATTACTCTCAAAGGCATCCGTGAAAAGTGGTGACCCTTTCACCGATAATGTATAAAGAAGAATTCATTTTGGAATGGAAGACAAGGATAAGAATTCAATCCAATGAGAATTGGAGTCTCAGAAGATAAAAGGGAGTGAATGTATTAAGAAGAAGAACGATGAATATGTTAAGTAGAAAAACAGCAATTATGGAAGAGGAGCAGTAGAAATACATATACAGCAGGAATAAAAATAGAGTAAAATATAAAAGACAGATCTAATTGTTGTTTCTAGGTGGTGCTCGTTTAACTACGGGCATTGCTTTGCCCTCCCAGCCATAGACAATTCACAATTGTGTCCCTTGAGCATTCTGATATATATGGAGCTGCCTATTATTATTAGTATTCAATTGTTATGTATGAGATCACACATCTCATTATATATATTTGAGAGGTGTCTTTTCACCAAGGGTCGCCACAATTCCAAGTGGCACCGATTATTATATTATTAATATAATATAATAATTATTGTATTATCATCTAATATAATTATACGTTATAATTATAATATAATTATATTATCACATAATAATATAAGAATTATATAATATAGTAATAATATAATTATATTATCACATAATAATATAATTATATTATCTCACAATAATAATATAAATATAATCACAACCTTTGTGATATCAATGTTGGCCTGTGGATTCCAACCACAACTACAATAAAATCAACACTAACTATATAGATATATGTATATTTGACATGATGAATAAATCAGGTTTATATAAGCATTGAAAAGCATCAATAAAGATCAATCAAGTAGAAATCTGAATAAATAAATAATATTCAGCATACGATACCTGTGCATTATAGGAGGGTTTGGGTTTGGGGCATAATGCATGGATCATGATCTTACCGATTTGCTATTTTGACATCTATATAGAAATGATGTAAGTAACATATTATCATTCACATCCATTGTGGAGGGGAGATAGGGTACATGTAAGGAGGGCAAGTAGCCGAAGATCCATCTAGGTTAAGCACGAGGACAAATGATGGATGTGCTTCCATGCCCCTGAACTTTAAAAAGTTAAGCAGGAGGCAGTATGGTGGTTGCACTTTCGGTCCCTTGACTTGTTGGATAGGCTCAAAGGCGCATTGTATGATCTCCTACGAGTACTCCCAAATGGTGATGAATGGTTTGGATGGAACTTCAAAGACATCTTTTGGATAATTTTAACTCTATATGTACATTATTGAATTTCATGTTTTCTTATTTTGTGATACTAACTTGGTTGCTTGCTCAAGATTAAGATACTAATTCGACAATACACATTTCCAAGCATCATCCAAACCCTAATTAGGGAAATTTAGGGCAAATTGAGTAAATTCCCAATAGGGGACATTACATGATCTCTAAAATCTATCTATCTTTGACAAAACATGTTTGTTGAGGTGAGGTAATCTTAGAGAGAATGTATTTAAGCCTTACTACAATTACCTTGGCTAAGATTTAATGAGCACATTAGCCAAGGTTATCAGCCTTTTGTAATGTCACCAATTGGACTTTACTTGATTGACCCTATAATTCCCAACTAGGGTGCATTTGGAAATAGCAATTTACTTAACCTTTGTAATGTTCCCTACTAGCAGTCTGTCGATCCCCAATGATGAACATACATCACTATGCATTTAAATCAGATTAAAAACAATGAATGATTCATAATACATTTGACAATTAACATACTTAAGCCCCAATTCCTTACTTCTGCCCTAAACATCAACCCTAAGGAGGATGGGGAATTAGTTGTCATAGGATGCTTGGAAACTAATCTACAAGTTGGCTTCCTCAAGGTTTCTGGAATACATATTCATACCCATCTTGGGACTTCTCCCTCAAGCTTCAGAATTACATGTGCTTACCCCATCTTGGGATTCACCTACCATGTGATGAATTATTGTGCCTCTCCCTAGCAAAACCAACCAATCCTCGTAAGGGGCTATAGTGAGTGATTAAGGAATGGCTAAAAATATACTAATTTCAAATGGATTATGAAGAAGTATGAATATATATATACACACACACACCAGTTTAGCACGGGCCTTGGGGATCGAGGGACAAGGGGATGGCGGGATGGGTATCTGGGGTAGGGGGACAATGGCGTCCAATTTGGGGATGGCGGGGTATATACTATATACTATACATATAGTACTTGAAATGCTAGTTACAAAAATATGTATAACAGTATAAGAAGTAAAATAGCAAACTTGCAAATGCCAAATACTAACTACTTGAACATTGAACAATGAACAATGGAATATTGCATATCGAATTACAAATTAGAAATTAGAATACTAAATAAAATTGTCAAAACGGTGAATGGAAGATTTCTATTATATCAAAAATATCATAAAGATGATTTCTATGAGTAGCTTGATATTAAAATAGGTACAAAATGTCAAAACGGTGAATGGAAGATTTCAATTATATCAAAAATATCATAAAGATGATTTCTATGAGTAGCTTGATATTAAAATAGGTACAAAATGTCAAAATGTAGTCAAGAGAGGCCTCTAATTATCCCTCAAGGCAAACTGTAATGTCCCCTCTATAATACTCTACAGTTCGGGACTGATTTGTTGGAATTTAATAGCGAAACTTCTTGTGTTAAGTCTTAAGTATAAGCATTTGGATGATAACAATGGGCTATCAACTTCCTAACTATATTGTAATGCTAGTAAACTAAGGAAAATGATCTTTTCAAATCTGAAGTAAGGACTGATATAGGAGTTCTACGTTCTGATATGAATCAAGAGCTATAATGAATTTATTGTTTCAGATATTCTCTTAATGTATATATAATTTAGACTTGTACCATTTTAGAATTACATGATGTGTCTGATATATATATCTTTTAGATCAGGTATGACTTTTGTATTTCTACCTCTTGATGTTTTGTAGCTTCAGTCGGATAAACACTATGAATCAATACTAGTAAAGATATATATATATATATATATATATATATATATATATATATATATATATATATAGTATATATGAGATGTATATATATACTAATATATATATACAAATATTATTATGTAAATATTAGAGAAATTAATATAATACTTAAGAGATATTATATCTATATATATATATATGTGTGTGTGTGTGTGTGTGTATAATCATAATTGTCATTATATTAATTACATATTAATGAATAGACATGTCTCATGAAGGGACATGTCTCTTCTTGGCTCATTCTCAATATAAATGCAAGAGATTGTTGCATTTGGAAAACACATACAATGAGATAGTGCTATTACATTTGCAATGATCCTAAAACCTTAACATGGTATCAGAGCGAAATTGCAAATGTAAGAGAGTAGTTTGTTAATGGTTAATGTGTGACTGTCTCAGAAAATTACAGTCTTAGTACGAGGACCATATCTCTCAAATGCACCGTTGGATTTTGCTAAATTTTGGATATGTTTGTGGAAACAAAATTTAGAATAATCTCACTGAAGCGATTGCAAGGAAAATATTTGGTTCAAAAGTAATGACCGAATGTGTACAGGTCTATGCAGATTTCTGAACAAAGAGAGTTCTTTGATTAAAAG
The DNA here is from genome assembly GCA_027943335.1 of Chamaecyparis obtusa. Lineage (NCBI taxonomy): Eukaryota > Viridiplantae > Streptophyta > Pinopsida > Cupressales > Cupressaceae > Chamaecyparis > Chamaecyparis obtusa. The sequence continues at coordinate 23,525 of BSBK01007354.1, forward strand.
CTACAAACACTTTTTATAGTGCAAATAAGAAAAGGATCATTACATTAATCAAGAGATAAGTATTCCATGTTGATTAATGTTAATAAATTTTTTATGTAGTTATTAATTCATACTATAACATTGGGATAGCAAATCTTGTATGCTTTTATCATTAATATTTCTTTGGGATAATTTAGTTTTATGAACTATTTGTAATCTCTCTCTGACATACCCTCAGGACAGAAGCACAAGCTAATTTCATTCAAGGGAGAAAGAACTTGATGCTTGCAAATGATTGATGATTGAGACTAGATGCAAAGGGAGTTTGACATTTCAAAAGAGGTCAAGAAGTTGATAAACTTGAGCTTCAGAGGGAGCAGATGGTTTAGTCAACTTGTGACAATCTTAATCATGTTGATTGAGAGGGAGTTCACTATTGAAGGTGAAACACTTCTCAGGTAAACTTGATATAATTGATTATTATACTAATGAATCATGAATGTTTTTAATGGGCCTTCCCCCTATGTAAATCATGAGGAAGTGACGACTTCCAAATGATTATCACTTGTATTTGCAGAAGTTATTGGAAGGTGACAATCTTACAATAACATAAATCATGATATACATTATTTATAATGTTGAAACAGATCATGATAAATTAATGCAAAAACTAAGTGTTAGATGTCATTAAGTTTACGGTCTATGAGTTGTTTGCATAAATATATCTTGTAAAGCAACAACTAAGTGTTAGATGTCATTAAATTGACGGTCTATAAGTTGCTTGTATAGATACATCTTGTAAAGAAACAACTAAGTGTTAGATGTCATTAAATTGACGGTCTATAAGTTGTTTGCATAGATATATCTTGTAAATCAACAACTAAGTGTTAGATGTCATTGACGGTCTATGAGTTGTTTGTATAGATATATGATAGGTATTTGGTGAATATCATGTGTTGATATTTTGCAGGCCAATACCTTATTGAGTACTTGGTGAATATCATATGTTGATGTTTTGATAGGCCAATACTCAGAGTATTTGGTGAATGTCATGTGTTGACATTCTGATAGGCCAATACTCAAGAGCTTGTGGATAGAATCTCTGATTGATGCAATCCACCTGAGAGCTTGTGGATAGAATCATCGATGGAGGCAATCCACACAAGAGCTTGTGGATAGAATCGCCGATGGAGGCAATCCACATATTGAGACTATGTTTCTATTGATTACATCTTGAGGATGATGCCTTTATTTCTTACATCATATGATTGATGTTGTCAAGTGTCTTAAGTGTTTACATTGGATTGATTTATCCTCCCTAGCTAAGAGGGAGTCTTGATGTTTTGTAGCTTCAGTCGGATAAACACTATGAATCAATACTAGTAAAGATATGTATATATATATATATATATATATATATATATATATATATATATATTTAGTATATATGAGATGTATATATATACTAATATATATATACAAATATTATTATGTAAATATTAGAGAAATTAATATAATACTTAAGAGATATTATATATATATATATATATGTGTGTGTGTGTGTGTGTGTGTGTGTAATTATAATTGTCATTATATTAATTACATATTAATGAATAGACATGTCTCATGAAGGGACATGTCTCTTCTTGGCTCATTCTCAATATAAATGCAAGAGATTGTTGCATTTGGAAAACATATACAATGAGATAGTGCTATTACATTTGCAATGATCCTAAAACCTTAACACTACCCACTATGGGTTTGGCAACTTCAAAATCTTTATTAGCACTTATACTGTCATGAAGCTTTTCCTGACTTATTCATATGAAATGCATGCCTCCAGATTGTAGGTGTCTATTACCCGATATGTATTTGCTAATTGCTATTAGCTGTCTGGATTAGAATCTCTCTCTATCTATGGATTAGACACGATGTAAATTCAATTGTGATATACTCCAGTTTCTTCTAAATCTGTTCGGTTTTCTCCTTTTCTCATTGTGAGGTTATAGATCTCATTTGCTGTGTGAAGTGAAGTTCCTTTGCCAGGTAGGATATTGAACTGAAACACTCCAAGCTGTATTCTCCTTTGGTTTATTATGCCTAGACGCTTCCCTCTTCCTATATGGATGCTGTGAGGGAGAGTGATTAAATGTCGACTCATGTATATAATTGATTTTATATTTGCAGCGTGACTACATGTGGATTGGTCTCTTTTCCTTCCTGTATACTTCTACGATGTTCTGCTCTATATCCTCTTTTTCTCCACCGTATTTATCTTATTCCCTATTTATATCCTATTTAAACCAAGAGTGGCGTCTCCAAGCACATATGAGAATAGTCGGTAGGTACCATTTGAGGGTGAGATGTTGCTTTCCATTTTAAACATAATTGATGCTTATTATTATAGAATCACCTCCTTGATATGAATGATTAGGTTGGAGTGCGTCTTCTACATTATACAGGTTTCCTAAAGTCTCTATAACATATGATCTTAATCATCGTAGGTTATATTCTATTTACTATCTTTTATATTTATATATTTATTCATGTATTTTATTATTCATCTTATAATTATGACGTGAATATTATATCATATTAAAATATTATATTATAATATATGATTACTATCATATAATATTATTTTTATATTATTATTATATAATATATTATATTTAATAATTCCTGCGTCATTGGCTCCAGTGGAAGTGACACTAGATCATTCTGCGTGTGTGGGATAATATATGATTATTATCATATAATATTATTTTTATATTATTATTATATAATATATTATATTTAATAATATTACTATATTAATATTTTACCATTTATTAATATATTATACATTGTGATCTATCATATTATAATCATATTTAATCTGATTTATCTATCAATTTATATTTATTTATTTGGGAATTACAATATTATTTATTTATTTCATAATTATTATATTTATTTATGAATAATATTATATATAATATTATTAATACGTTCTTCTGTTATTATAATATATTATGATTTATTATCATGATTTAATTATAATTGTTATTATTTATTTAATTAATTAATCTTATATTCAATTCTTATTATCATCAAACTCCGCTCTGGGCAAGGGATATTACAGTCTGCCCTTCCCAAAATTGCTTGTCCCCAAGCAATTTCCACTTCAATGTGAGTGGTTTCTTCTGTGCTCCTATGATATGATCTTTCTTTACACATTTAGATTAAATGACCCTGAAACACAATTTCAACTTACGGTGAGAAGAGCAATAATATTATTACGAATATACATTTAAATAATCTAAAGATATGTTATAATATTCAATTTGATTTCTTTAAGAAACAATTGAAAAGACAACTTATCTTTGATCTATTGTAGTATTTTCTTCCCTTCTCGTTGCATGATGAGTCTTGATGAGTAATCCTAATCCTTAGGATACACCTTTGGACGTGACCATCCTTATAGTCCTTGGGAGAGAATTTATCTCTTCCCAGGCCTCTATGGATATCTCTTTAAGATTATCCATCTTTATAATCCCTTAGGAGAGACTTTATCCCATCCTAGGACTCTATGGATATCCCTTTAGGATGTAACCATCTCTATAATCCTTAGGAGAGACTTTATCTCCTCCCAGGCCTCTATGGATATCTCTTTAAGATTATCCATTTTTATAATCCATAGGAGATACTTTATCCCATCCTAGGGCTCTATGGATATCCCTTTAGGACTTATCCATCTCTATAATCTCTAGCAGAGACTTTATCTCTTTTCAGGCCTCTACGGATATCCCTTTAGGACGTACCATCTTTATAATCCTTAGGAGAGACTTTATCTCATCCTAGGCCTCTATGGATATCTCTTTAAGGCTATCCATCTTTATAATTCCTGGTAGAGACTTTATCCCTTTCCAGGTCTCTATGGATATCCCTTTAGGATGTACCCATATCTATAGATTCCTGGTAGAGACTTTATCTCTTTCCAGGCTTCTATGGGGTGTAAGATCTTTTCCTTAATTCCACATAAAGAATTGAGAATATTCCGAGTAAGTACAAATGAATATTTGCATTAATATTTTTGTGGTTCCTTATTTTCATTACAACTCCTATTCCTTGATTTGATAGTCGTCTCTTTTAGCCTTGATCACAAAATTGATATTAATAATTTTTCAATAAATGAGTTTCTGATCTCTGGTTCTTGTTATTTCCTCTCTTCTCTAGTCTTGTTTCCCATTTGTGTATTATTGTCAATGGTCATAGCTATAATTGAATTTCCTCAAAAATCCATTGCTTTTCCCCTTCATTCAGTGATTGGATGCTATTGAGATCCCTTGTATCATGTCTTGCTCTTTTATGCGGTCCTTCTTTTGTTTCTTCTATTCTATGGACTTGATTTCTTTTCCCACACTTATGTCCTGATGCCCATGGTTCTCTGCACCTGAAGCATAAGCCTTTCTTCATTATGTCCTCTTTTTGTTTGAGGGCATCCTTGCCTTGGCATTGGTGCCCAACACTCCACTGTTCTTTGCAAAAATAGCATGCTCTTCCTTTTTCAAACTTCCTTGACTCTTCATACTCTTGATGTGCCTTGGTCGGGGTATTCTTAGGTCTTTCCTTCACTGTATTAGACTCAACTTTCTTTGCCTTTTTGATGGCTTCCTCCAAGTTTTGGGGTTCAAATGGTTTCACAAAGTTTTTGGTGGAGTCTTTAAGTCCTATAAACATATAAGTGAGCCTCTTTTGGGAAAGGTCCGGGACCATAACCGATAACTCTTGGAATTTGCGGGCAAATCCTTCCACGGTTCCAGTTTGTTTGAGGTGGGTTAGTTCTTGGAAATACCATTCGGGGTCCCTTTCATCAAATCTATTATAAGCTTTTGGGAAAACTCTCCATACAAATTTATATTTTTGGTGGCCTAGGGAAATAAGCCCATGATGCCACCAATCATGTGCTACCCCTTCCAAATGGAGTATTGCAAATTGGAGGGCATCTTCTTCTGTCACGGGGCTCAACATAAAGTAAGTATTTAATTTTTGCAACCATGCGTGAGCGGTGATGTTCTCTGATCCATCAAAATTTGGAAGTGTTACCCTGTTCACTTTGTGTTTGAGTTCTTTATTTATATGCCTCCTAGATGTCTCTCTTCGCTTATCTTCACAAAATTCTTTAAATGATACCACTTCTCTATTATGAGGATCCAATTCTGCATAAGCCTTTGCTATGTCTTTGGTTCGGGTCATGGGTTGTTTTATTCCTTCCTCTTCTCTTGGGGACCCTTCTCTAGGCAAGAATGGGGGTTGAGGTACGCCATTGGTAGAGGTTATATTGTTGTTCTCTGAGTGATTTGAACTAGTCTCTCTCCCCTGGTGGGAATGGCCTTTTAAATTATTGATTGGACTCCCCATGTTTTGTAGGGCCTGAAGGAGGGCCTGCTTTGATTTTTCCATTTGACTTATCAATGTTTGATTTGTTTGCTCCATATAAGATCTCATCTTGTTGGCTAAGTCATCCATTTTATTTTTCCTCGTTCTTCTTTCGTAGGTTTGCATAAGCCCGACTCACAGGATGGCAGGATTATGCTCTGATAGCACTGTAATGTCCCCTCTATAAAACTGTATAGTTCGGGACTGATTTGTTGGAATTTAATAGCGAAACTTCTTGTGTTAAGTCTTAAGTATAAGCATTTGGATGATAACAATGGGCTATCAACTTCCTAACTATATTGTAATGATAGTAAAATAAGAAAAATGATGTTTTCAAATCTGAAGTAAAGGACTGATATAGGAGTTCTACGTTCTGATATGAATCAAGAGCTATAATGAATTTATTGTTTCAGATATTCTCTTAATGTATATATAATTTAGACTTGTACCATTTTAGAATTACATGATGTGTCTGATATATATATCTTTTAGATCAGGTATGACTTTCGTATTTCTACCCACTATGGGTTTGGCAACTTCAAAATCTTTATTAGCACTTATACTGTCATGAAGCTTTTCCTGATTTATTCATATGAAATGCATGCCTCCAGATTGTAGGTGTCTATTATCCGATATGTATTTGCTAACTGCTATTACCTGTCTGGATTAGAATCTCTCTCTATCTATGGATTAGACACGATGTAAATTCAATTGTGATATACTCCAGTCTCTTCTAAATTTGTTCGGTTTTCTCCTTTTCTCACTGTGAGGTTATAGATCTCATTTGCTGTGTGAAGCGAAGTTCCTTTGCCAGGTAGGATATTGAACTGAAACACTCCAAGCTGTATTCTCCTTTGGTTTATTATGCCCAGACGCTTCCCTCTTCCTATACGGATGCTGTGAGGGAGAGTGATTAAATGTCGACTCACGTATATAATTGATTTTATATTTGCAGCGTGACTACATGTGGATTGGTCTCTTTTCCTTCCCGTAAACTTCTACGATGTTCTGCTCTATATCCTCTTTTTCTCCTCCACCGTATTTATCTTATTCCCTATTTATATCCTGTCTATAAACCAAGAGTGGCGTCTCCAAGCACATATGAGAATAGTCGGCAGGTACCATTTGAGGGTGAGATGTCGCTTTCCATTTTAAACATAATTGATGCTTATTATCATAGAATCACCTCCTTGATACGAATGATTAGGTTGGAGTGCGTCTTCTGCATTATACCGATTTCCTAAAGTCTCTATAACATATGATCTTAATCATCGTAGGTTATATTCTATTTACCATCTTTTATATTTATATATTTATTCATGTATTTTATTATTTATCTTATAATTATGACGTGAATATTATATCATATTAAAATATCATATTATAATATATGATTATTATCATATAATATTATTTTTATATTATTATTATATAATATATTATATTTAATAATATTACTATATTAATATTTTACCATTTATTAATATATCATACATTGTGATCTATCATATTATAATCATATTTAATCTGATTTATTTATCAATTTATATTTATTTATTTGGGAATTATAATATTATTTATTTATTTCATAATTTTTATATTTATTTATTAATAATATTATTAATCTTATATTCAATTCTTATTATCATCAAATTCCGCTCTGGGCAAGGGACATTACACAAACCTTCCTTGATGAATCTCTTATGCTTGATGAATGTCTTCAAGGAAGGTGCAGAATCTTCCTCCTCTTCTTCTTGCTCCTCTTTCACTTGCACTCACTCCTTTCACTCCTCCAATCACTCCTCTCTCTCTCTCTCTCCTTTTCACTCTTCTCTATCTTTTGCAGCAAACAATGAGAAATGCAAATGTGAGAAAAGATGAAGCTTGGAGGGGTTTGTGTAGGTTTGGAGTGGCCAAGATGGGACCCACCTCCATTTAGGGTTCGAATGGAACCTAAATTACAATTAAAAAGCATAATAAAGTTGCCTTTTTAAGTGGCTACTGGGACACAGGGACGTGCACAAGTCCCTGGGACAGTGGAGTGATGCCTAGGCATCCTCCAACCGTCTCGGGGACTTTTGCGCGTCCCCGCCTCCTGGCAGCATTTGGGTGGCGCAAAGGAGGTGGTGTGGGGATGCCCTGTCCCTATCCCCCCACCTTGGGAGTCCCCGTACCAGAAACTCGAGGGTTTGGGGGGGAACGTGTCCCTGTGTTTCACTGACACACACACAACCTAATTGATATATATATATATATATATATATATATATATATAATTCTGATTTCACTAAGATAAAGTGATATTAATGCTACAACATACATACTAGACTGTATATTGGCCTCTTATCCCTAGTAGCATTCGGATATAATATTCTGTAAAGCAGTATTGATTCATAGATAAGTTACAGCATACCAACTTGCTGTTATATGATGCTTGCCAGCAATTAAACATTATTTATTTCCTTACTGATCTCTTCCTTGTGATCAGTACTAATAATATTTTATAATCTCTGCTTCTTCCATGACGAATGAGTGTGTTTGGCCTCCCTCTTATATCTTTATTTTCTTAGATGTACCTCTCTTCAAATAGACAACCATTCATAATTGTTAAATTTGAACCAGAATATAGCAATATAAACAAGAATGCTAAAAACAGAAAAACAATAGGAAAAGGCACAACTTTTTATGTTGGGAAAAACCCTCCTCACTGAGGGAAACAACCCAGCCCATAGAAAGAGTATATCCTTTATTAAAACCAAAACTGATACAGAAGTTCAATCTTAATCTCTCATAGATTAAGAATCAAATATTGCTAAGCTAAAATGAATACATTACAAGATAAGCAAAGATTGAACGCTGCCTTTCATACGCTGTCGAAAGTATGAATATATCTGCCACACAAAATCTCTAAGATTGATACTTCTTATTATCTCTGATATTGAATGTCGCGCCTAGAACAGTTGGCCTTTTTCTTCATGATAATACGATGAAATGAAGTCTTGCTATTGAATAATCATCGCCTAGGAAGGTGATGCTTCACCTTGGCGTTCCACCAAGTAAGGTGAAGCGCCATTACTTCAGGCGTGACAAAGATGAGGATGCCCATAATACTCAACGTCCAACATAATGAATATTAAGTGCCAACAAAATTGATGAGACCGATAATAAAACTGGTCATACAAATGTTACGAATCAAAATATGAAACCGATAATATCAATCGGTTGATACCAATATCAAAATATTTGATAATGCCAAACATAAAAGAAACACGGCCCAACATAAAGTATACCTGTCGTTGGTGATTAAGCACTTGCTTAATCACCAACAACAGTGATACAATATTACATATAATGTCCATGTCAGCATAGATATGCGGATTGAAGAATTACGAGCATCATCAACATGGCACACCAAAAACTTCTTACATAAACAGATATAGAAGGTAACAGCAAAATCAAAATTGAAGTCTCTATCGCAGCTACACAACTTCAACACTCCCTCTTAGCAAGAGAGAGATCTTTAGAGAATTTTTTCTAGACAAATGCACTCAGCTGCAAAACAGTCAATGTCAATAAATAATCTCAACATATTTCAAATTACTGTTTTTTTCTTACAATAGAATTCACCATAGCTACTCCTAGAGGGTGAATACAAAACATATAAAATGTAATCAGCAAAAGTTATTCATGATAGCTACTTTTAGAGGATGAATTTAGAATCACAAAAATAGGTCATGGAGTCACACACATGACTTCCGCCATGGCTACTCCCAAAGGGTGGACCAAGGGCTTTCATCTCAAACTTCTCCTAGGGAAGAATGCATTATCACTTTGCCTACTTGCAAAGGGTGATTCCACCATATCTACTCGCAGAGGGTGGATCAAGGGCTTACACCTCAAACTTCTTCCAAAGAAGAATTCATTACCACCTTACCTACTCATAGAGGGTGGAACAAGGGCTTTCACCTCAAACTTCTCCCAGAGAAGAATGCATATAAGCAAGGGAACACTGAGGTTGAGACACTTTCTCAGCAAGAGCATCATTCTCCGCCAAGCCAAGCTTTTCTTGAAAATAACAAAACTTCACTCTCGGAAGTGGTTTGGTGAGAATATCTGCAGTCTGCGCCTCTGTAGAGATATACTTTAGTTCAACTGCATTTATTTGAACCACATCTCTCAAGTAATGAAATTTGATCTCCAAGTGTTTGGATCTCTCATGAAACACTGGATTAACCAAAAGCTTCACACAACTTTGGTTGTCACACATAATCACTGTAGATTTGAGAGGCTGCCCAAATAACCTTGCAAGTAATTTACGAAGCCATACAACTTCTTTTGCAGCCACACATGCCGCAACATATTCTGCTTCAGCTGTACTCTGAGCTACACAAGATTGTTTCCTGCTATACTAGGAAACCATGGCTGAACCAAGGCTGAAACAACAACTTGAGATGCTCTTTCTATCAGGTACACAACCTGCCCAATCTGAATCAGAGAACCCCTGTAACTTCAGTTCAATACAAGAAGAGTATTTTAACCCATATCCTATTGTACCACTAACATATCTCAATATATGTTTGGCTGCCACAAGATGAATTTGCCTTGGTTCACACATAAACTGACTTAGAGTATTAACTGCATAACATATATTAGGTCTTGTGTTAATCAGGTACATCAAGGAACCTATTAGCTGCCTATACATAGTAGGATAGCTGCCTATACATAGTAGGATCAACTAAATCTGAATTAGCTGAATCATCATGAAACTTTTTCAGATTTACTTCCATGGGAGTCACCATAGATTTGCAATCTAACATACCAAATCTCTTTAAAATATCAATTGTATATTTTCCTTGACTCAAAATGATTTCATTTGATTTTTGCCATACCTCAAGACCAAGAAAATGGTGCAGCAAACCAAGGTCTTTCATTTCAAATTCTGAAGCTAGCTCCTTCTTGCATATGATGATGAGATCATCATTACCCGCGAGAAATAAATCATCCACATACAAGACTAAGATCAAAACTTTGTCATCATGAACCTTGAAGTATAGATTAGGATCAACATCACTCTTTTGAAAACCCAAGCTCAAAAGATAGACATCAATTCTCTCATACCAAGCACGAGGAGCTTGCTTGAGTCCATATAATGCCTTTTTCAGCCTGCACACATGAGACTCCTTGTTATGAATGATAAATCCTTCTGGCTTCTCTAAATAAACTTCCTCTTCAATGATTCCATTTAAGAAGGCTGTTTTCACATCCATTTGATGAAGTTTCTAGCCCTTCACTGCTGCAATGGCTATAATGGTTCTGATGGAAGTATAGCGAGCCACTGGTGCAAAGGTTTCTTCATAGTCTATGCCTTCCTTTTGAGAAAAACCTCTAGCTACAAATTTGGCCTTGTACTTAATACTTATCAGCTGCATGTTTGATCATGAATAACCATTTAGATGAAACAACTGATTTACCTTTTGGTCTTGGAACAATGTCCCATACATCATTTTTCATGATGGACTAATAATCTTCCATCATTGCATCTTTCCACACTTGATGTTTTGAAGCTTCTTCAACATTAGAAGGTTCAAAAGCAATTATGTGACTCATTAATGCAACGTAACCAGCAAACTTATGATGCTGTTTACTTTCTCTAAAGGTACCACGAGGGGCTGCGAAGGTTTCAGCTTCTTCCACAATGTTTCTAGCTCATAACGGTCTTTTCTTATTGGATGGAGTGGCACTGGGACCTGAAGAAACAACTGGATCAGATTGAGCAACATGATCTTCTAAATCTTCATGCTCCCTTTGAATCTCTGAAGGAGGGTTTGGATTAGCCATGACAAAATCTTGAGAGTGCTCAATATTTTCTTCATCATTTACAATGATAGATTCTTTGAGAGACTTGCAAGCTATGTCTTCATCAAAAGTGACATCCCTGCTGATTTCAATTTGTTTTTGACCAGGTACATAAATCCTGAAGGCTTTAGAAGAATCACTATATCCAACAAAAATCCCTTTCTTTTACGAAGGTTCCAACTTTGATCTTTTCTCTTTTGGAATATGAATATAGACTGGGCAACCAAAAATTCTGAAGTAACTAATGTCTAGTTTTATTCCTGAGAATGCTTCTTCTAGAGATATGTTGTCAAGAATCTGATGAGGACTACGATTTTGAATGTGGATTGCTGTCCTGCATGCTTCAACCCATAGTAAAGTAGGACGAATTTGATCATGAATCATAGCTTTTGCTGCCTCAACAACAGTTCTATTCTTTCTTTCAGCCACACTATTTTGTTGAGGATTATAGGGAACACATAGCTCCCTCTTAATCCCAGCTTCAATAGAAAAAATATGAAAAATCCTGGACACAAATTCCCCACCATTATCAGATCTCAGGATCTTAATCCTTTTGTTAGATAGATTTTCAACCAAAGCTTTGAATGCTTTAAAACGGGACAACACTTCATCAGATTCCTTAGACTTAAGAAAATAGATCTAACACTTACGAGAGGAGTCATCAATGAAAGTAATATAATACTAGTAACCACTAAGAGAAGCAACAGACATGGGACCACATAAGTCTGAATGAATTAATTCTAGGATCTCTTAAGCTTTAGATTCACTACTATGAAAAGTGCTCTTAATATTCTTTCCTAGAGCGCATCCCTTGCAAACTCCTTCATGGTCTTGATTTAGCTTTGGAAGACCAATAATAGCTTTATCCATAGAGGCTAAGGTTCTGAAATTCAAATGCCCAAACCTCTTGTGCCAAAGTATATTAGAATTTGAAGAAGTATGAGCAAGAGCTTGAATAGGACGAGCTGAAAGCTTGTAGAGACTATCATGATGAATTCCAATCTCATAGGCTGAAAGAAAATTTGAGTTCTTTTTCCATGCTAGGACTTTACCATCAACAAAAGAAACATGATATCCTTTGTCTTCTAAAGCTGAAATTGAAATCAGATTTCTCTTTATGCCAGGCACAGAAAGGACATCACTCAAGTGAAGAGAAATGCCTGAATCTAGTTGAAAAGAAGTAGAACCAGCTCCTTTAACTAAATAGTTTGCATCATCTCCAATAATAACTTGAAGATGTGAGTTCTTTTCTTTCAAGTTGAATAGATGATCACGGTAACCGGTGATGTGACGCGATGCTCCACTGTCAATCAACCAGGTATCACTGTTCGTAGGAATATTATTGGAGAGTGCAGAAATAAAACAAAATCCTTCAGAGTTATCGCTTGATTCCTTTTGAAGGGAAGAGTTCTCAACGAAAGCATCAGATACTTGAGGCTTTGGCCTTAAGGTACAGTCTCTAGCATAGTGACCAAATTTGTCACATCTAAAGCATTGAACCTTTGAAAGGTTCATTTTCTTCTTCTTGAAAACAAGAGCTGAATTTGAACCTTTATCTCTGAATCTCTTCAAATTCCCTTTCTTCCCTTTTCCTTTAGAGGTGTGGGCAGCAAGCACCTGATCATCTTCATGATGGTTTTTGCGGCCGTTTCCTTTAGCTTCAAGTCTGCATTCATTTTGAATGCAATCAGCTCTCAACCTGTCAAATTTAGGGAGATCATCTCTTCCACTGATGCCTTGAATGAATGATTCCCAAGAGTAGGGAAGTCCATTCATGGCAAGCATAACTAAGTCCTTATCTGGGACTGAATCTCCAATTGCACTTAGTTGATCTTTTAGCTCTGTAATCTTCATAAAATATGATACTACTGATTCCCCTCAAGCCATCTTAATATGCAGAATCTGACGTCTCAGAGCTAAAGCTCTACTGGTGTTGTTGAACTCATACAAATCTTTTAAAGTCTGAAACATCTCATTGGCCGAAGACAATTTTGAAATAATGGGAACCAAATGATCTTTCACTGAGTCAATCAAAATTTTCTTAGCCATGATTCTGTTCTTTCTCCATAAAATTTTCTCAGCATCAAGAAGGTCATTCTCCTCAAGTGCAACCAGAATCCTAAATTTCCATAAAGAGGTTAGATGAACCATCTAGTCTATCTTCAACCTTTAAACCATTAATTAACCATTGTCACACGTTGAGACAAAACAAATGGAAGAGAAATCAAATGACACGGATGACAAGATACTTCTAGTTCTGGATTGAGTTTCTCAGACCTGCTTTGATACCATGTTAAATTTGAACCAAAATATAGCAATATAAACAAGAATGCTAAAAACAGAAAAACAATAGCAGAAGGCACAACTTTTTATCCTGGGAAAAACCCTCCTCACCGAGGGAAACAACCCAGCCCACAGAAAGAGTATATCCTTTATTAAAACCAAAACTTATACAGAAGTTCGATCTTAATCTCTCATAGATTAAGAATCAAATATTGCTAAGCTAAAGAATACATCACAAGATAAGCAGAGACTGAACACTGCCTTTCATACGCTGTCCAAAGCATGAATATATCTGCCACACAAAATCTCTGAGATTGATACTTCTTATTATCTCTGATATTGAATGTCGCGCCCAAAACAGTCGGCCTTTTTCTTCATGATAATATGATGAAATGAAGTCTTGCTATTGAATAATCATTGTCTAGGAAGGTGATGCTTCACCTTACTTAGCATTCCACCAAGTAAGGTGAAGCGCCATTACTTTAGGCCAGCATAATGAATATTAAAAGCCAACAAAATTGATGAGACCGATAATAAAACCGGTCATACAAATGTTACGAATCAAAACATGAAACCGATAATATCAATCGGTTGATACCGATATCAAAATATTTGATGATGCCGAACATAAAAGAAACACATTCTGTCGTTGGTGATCAAGCACTTGCTTAATCACCAACGACAGTGGTACAATATTACACATAATGTCCATGTCAGCACAAATACACGGACTGAAGAATTACGAGCGTCATCAATATGGCTCACCAAAAACTTCTTACATAAACAGATATAGAAGGTAACAGCAAAATCAAAATTGAAGTCTCTATCGCAGCTACACAACTTCAACAATAATTACATCTCAATCTCATCTTTCCATGATTGAATCATGATCGTTGTTTATCATATCCATTGCTTTCTTTATTATTATAATGTGTGCCTCTTCATAACCCAAATATAATCGCTGATTATAATATTAATTACTATGATGTCTGCTCTAATCACTGATTAGATACACCCGAGTTCCTTGATAATATAGTTAAGGAATATATATTATAAATTGCTGTTGCTCTTACTCATTGATCTTTGTTATTACCAATGATCAATTCTTTATCCACCAATTATTATTTAATACGTGACTCTTGATTACGGTTTGGTCAAAGCTTAGTATTCCGATATCTTATTCATGATGTCTTTTGCCAGCTATGTAATCTCCATGATTCCCAAGTGGCTTAGATCTTAAACTTATGTTCACAACCTCAAAGTTTTATTACCACGGTAGCCTTTAATGTTATCAATATCCATATAATCCTCAATAGCTTTGATATTATTGTTGAGTTACGTTCTTCAGTAACTGGCATTCTTGGACGATCCTTGATTCTTTACATGCGATCAATCTCCAAGAGTATATTTTGGTGGATCCTTAGTCGACCCAGCAATTAATGATAGTCTTAGGATAATTGCCCTCATTGCATTACTTTATGACTTATATCTTCATCACTGTGAGTATAATTATCATGCCGTTCTGAATTTCTTTCACATCATTGTTCCCTCCTATTTACAGTTCTTATTCTCCTTGACCTGTTTATGTAAATTTGCTGCCATATGCTTGATTACTGATTCTTAGTATTGATCTATGTTTTATTCAAAACATACCCAATTGCTGTTATTCTTAATCACTGTCTCATCGTATGTGCCTTATACAATCTGCCTGTAAACATGTTCGATGGTTTTATTAATTGTTTCAATACTTGAAGGTTGATCCTCTCCAGCATGTTTATTGATGATACTAGTATTAGTTAATGCTTTTCTGATCGATGCATAGCTTATTTCATACTTGATAAATTTTATCTGTTATATAGCATTGACTTCTTCAAGTATGATCTTTTGATACACTTTTTGCAATTTTGTCTCTCCCAGAGACTTCACAAAATTGAAATGATGTGAAAAAGGATGAGGATTTAACAATTTGGGTTCAAACGAGGGACGTGGCATCTTTAGTTCTTGATCAAAGACTTATCTCCATCTTTGGGGAGGAGTTTGATAACACCTTTGTTAACTATCCCAAGGAATCTACTAGAGTAACTTCTTTTTAGACTGTTATAAGATTAGCAAAGATTCAGTCAATCCTGTTTTTATAAAACTTGATAGGAAGATCATCAATGTTAGGATTAGCCATGTTTGCGCGAGATTTTAAACAGTACAAATTTCATCTAGAGTAATATCAAATTTCATCTAAAGTAATATCTCTAGCTTCTTAGAGATGGTTTAATGACAATTTTTAGCTTTTTGAACCTTATGTTGGTGTAATTAAATATTCACCTAATTACACTTTACTTAAGCTTACTTAGGATAATGCATTCATAGTAGTTTGCATTTGAGATGCTTAGGAGTTTGCGCCTTTAGTTGCACATGGTGTAGGAGAAATTCCACTTTAGGTGGTGATGGTAGTTATCACATTGCACTTTGTATTGTCTCCACCTTTAATGCTCTTATCACATTATCATCCTCCACATGTTGCACATACTTCATTGCACAATAGAGGATGATCCACCTTTTATGGACACGTGCTTCCACCTTATGTGTGTAATAAGTTATTTTCTCCTTATCATGGTCTCTTATTGCCTTGCCTATATAAGTAGGCACTTCTACATTGTACTCATCCATTATCTTATGTACTGCAGTTTAGTTTAGTTATTGCATATTGAGGAGAATACAGTTTATTCTTTTCCATCTTATCTCTCTTATCTTGTGCTATTTGTTGGCCTCTAGATCTTGGGTTTTTGTTGCTATAAACAAATTCTTACACTTTATAACCTAAGTCTAGTGTTCAACAAATTTCATGGATGAAATTCGAATTTTGCTGAATTTCAAATATTTGTGTAAAACTTGTGAAAGTTTGACCAACTATTTGTACGGTATAACTTGTTAGCCAGAAAGACTACCTTATGTTATGTTGTGTATTAGTTATGTTGTCCCAATGGTAATTAGTTATTACCGAAGGGTAGTTGGGTTGGGTGGCGACGTTTGGTCAAGCTCTTTCGGGTAGATAAATATGTACCACCTACGGGTGAAAGGGGGGAATCATCATGTGAATGTACTTGCAAGTTATGGATGATTAATGAAAAGCATCTAGTGTTCTTTGATATACTCTGTGTTTGTTACATTTTCGGTACTATGTCTATGCACTATTAAGTTTACCCCAATAGGCAAACATTTGGCTCCGTTGCCAAACGAATTTGGCATGTGACGGAATGAGTGGATAAATGGGAATACCATTTGAGGAGAATATCAATGTGAGGACGAATGAGGACGTAATCACAAAACTTTTTGAAGGAGAGCATACTTTGACAATTGACTTTCGTGTTCGGTTGCATTCAACCATTGAAACATTCGTACGAAGGGAAGCCGTACGAGAACAAGTCGCCAAAGACATTGTATAGGATGCATTGAACGTCAGCCCTGCTGCGAATAGGCTATTGTATCAATTACCCCGTTTGTTGGTACAAACAACCATTGCCCAAAGCAACCGAAGGGAGGACGTAGAGTGTGAACAACGCCGACAACAAATCCTGAGGAACTTTGCCGAGAATAGTCATCGAGAGGAAGAAGAGCGCGATGGCAGTCGGCGAAGAATGAACCCATGAGCTGTAAGCTTGGGGAAGAAATAAAAGGAACATAGTAAAACCCATAATAACAAGATCACAGTTGATATGTTGTACCGAAACATGAATAAATAAAAAGTGTTCTGTGTTATGTTTTAATATTATGAGTGACTAGAATTGATGCCCAATCTTTTAAATAAGGATAGGCATAAAAAGGAACAACCGAATGTCTTGGAGGCTACGCATCAAGCCCTAATTTTTGCCCAACAAGTTGAATGTCAACGACGGTTCAGACAACTCACCGAGGGACAACCAACCGACGGGATAACCGAAGGGGACCATGGAGATGGTACCGAAGGTAGCTATGGGTGTGTCACGGGAGGTGTAACAATCGAAGGAGACAATTACCATACAATAGAACAACGACAAGTAAGAAGTAGTGAAGAATTACTGGAGGAAACACGACAAAGGCTGAATTTGATTGAGGGAACACGAGAACAATCTCGAAACTTGTCCATCTCACCACGGGTAGAGGAAACAGGAAGTAAGAGTGAAGAAGGAACCAGCGCGGTTGGAGGTGCCGAAGGGGCACAAGCGCCAGATAGCCAAGACACACTGTTTGATCCTCATACGTTGAACATAGGAAGACAATTTGGTAGTCAGAACGTGGTACCCACTATATTGCATTTCAACCCAGGTGGGCAGACACAAACCCCACCTCTCCAACCTCAGGGGACACAACTGGTACAACAACCGGTAGCCATGGCCTCGAATAAACAGAAACTGCCCAAGTTCATGGGCCAGGCGAAGGAGGATCCTATTTTCCATTGCCGAACTTGTGAAACCATATGGACCGCTAACGGAGTCACATACCAGGACGAGTGGGTCAGACAGTTCCCTGCCACATTGAGGGAAGGAGCCATTGACTGGTACTTCGATGTGGATAAGTCCGGTTTGACATCATGGGCCACAGTGAAGAAGGCCTTCCAAACAGAATTCTAGTTGCTAAGAGATGACAATGAGATCCTTGCCAATATTTACAACACAAAACAAGCGAAGAATGAGTCGGTTCGAGCCTACGGGTGATGACTAAAGGAACTCATTGGAAAAATGGAATTTGCCCCAGCTGACGAACTAAAGAAACGATGGTTCGTCAAAGGACTAAAAACTTCTCTCTGCAAGAAGATGAAAATCCTACCTCCGACATTGTACAATAATGCATATAACCGTGCAATGGACCTGGAGAGTGAATGCAAGACCTCCAAGAAAACTAAGTCCTCAGATGATGAATCCGTGACCGAAAGTAGCGAGGGAGAATCAAGTAAGAAAGTGCATGCTTTATAGAAAGACCTTGAGAGGATGATGAAAGAATTTAAGGCAACCAAGGGAGGCTCAAGCAAAACCGAGGAAGATGCTGTGTGGTGTACGAACTGCAAAGAAGCGGGATACACCAAAGGTTCTTGTCTGAAGAAATCCTTTTGCGACATCTGCCATATTGTGGGACATTCCACCAAAGAATGTCCCTACAATCTGAGGGCTAGGAATCAACAAGCGTTGCTTATGCAAGAACAATCCTCCACATCTGGAACTGATGGTCAACAAAATACTGCATCGTCCGGCGGCTACAGAAATAACCGATGGGGAGGCAGAGGGAATAATGATAACAATAATAACCGTCCTTGGATCCAATATGATGCGAAGGGGAGAGCAATGATACAATGTAGAAATTGCAACCAATGGGGACACTTTGCCCAGGATTTCTAGAAGGAGGCTCCCGCTCCACAAAAATTGTGTCGGTGGTGCAGACCGGGGGACCATGAAGAAGCCAACTATTTGAAGCCCGGCTGCAACCTCCTTGACGTGGAGAGAGGGGGCAGCGAAAAGGAGATCTTGGCAATTACACGAGCACAACGAAGAAGGCCACCTATCCTGACCCTCGTACGGAGAAACAAAGAGTACTCGAGGCAAAGGCCGAGATTGAGAGGGAATTGCAAGACTGAAGGGACTTAACGGATGCCTCCAGCGCTTCTACTTGAGCCATGGTAGAACAAAACATCCTGAGGCAGATGATGCAATTGGCGATACCGGTAAAGGTGAAGGACCTACTCGAAACGATGCCGCATCTAAAAACAACCCTATTTTTAGGACAAAACATCCCAACAAGTACATTTGAACGGGCGAAGGTTCTTGGCGACTCCGCAGCGGAGCCCACGACACTAGCTATAAACAGTGGGTGAAATCGTACAGTAGTAGAGATGGGTATCTTGGGTACCATTCTCACTAACACAATTGTCGATGGTGGATCAGGGGTGAACGTTCTACTCGAACAAACTTGGAAGAGTCTAGGGAAACCGACATTGTGGCCACCGACCTTCAACTTACTGGGGGCTGACCAACATGGCATCAAACTGCTCGGAACCTTGATGGCACAACAAGTAACCATCGGGACACAACTGTTCATCTTAGATTTTGTAGTAATTCTCTTGAAGCAGAAAGGGTATGATGCCATCCTAGGGAGAGGGTGGCTCGTGGCTGCCAAAGCAAATCACAACTGGAAAAGAAACATTTTATCATTCGAGAAAGCAGGCAGAAAGTTTGTCGTTGACCTCATCATGCAGATGGTAGGAGAGGAAATGGCATCCTCCTCAGACTCCGAATCAGACGATGGAGTAGATGAAGGGAAGGAGAGTATGGAGCCCAACAAGGAAGGGGTACTAAAATTGGAGGATGATACAGACTCTATGAATGGTCTCTTCCACTAGCAAGTAGAGGACTACGAACTCTTCCAAGCAGCATGCAATGTACTAAGTATTGAGGAAGAGCCGAAAACATTTCACCCGGAGTACGGTGAATACAAGGAAGGGGATCCGAAAGTAAGCGAAGTCCCGACACATAAATTTGATGAGCACAACCCCATGAAGTATAAGGAGCCGTCTATCAAACCAATGAATCTGGGCAAGGAAGAGGAACCTAAGATCATTCTTGTCGGCGACGATTGGAATCCTGAGTGGAAGACCGTCTTCAAAATCTTTATTCTTTTTCTTCTTCTTATGTACAGGCAAGAGGCCATGGTCCCTATAGAATTTATGGTTCCAAGCCTTTGGATCGCCATTGAAAATAGACTCGGCGACAGGGAAAGCTTGAGGGAGCGGCTGCACACTCTCAATAAATTAGATGAAAGAAGAATGATAGCACAATGGGCAATTGAGGTCGCACAACAACAGAGAAAATATTGGCACGATAAGCACCTACGAAAGATGAGTTCCTCCCTTGGCCAACTGGTGCTGAAGTACAATGGAAAGAATGAGATTAAGCTAGGAAAATTTGAAGTAAAAAGGGTGGGTCCATACAAAGCTCGGGAAGTCGGCTATGACAAGGCCGTCAAGTTGTGGACTCTCCACAGACTGGAGATACATGAGGCCATCATAGTATGATACTTGATCATTGAGCAATGCCAAATGCCAAAGATAAATATTAAATGCCAATTGATAGTTGAAAAATATTAATATGCCATATCAAGTACCCAGCAAGTACCCAGAGATGTACTGGTACCAGGTGTGTACCTGAACCTGGTTCTGGGCCTGTGGGTACAAACCCGGTAAGTAAGCCCAGAACGCTACTTTGGTGATCTGGGAATACTGCTTGCCCGGGACAGATCCTTGGGCAACCCATCTTCAGACCTAGACTAGTACCCATTAAGGATGGGTACATGGGCTGGAAGGTTGTACTTGGCAAAAGACATTTTTACTTAATGAGAAGAGTTTGAGAAGAACTTGTTCTTGGTGGGTTATATCAATTGGGTATTTACTGTGGTTTTGAGCACAGTAGCAAAAACGGTGAAAAAAATAATGAATCATGCTTGCAGGTGATTCAATCTGAATCAGATCACTTCTTTTCCTATGGTTGTTGGCACAGTGCTAAAGGCCCGTTTAATTGCAAATAGTCTGCAGTGTTTTCATCCTTTTTTTAGATGCAAAAACTAACACAGAATCGAAGCCAGAAACAATCTCCAATCAATTCATGGATTGTGGAAAATTAATGCATTTGTATAAAATATTAAAATACTTATTTTTGAAGTTTCTATCAAAACCTACTTGTGTGCAGTGCAGATTTTGGATTTTGCCAAAGTAGCCAAACATTGGATCAATTAGGATGCAGTCCTCTTCAGTGAATATCTGTTCCATTCTCATTTGGCAAGGGCCTAATCACTGCTTTATAGCCTCAACACCCACATTTTTCAGGTGTTTGGAGCATTGTTAAAGGTGATTAAAGTATAAAATTTTTTACATGCAATGAAGGTCCACAATGCCTCTAAAGATCTTAATTTTGGCTTAGTGTTGAGGGCTATACTCCTAGAATTCACTAGGATGTGTCACCTCCAAACTCCCATGGGCTCCTGTTTTTTTATGATAATTTTTTTTGGGTTGTTCATGATGGACAAGCAATTTTTTTCACCATATTTATGAAAATTTCAGTGCTTTTATTTATCAAGTTTTCTTGGGTAACTACCGATTGCTTGAATTGCAGTTATACTCTTGGATTGCAGGGTTAATTTGAAGAAAGATTTTTTTGACTATGGTTGTGTGTACAGTGGAAGAAACTAATTCAACATAGAAAATGAAGGATAATCTATAAAACTCTAGACCAAATTTATGAGCCACGTGGAGCAAACACGGAAGTATGTCCCAGTTGTTTCCTCACTTATAAAAATTCATGTCAAATCTGAAAGTTTTTGCTTTTATGGACAACCATACCTTTATAAACTAACAGCTAGTTCTCTATTGGTAGCAAGGTTACAAATCATCTGGAGTTGGTCAAAGGCAGTAAATTGATTTTTCCTGGTTTGTGCCTGTACATATCGATTTAGATGTAAATGCCAAGTTTCGTCAACTATTATTGATTTATATATGTAATACCTGGTAAATTGCAGCTGCTTTAGCTGCATTTTGTTTTAAAAACAGACTTTCTCTGTATTTGCTGGTGTTAGATAAACAATTTGTCAATTTAGTAACTTAGAGTTGCATGGATATTTTTCAAGACCCCCTCGACTACAAAAACACACATGTATATGAATAAAATAACTTATAAATACTATTAAAATTAGTAAAAATAAACTCATTAATAATTAATATGGTTTAATATAAATATTTTAATTATTATATACCTAATAGTAACCAATGAACTTAATTAATTAATAAAGCTTAATTAATAATATTAATAAATAGCCGATGATCATTAAATTAATAAAACATATGTGGTGGGCATTAGCATGGTGCTTCTGGCAGCTGTTGATAACATCTATGCAAAACTTATTCATCTGTTGGAGAAAGATGAGGCTTTCACAGACACATGGGTTTTGTTGGGACTTTTGGAAGCCATTTCTCAAGGGACATTTGTGGTGGAGAAGATGTCCTTAAAGTTCAAACATTACTTGGATCTAGAAAAATCATCTGTAAAGTTTTCTTAATCACACTAGTTTGGTGAAATTCATTGATACCCTTCAGTTTCTTGAGTGATTTACTCCATACAGGACATACTGTTGTTTGATGTTTTGGAAAAATAAAGTGGGTGGTTATTCACTTACAATCTGTGATGGTGGAGAGTGTTGTAAAAGCAAGGTAACGGGCAAAGTTTTTTGGAATGCTTATTCTCAACTTACCTCAATCAGTGTTTTTGTTAAAACAAATACCTAATCCACATTTGCATAGGGAATTAAACAATGTGATGATAAATGGAAGTGAACTCTGTAAATCAGCCAAGATGCAGCTTGAACAAAGCATGAAGATGGGGAATGGAATTCTGAATTTTGGATGAGCTTTTAAGGCCTATCTTGTGGTAGGATGTATGTTTTCACCCAGATACGACATAGATGACTCCAAATGTAACTGACAAGGTTGAATGTTTGCCCATATCTTGATACACAGGTGGGCACAGTACCCAAGCTGTAAAATACCAGTATCTGTATCGGATATGCCAGCATGCATACCAGAGGAGGGAGTGGTGCATCCAATAACCTGATTTGGTTCTCTTCCAAGGTAAGTGATCGCATTGATGATTGAATGAATCTGACGCGGTTGAGAGTTTGCTCTCATTTCGATTACGGCTGGAAACAGTACTCAAGCCATATCCAGGCTCTAACATACCAGCATCTGTAGCGGATATGCCAGTATGCATATCAGAGGAGGGGGTGGTGCATCCAATAACCCTGACTTGGCTCTCTACCAGGGTAAGTGCTTGTGGTTGCAGTTGTCTGTGTTTGACCAAAATTGATGCTTCACCATTTAGTATTAAGATATTAGATAGGTTCTGCAAATTTTAGGCCGAGTTTCACTCTGAAAGGTGCAGGACTATTACTTTAGTTGGGAAGATACATTCGTCATTAGCTGAATTTTCTCAAAGGCAATGGATGCCACTCTAAGGACCTTTAAAAAATGCGCCTGTATACTTGGGAAAGCAAGCATACTACCCTGAAATTCAAGACAAGATTAGATAATTAAATAGTTTTATGACAAATTGAAAGAAAGATTCTTCTAAACCAGACATGATAGCAGCACTATTTCTCTGCCGATGTACCGAGGCTACATAACACTGCCACAAACTATGGTATTAGAAGTGGGCATGCATTTAGCATTTAACTTCGTAGAGCATGACTGTTCTTTTATTTCCTCTTTATGGAATAGTTTACATTTTGCATCTATACTTCAAATCGAGGACAATTGTTGGGACAAAAAGCTAAAGCGGTCTGGACAAAACTTCTGCGAAATCAAGAGCATGTTGAAAGCATCAGTATTTTTATTGGTCTAGGAAACCACTAAAGAAAACAGAGAACAAAGGTTCAGTTCATTCTAAATAAAAACACAACTAAGGTGGGGAAGAAATGTAGTGTGCACTTGAAAGGTCTAAAGTGAATGAAATGTCTGCTACATAAAAGATGAGTTGACAAAAGTCTCATGAAAAGTACAAATTATTGTGAAGCCATATTTTAGTCAGTCAGAATCATGTCTTCAAATTTCCATGTGTTTCTTGAATGCAAAATGAATCATCAACAGCAGTAAAATCATGTTGCAAATCTGTATCAGATTTAGTAGAATGCCATAGCTTAATTTGCTTCAAGGAACATTGAGATATCTAACTGAAATAATGCTTCCTTTATGCAGGTTCATCTTAAGAGCTTTTTGAGCTGTTTCTAGAAACTTAAATGCTATCTCTCTAAATAGTTACCTAAAAATTTCAGATTCTAATTCTTGTATGTGTACCACATGTAATTGACTGCAGATTACAATTTGACGACACAAGAAAAAGAAGACATAGGTTTCACACCTTTGTCAAGGCTACACTTGCAGGTCCGTACATATGACCTTAAACATGACTATTCCAAATTTTTATGAGTGCCCAGTAAAACTATCAATTATAAACTAGTTCAGTTAACTACTACTGTATTCATCAGAAGCTGATCTACCGATTTGTGAGTAACTTAATATTTTCTATTTTGGCACTTGCCCTTCCTTTATTCATCTTTACTATCATGTATTATAAATTTATAAACATAAGTCTTTCTTTTAAAAGTTTTCTTTTTCTTGACAGATATTGATACTACAGAAAAGTGTGCAAAAGAAATCACATTGCCAAGAGGAGAAATGTGGGCCATTCACAAATTTGGTGGGACATGTGTTGCTTCTTCTGAAAGAATATGGAGTGTGGCAGGAATTATAGCCGAAGATCCATCAGACAAAAAGGTGGTTGTCGTGTCTGCAATGTCGAAGGTGACAGACATGTTATATGATTTGGTGTACAAGGCTCAGTGCCGCGATGATTCTTATTTGACTGCTCTTGATCAAGTGCATGAGAAGCACAAAGCAACAGCCTCTGATCTATTAGATGGAGCTGATAATGAAAAGTTTCTATCACAGCTTCAAAACGATGTGTATAATCTCAGAGCTATGCTCCGCGCCATTTACATAGGTTAACTGATTGCTGCAAGCTTCACCTATGTATTTTGTGCTTTTAAGTTTTTCTGCAAATCTGTAATTTAAGTTTTTTTTTTGTATTGAATATAGTTTGAAAACTGTAGTACATAATCAATGTTCAGATCAGCCACATGGCTGAATCAGTTCATCATAAAAGCAACCAAATATAGATACAACTGATATACATCTTCCTCATATCTATATAACTGGTACATAGTAACAAAGTGCTGCCATACAGTAACTATATTACTGACATGTGGTGATTATGCTGCTGCTACACTATACACTGTACAGCATGATACACAAAATATGGCATTGCCTGATATACAAAAACATAATCATAAGACTGCTATAACAAACACTCATTTTAGAAATTCCTGCTCTCGCTGTAAACATCCAAGTCTCTACAGCCAATTGGGGGATCAATAGGATCAATAGAAGACACCTCTTCATTAGATCTAACAACCTCAAGAGCAGAATCAAATCCAGTATTGGCATGGTATCTTGATTCGTGTGCTTCTGTGACTCTTCTTTGGTGCAGCTCTACAGTGTCATTGTAGATCTTCTGGAAGCCTGTGAGGGCTTTCAAGAAAGGTGTTTTGTCAAAACTGATTGTCAGGCTATGTGTGGTCATATCTTACTTCTTCCTTGTTGACTCTTACCGCCCCATCACTTAGCAATTTCATAAACATGAATCTGGAGTTCTCCATTGTCACTGTAACCTGCAAGGCAACATTGAAATATACAAGTCTTTTGAAGACACGGTAAGTGCCCTCTGAACCCCTTTAAACTTGTCCTCATTTCTCGCCTTCCAAATGATCCACAAAACTTCTGTAGTAAAACAAATCTAAAACAGATTATGCTCTTTACCTAATTTACTCATAGTCCCAGTAAGTATTTCCTTCCAATGAACCTCCCTATTACCCCCTCAATTCTTTAAACCATTGCAAAACATATTCCAGATTTATCTAGCATAAAATCACTCAAAAAAATGTGCCTGATTGATTCAAGCTTTCTACATATGGTACAGAGTTCAATCAGAATAATTCAATTTGTAAGGCATAAACAACATTTGAAACATGCCTTTTTGGGCTGAACAATACTTTACCATAGCAGACTAAAGATCTTTTGCCATTGTTTGTCATCTAAATTAACATTCCAGCACTTGTCAAGATAATAGGAAAAGGAATCAGAATTAGACAAAGATTTATGTAATAACCGGGTCTTAACATTAAGATAAAGAGAACCATCAAGCCATTTAATATCCTTATAGTGATTATTATTCTAAATACATTCAGTAGGATAGTGAAACTCATTACAAGCTTCTCTCAAAATGGTGCAAGTTCTCCAGTTTGATGGAGGTAATGCAAATTCACTGCTTAAGGAAGCCCAATATTTAAGTTTTTCATTGTGAATGATGTTATTGAATCATTTGATACCTTTCAGAGACCAATTCTTGTCTGAGCATCCCTGCAATAAAGCTAAGGGTTTACCTCTACGCTCTAAGTTCCAAGGAATTGATCTATGAGAAAAAAATTGACTATTGCTGTTAATAATGTACTGACAGTTAGAGACTTTGTTCTTAACAAGTTCCCAAGCTTTCCACAGACTCCTAAACACCTCAGATCCTGCAGGGGCTATAGGGCATTTGCTAATGAGGAGATCTCAAAAAGGCAGGAGTTTCCAGGTTTTAGAAGTCCAACCAGGGAGGGTCTCAGAAGCAGGCTGAATTCTGTTTAGCCGGAGAATTTGCAACCTATTGAAATCAGAGAGAAAGTCAATACAACTTAAAAATAGAAAACGGAAAAAGATTGGTAAGTATTAAGAATGTTAGAAAATTAGAAAATGCTTATTTGTGATAGAGTTGTGATTGCAAGAGGCTGAGGGACAAATTATCTTGTCCATGGAGGTACCACCATTCACAAGCACTTTTGTTCTGAGATGAACTTTCTAAACTCTTTCCTAACATTATCCGCCACTTCTAGATATGAGAGGATTCCTCAGAATGCCATCTTGTACACATTAGAAACTTCACTATCTTTGTATGGTGTGATCCTCCTTGGCAAAGAAAGTATCTTAGTGCTGTAATATTTTGGGGGATAATGCACTTGCAAGGAGATATGGGGTGTGTTCATCTTGTTTTAGTGCTCATGAAATGATTTTTCCCACATTTCAAAAAAATGTGTTTTGGGGGTCATTCTCCTTTTGTGCTAATATGAACTTTATTTTTTGTATCATAAAGTGACAAGTTGATGCCATTAAAGATTTCTCCCAAACATGGTCAATGTATATCAGCAAACATGATCATACTGATGATTGTCTTGGTGAAACCCAAGACATAGTCCATGGGAGCCCGCCAATCATCATCTAGGATTATTGGCTTGATCTTTTGGGCTCTCTTTGAGTTTGACTGCTTCCAAATACTCCATTGTTGGCTAATGATCTTGGTGCCCAATGCCTCTCACACCTTCATAAGCTGTCTCAATATGATTGTGTGATGTGAATTGGGTTCTAGCAACCTAATGTTGTATAAAAAGTAACACATTTAGATGTAAGTAATGTGGCATAAATTAAATTCATATTCAACGACTGTAAACTTGAGAATGCCTTGAAGATGCCTTGTGGCATGCTAGTTTGTTACAAACATTTGAATCTCCTCAACCTTAATGTATATAGTTTTCACCCACTCTATTTGAGTGCTAATCACTTGCATGACCATGCTAAGGTAGTGGGGGATACTTGGTGTCCATGAAATGTGTGTGCTTTTACCCAACGAAAGCATCACCGTGGTTTTGTGTTGTTTGTTAGGTCTTGGACAATGTTAATAACACCCATTATGTCTACTGACTTAATGGGGATATCGAAAATAAATTCTACATCCTTGACTCGTCGCTCGATCATTCCCCTTTTAAAACATTGCTCCTTTTCGAGATACTACAATAACATTAATTAATGATCGGTTTTTGCATTGTTTCCATCTGTCATAAGCAACAGACACCCTTGTTTCAATCCATGAATCCTGAATTGGTTTTAGTGATGTCTCTACAATTTCTTTCTTTTGCTAATAAGGTGGTTCACACCATTTCATACCTAGGACCCGTGTAACTAGAGGGTGTGTTACTGATTGCTACTATCATTTCCTGCCAATATGGTGATCTCACCAAGTTGAAAGGAAGACTTTCCATAAATGCAATATGCAATTTTTTCATTTGCAATATCTCTTGCTTCATTCTGAAATGCTTTAACTAGTGTGCCTCTTTTGTGGGAAGAAGGAGAGGGATCTTCTTCTTTGGTTAGATGTTGTCTCCAAGAAAGGATGTTGGGAAGTCATTATTGAAGGAGGATTTGTAGGCGGCTTTCACGATGTTTTATTTTCTCAAACATGAAATTTTAATTTTTCTCTTACTCCAACATTAACTTCTTGTTCTCTAATGAATGCTATAATTTGTTCTTTTGACAACCCTTTCTTGTTTAACCCTTTGACATATTTTAATTCCATGCCCATTCATAGCACATAAGTGAGCTTTTGCTCCACTATATAATCTCTTATTTTGGATTTGGCATTGATTACAATTCCAAATAAAAACCCCACCTCTTGGAAGGTGTTCAATTATTGTAATATATTTCTATAGAGTAGATGCTTGATTATATTTAAATTGTTTGTTTGTTGCAAGACCCATTGAAATTGAACTAGTAGCCATTCTAAAGAGATTATTATTATAAGGAATTACAAAAAGGCAACCCTACTGTATGTATAAATTAATGGAAGTAATAAACATTGAAAACAAACACTATAATTTTTTTTGAGAAATCCTGAAACATGTTTTTCTTAATTAAATTGATTAAAAAAAAAACTTTAAAAAGTCTCAAAATTTTGAAAAAAATCAATAAGTACTTACCTTAGATCGATAGATGTCCTTTATGCAAGCTGGGATCCCCCTTTGTTAAATTGCAATCATTCTCCTTTGAAAAAATACCAACAATCTTTTAAAATGTAAAATTGGCGAAAAAATGAAAGAGTTTTTGTGAAACAACTCTTATTATGGGGCATGTTTTAGGGCTTCAGGTACTTTTTTAGGTTTTTTGAACTTTTTTATATTTTTAAATTTTTAAATAGAGTTTAAAAATTAGGATTTCATATTTTTTTAAAATTTATTTGGCATTTTGGTTGTGGGTGTGCTTGGGAGCGATGAGGGCATGGGCCTAGTACCCCTGGGTCATTCTTGTTTCATGACCAGTAATTAGATCGGTTTGGTATGGGACATGGAGCTGGGGCATAGCCTGCAACTTAGTCCATAAAGTACGGAAAATTTTAGATGACCTAGGAAAAGAATGTATTTTAAAAATTGGTTTTTTTATAAAACTTACGGTTGTGTGCATAGTTTGTAGACTCGGACTTAGAGAGTACTAGGCAAGCCCAAAATTTTCAACTTGGCAACTTAGAAAGTACTAAAAGTTAAAATCTCTTAAAGAAACAGTCTTTTTGTAAAATTCAATTACAAAATTTCTTAAATTAAAAATTAATATCTCAAAAGAGAAAAATGCATGGTTTTATAGAAAAACATGATGTGAAAAATGCATTTTAACGAGCATTTTACTGGTGTCAACATTTTTACCCATGTTTTCTGTCTATTAAAATGTGAGTTAAACTTGTGGAAACCCAGCAAAAAAATAGAGTACTTGGCAACACTGAGAGTACTCGCAGAGTTTGCAAACTATGGTTGTGTATGGAGGATTTTTACAATAATTAAAAAAAGTTTAAAAATTAGGATTTCATGTATTTTATTAAATATATTTGGTGTTGTGGTTGTGGGTGTGCTTGGGAGCGATGAGGGCATGGCCCTGGTGCCCCTTGGTCATTCTTGTCACAGGAGCAGTAATTAGATTGGTTTGGGATGGGGCCAGGAGCTGGGGGCATACCCTGCAACTTAGTCTGTAAAGTAAGAGGGAAATTTTAAATGATCTAAGAAAAGAATGTATTTGAAAAATTGTTTTTTTATAAAACTTACAGTTGTGTGTATTAAGGATTTATACAGCTTACTAAAAAACCATAAAACTAACAATGAATTTTGAAAATATTTAATTACCGAGTAAATACATTTTGGGAACTAAAAGTACAAAGATTTGGTGAAACCTATTTTAAATAAACATATCGATTTCATGCTGGATGATTTTATTTTATTTTGAAGGTGAAGCAAATAAATTGTGAAAAACTGTCAATTCCCAAATTAATTTTTTTATCGTTGGGAGAAACTTGAGATTTTCCAGGTAGATGGATTTAAATTTAATGTAAAAAGTAAATTATTAAGAAATTATATTGATAAATACTATTACTAGATGGTAAGACTGGAGGAATAACATTAAGTAATGTCAACACTAGTTTAAGCTATCAAGCAAGAACATAAAAATATCACAAGAAGAATTTGCAAAAGGTCAATTAAAGATTATCTGGAAAAGATAAGAAAAATACTTCATCAAAAAAGTATTAAGTAGGTTCCACTTACAAAAGGCAAAGCTCTGGTAAAAGATTTAGAAGCCACTATAGAAAACTACAATGTAATTTTTTGACAAAGAAATGTCTACAAAGGAGATTGATTCCACAGAGAAATTTGTTACAAATTAAACTAACAATTTTTCTGGTCACAAATAACTCAGATACAACATGTAAAATGATGGGTTACTGTTTTAATTTTTTTCGGAAACACATCCTAAAGTTGAATCATATTTTTGTCCTATTGATGCAAGTTGTCCTTTTCAACTGTTGATCTATTAAAATACAAATCATTATGAATGATATCATTTTGACATTTTGAAAAGCAAATATGTGTCAAATTAACGAAGCCATACACGTTGTCAAGATCAAAGCAGCTTAACTCAAAGATTGATATGATGCCTTTTAAGATTGTTTAACCCTGACTCAATGTGCTGATCTGCTTTGACTTTCTTAGTAGGATGTAGCTTCACAAGCTTCAAGAGAATTAATCTTTTGTGGATTCTCATTTCTCTCTTCCCATACTTCGAGGACAGCATTTTTCAAAGATAAAAAAAGACGTATAACTATGAGCACCTCTACTGTAGCTTCACAAACCTATCTATCCAGCAGATTATATATCCATGACTGAGTCAACATTCTATTATTTCTATGTGCTTGTGTGCCCTTCTCTGTAGCATGCCAGTTAGAGAGGAGATTTTCATTAAGTGTGATTTTTTTTTGAACTTCATAACATCTATCACATTGATATTCAATGCCCACAGAGAGATAATGATTAAGCAAGGAATGCATTTGATCTTCTGGAGTTCATTTCAGCTTCTGAGATCTGACACCTGACATAATATAATGCTGTATGCTTTTGATGATAGATTGTTCATCTGAATACTTTTTTCTGCGTTTAATTTTGGCAAATGATGATGCAAAACATATACAGTTTGAGTATGGGTAAAACAGAAGATTGCATATGTGAATTCTTTTAGGTAGTATATTGAAATTTGAAGTGTGGAAAGACTGGATTTTTTTTAACAACATGATCCATCAGTTGCATACTTCTCTTTCTCAGCCGTGCCTCAATTTCTAAGCAGCTCAGAGTGATATCTTTTCTATATGGTTGTCTCTTGGATATACAGTTTTGGAAGGGGTGTACCTATAGACCAGGATTGTAAGGATAATGGTTTTTTTGTTTGAAGTTAAGTCTATTTCCCATATACCTGTTGTTATATGAATCATTTATCTTCCTTTGGTTTCTAGGACAACTTATGCCTTCTTCATTCCAAGCTTGAATTTCCTCTTAACAACTACTTTTTAGTTTTTGTCATCTCTTTTTTGGTAACATCTCATGCCGTCTCATATAGATGTAGTGGGGTTTTAATGTGCATCTTCCACACTTGTGTTGACGATTGAATTTGTTAAGTATTCAATAAGAAATCTTTACACACTTTGGTAGCAACATAATTTGGAGGAAAGGTGGCAAGATTGTAGCCTTCCCGACTAATTTTCCCATGGAGAGTGGGATTTATCTGTCTTGCTAACATATTTCATTGTCCTTTGTTTTGTATTACTGTTACAGGATCTCTCAGGATTTGAAATTTTCAGATGTACCAAATTGGGTTTATATGATCTGGACATTTTATTATTATTATTTTTTAAATATGAAAACTTCATTTCTGTGCAAATTCATGTTCTAGCTGACTTTCTTGGCAAACCTAGCGAGTAAGATATTTTACTTATGTTAAATGTTACATATGTATCATAGTTCCATGACTCGGACTTGGCTATGACTCGGCAAGGTCGACTCGACTCGTGACTCGGCAATGACTCGCAAAATGAAAAAACCCTTGAAATTTAGAGATTTTTAATGATTTAAAACTTGTTTCATGCACCCATTATTGAATAAAGCTTAAAGACACTATAACATCATCAAATTGAAACTAATTTGATCACATACTTAAACATGAATCCATCAAATAAGTACAGGCAAGGAAAATATATATATGGCATGTAATAGTTACTAACTATTACATGCCATATATATATATTTTCCTTGTCTGTACATCTGTCTTCAGAAAATACAAGATCCCTGCTCAGGAGTAGAAAATCATGTGAAAATATTATTGAAATTAGTATACAAAATAACACCAAGACAATCTCTACTGTATTGTAGCTGATTGAACTTGTAATGCACTGTTTTCTGGGCTATGCCACTAACTATTACATGCCATATATATATTTTCCTTGTTTGTACATCGGTCTTCAGAAAATACAAGATCCCTGCTTAGGAGTAGAAAATCATGTGAAAATATTATTGAAATTAGTATACAAAATAACACCAGGACAATCTCTACTGTATTGTAGTTGATTGAACTTGTAATGCACTGTTTTCTGGGCTATGCCTTGCATCTTGCACTAGCCATAGCTTAGCGATTGATGCAAATTTATTGCGTTAATCATATACTGTTGAAGTTGGGGGCTCATAGACGAGCATTGTAGCTTCTTCCTCTGGCATATTAGAGTAAGTATAATACTATAAACTATTGTAGCTTTAAGATAAAAAAACCTCTTTTTTTAATATGCGTGGGTCATGACCGTCGGACCCGACGAGTCATGGCATGACCTGCATGACTCGACTGAGTCATGCGGGTCATGGCCCATGACCCGGCGAGTCATGGCGACGGGTCATGAAAACCCGCTAGCGACTGCACAACTCATGAAATGACCCTAACCGGCCATTTACTGATTTTTACAACTAAATCTCATGCAGATTCGAAAACCAATAGAACATGCAAATAACCGTTGATCCAATAACAATAACCAACAGATATATTCAAATAACCAGCAAATACATTCTCATAAAATAACTCAGAAATATGGTTTTGTATTATATAATAGCAATACAATAACCAAGAATTACAATATCCAATCTGAAATACAGAAAACAACAGTAAGATCGGATAACCAAGAACCTAGTAAAACAATGGCGAACTCTGAAGTGAATCTACACTGGGATGAACTGGGTTTCCGTCCAATCCACCGAGAAAGCCTGAAGGTTTCCGTCCTCAAGATTTTGATTCAAAAGCTGAAGCTTCCTGAATTTTCAAAGAGAGATAGAATTCATAAACTGAAGCATGCCGAATGAGACTCCAAAACCTCCTCTTATGGCTGCAGCTGTGACTCTTCAGTTTCCCCACTGTGACTCTTCATATTCCCATTCCGTCTCTTTATAATTCCACTTTAAGTCACTTTTAAATAAATATGACCGTTGAGTTATAAAGTGAAATAATAAATGAAGTGAGGAATCTTCCAGCATTAAAACGGAGACCCAAACAAGCTCGGATGACGACATGTGCTAGCTTGTCGGAAAGCTCTCGGCGAGACGCTCCAAGTCCACTAACGAAAAGCCGAGAATTCTGAATCCGGCTGACTTACTATAAATAGTAAGTACCTTGGAAACTTGTGAAAACTGCTCCAATTGGCCTGACACCGAAACCACCTAGGCCAATTATCTCCTCGAGCACTGCCACGCCTCGGTTAGCTCTCCGGACCAAGATAAAAAAGACTAACGAAATGGCACAAAATAATGTACCCCAAAAAGGGGACATTACAACCCGTGACCTGCCTAAACTCGCATGACTCGCCATGAGTTATGGAACACTGATATGTATATTCCTAACCCAAATAGGACTGTCTTATTTTATTTAGAATTCCGGAATTTCTTCTTCTTTTTGGTATATGCTTACCATTCACGTTCAAATGAGCAGCTTAAAATCCCAAGTTTCTTTGGTCCACACATTACTTCAATATTTTGAATTTCTTCTATAGTTTGTGAATTTTCTTACCATGCTGTAGATTGGAGATTTGATCAATATTGTTTGCTTGCCATCGTTCATCTGTAGGAAGTTTGTCTCTACTATTTTGATGATGTTTGATCTAATTATATATATTTTTCTTTGTGTGTGTATCCCTTTTTTTCCCGAATCAGACTTTCCAATTTTGTTTACACAGCAGTATTGTACACCATGTTTGTTTTGACCATTGTTATGTATATGGTCTAGTTTTAGCAAAATATATGCAGCTTATTGTTACTGGTCATTTCCATAGATGTCGCACTCATGTCTCTAACATGGTGTATTGCACGCAGCTGGACATGCTACAGAATCCTTTTCAGATTATGTTGTTGGGCATGGAGAATTGTGGTCTGCACAGATACTGGCTGCGACAATCCGAAAGGTGTGATCTCAATCTTGCAAAAGTACAACTTCTGTTTTTCATTCTCTCAACACAGAGACACATGGGTTTCTATTACTTGGTTGTTTGTGTGACACAAAGTTTTGATTAGACTGGGATTTCTTTTGTAGTGGGGTTTGCCCTGTGTCTGGATGGACACTAGGGAGGTTCTTGTTGTCAACCCAACTACTTCAAACCAAGTAGATCCTGACTATGCAGCATCAGAGGAAAAACTTAACAAGTGGTATTCGTGCACTCCAGCTAAGACAATTGTTGCGACAGGTTTTATTGCTAGTACTAAAGATAATCTTCCAACAACACTGAAGAGAGATGGCAGCGACTTTTCTGCTGCAATCATGGGTGCTCTGTTCAGAGCTGGAATTGTTACGATTTGGACAGATGTTGATGGTGTATATAGTGCAGATCCTAGAAAAGGTAGTAGTTTGTTTTGAATTGTTTTTATATGATCTAAAAATATGGTATGCTTTGGAGTTATAACTTATTACTAAAGAAAGACCATAATCATGGTGTACCTAATAATGTCTATAAATCTTTTTATACCTCATGTTTGAGAACATTACTGATCTATCTCTATCATTTCAGCTCCTTTGAACTGCATTCTGGATTCTGATTTTATAATTTTGCAGTGAGTGAGGCTGTGATTTTGAAGACACTATCCTACCAGGAAGCATGGGAAATGGTAAACTTATAGTCTACCTTTTGAATTAATTATTTTGATAACAAGGAGTCCTAGGATAGAAGTTTGTGTTCTGAAGTACTGTTTGAAATTGCAGTCATATTTTGGGGCAAATGTCTTGCACCCTCGGACAATAATTCCAGTTATGAAATACAATATTCCTATTGTCATAAGAAATGTTTTCAATCGTTCATCTTCTGGGACAACTATATGTCAACATACTCTCAAGGAGGCCGAGGACCATCAGCTAGTTCCAGACTCAGTTGTAAAAGGTTTTGCAACCATTGACAATTTGGCACTTGTTAATGTTGAAGGGTATGTAGTCATCCTAGGTTTCTGCATTCATTTGTTTGAATGGCAGAAAGTATTTTTGGAATCTTTGTGGACAGTAGATGTTCAATACCTTTGAAGATGCAATACAAGAAAATTATTTTGGAAACTGTCACAGTTGAGAAATGATTGACTTGTAATTCTGCAGAACTGGAATGGCTGGTGTCCCTGGTACTGCAAGTGCAATTTTTGGTTCGGTCAAAGATGTTGGTGCCAATGTTATCATGATTTCCCAGGTATCAGAGATGGATAATTTCTGTATGTGGCTCTCTAAACTGTTTTTGTTGTCAACGTACTAATTTCCTTAAACCTGTACAGGCTAGTAGTGAGCATTCCGTATGCTTTGCAGTACCAGAAAAAGAGGTTAATGCTGTTGCAGAGGCATTACAAAAGAGGTTCAAACAAGCGCTGGAGGCTGGGCGCCTTTCTCAGGTTTGTATAGTTTTGATATCTAATAGGAAAGGATCACATAGGAAAATAATAAATTCGCAGTGAAGCATAACTTACATTTCTGAAAGTAGGGATTTTTAGTTATCTCCATGGTGAGAAAAGATTCCTGCGTGTTAGATGCATTCTATTTTTGTCTTGATAAGAGATTGTATTACAATTGTGTCTTCAATGCATAAGACTTATCTAACAATACTCATGAAATCTGTGTCATTAAGATTACCAATATCAATTGCTGGATTTATGTTTGTTATAAACTACATAATGGGGTGATTGACGTGTATGCATTTGGGTAAATATTTATGTAGAAATTAAGCAGCTACTACTTTTATGACTGTCATTATGACTATTGGTTTTAAGCAATTAATTATAATTTCAACTGTAGCAATTATGATATGAAGGCTATGTTATCGGATCAGTCAGCCAAGCTACCAGATCCGAGTCCAGTTCATACTGGATGCGAGATTAGGTTTTTGGGGGAAGGATCTGTTATGAAGACAAGTTTTTCTGCTTTGGTTGTTTTGAAGGGTTAGGTTTGTTCCATTATTCATCCAATCTGAAGAGGGTAGATAATGAGACAGAATAATGGAAGGCATTGTTTGTCGATAGGGTGCCTGAATACATGGTTTTGTACTAAAAATGGCTGGTGAGTCATTTCCCATTTAGTGTTTTGATCTGATGAAAGTAACCATTTTCTCCTGCCTCTCCTGTAGCTGAAGGAAAGGAAGCTTCCAATGAGATCTTAACCACATTACCTGGTCTTTTGCTTGTGATTGTCAACCATGGTTGGAAAATTTATTTATATTTATATACCATAATATTGCATATATATAAATTTATACATCACAGTCTTGTATTTATATTATTAATATTAATAATGTTATATTATTTAAATTTATATATTATTATATATTTATTAAATTATTATTTTTTAATTTTAATATTATATTTTTACATTTTTTTATACAGACTAACCCAAAATGAACCCGAACCCATCCATGAATCCATGTACCCGAACCGGGATCTGAACCAGAACCAGTAACTCAGCATGAAGGTTTTGTTTTTGACTTGTCGAAGGCTACCTGTTTTGGGTTCACCTCCTAAACTTAGGACATCCTTATTTTTCAGTTCTAACCTTCAGTTGTAGTTCCTTTTCAAAGCTTGGGCACCCCTACTTGTAATGGTATGGTATTATGATTTTGAGTCCCATTGACTTATTATCATCATTTGTGGGCATTGATATAAGTTTACACCCTCAAACTTGCTGTTAACTCATGCCTTTTTCATTCTTGCATTATCTTCAGAATTGGTGAAATAGAACATATCTTTAAATGCAGGTTTAAAATTGGTCCTTATTGTTAGTACATTTCAGATTCTAGCAAAGAATACATCAATCTATACAGATCTTTCAAGACTAAGCACAGGATACGAAGACAATAATAACAAAGAAGTGAGATAGTACCCGGATTGTAACTCTGAAATCCGTCCTTGGAGTCTTTAAATCTGATCCTTCAAATCCTTCTAAATATGACCCGAGTTAGCCCACCTGGGGCTTCTCTTAGTTCTTCTCCAAGTTGTCACCAATCTGTAATTGACTTGTAATATATAGATCAGATCCGTAGGTATACAATATAGATCTGTAATACAAAACAGCTACAGCCAAATGATCTGCTGCACTTTTATATATATTCTATCTGCTGCTCCTTGTATTCGATCTGCTCTGCTCCTACACAGCAATCGCCTCATCCACCTTCACATTCTCAGGTAGATACAACTTAGGCAGAGGGTCGGAATGAGTGTGCTTGGGCACTATCACTGTGAGCACTCCATTCTCCATCGAAGCTTTAATTCGCTGCCCTCTGAATAATCTGGTGAAGTTCGCACAGTCGCACATGATGAACACAATTCGATCATAATTCATGCCATTCGATTTTCGAAGGAAGCAAGTATGTTATGTTTTTTATACATCTCCAAGAATCGATCTCTATTTATATGCAAATGGAGTGCCTCCTCAAGAGGCCGACTTAGGTAATTTAAATAATAAATATACTTGCCCAAGAGGCCGACTTGGGCCCTTTCTAATCATTATTTAAATTAAACCATTAAGCATATAAAATCAATTTATTGATAAACAATAAATATTAAATATTTCCTTATATTTAATATTATTATTTATATATATCAAATTATAATAATAAATATATACTCTATATATTTATTATCATTATCCAAGGCATAAGATATTTGCCATAAAGGCCATAATATCAACACTTATTCTTGGGGATTTTGTGCTGTGTATGTAGTGTTGAACCACAACTTCAAAAAAATATTTATGCTTTCCCTAAAACTAAAAGCATAACCTAGCTTTCACAGCACATGAACTCTTAATTTGTTTCCTTGATGTTTTTTTCCATATTTCTCCTTTAGGGAGCTTCTCTTTTTACATTTTTGAATTTTTCTGATATTGATATTTGACATTTGCTGATCATTGTCACCAAATTCTTGTTACACATGGTAGGATTACATTTTCATGGCATTGACACAGAAAACTGAAAGTGTAAGTAGAATTCTATCACATGGGTTTAAAATTGAAATAACATGGCAAATTAAAAAAATGCTAAAATACACAAATGAAATAGAAATGGAAAATCGGGGATTTATAAGCAAAAGAAAATCAGGGTTTTGTGAAAATGCTGGAAAAATGGGATATTGAATAAGTAATAACCTATCCGTTATTCCTGGTTTTATCTGGGTTTGACCAGTTCTTTGTAAAACTCAGCATGCCTGTAATGTCCCCTTCTCAGTGCTCACATGAGAGTTGATTAGCCTATTTCACGTCATCTTGATAGGCTAATTTGGAGACATAAGGGATGATATGCTGGACTAGTCATTATTTTCATTGGTGGAGAAATAACAAGGTGAAATATTATTTTATTGGATTAATATTGAACTTGGAGGGTAAATTCACTTTATACTATAAAATCAAATAATTAAGAATATTAAAGTAATTTAAATTTTAAGAAAATAATAATAAATTCATAAAGTGACTTTATTAGGAGGAAATAAAATAAAAGTAATTTTATTTAATTTATTTTCCTCCTAGAAGTGGGATGAATCTTCTTGGAGAGGAAAAAATTATTAAAAATCATTAAATGGAATTCGAGGTCCACAAGTGGCTTGGGAAGTCTTTATAAAGAGGCATCTTCCTTCTCCAAGACTCATTATGTGATTATTTGATACTTGATATTTCTCCATAGTTGCTGGTTTGATAGTGACAACCATTTCTGAGGACGAAAACCCTCGGAGATTTGTACGTTGGATAGAAACCCAACTCTACTTGTGAGGTGGATTCATTCAGAGTTCACCATTGAGCTTACTTGCAGAATTTTTGGCAGATTTGTGGAAGTTCCAGTTAGGGTTTGGACACAATAATGGAGCCATATTGCAGATTGGAGGTCACATGAATTTATATAATTTTTCTAGCTTGGGCAACCTCATGTAGGACTTGTTTGGAGATGATTGCAAGTGGTTTCAGAATTTTTGGAGCTGTTCATGATTTTATATGAATTTTTCTTCATTTGGGGCAGCTAGGGTTTGAAGATAGTTGTAGGTCTGGTAATTAGATTTCACCAAGTTCATATCAGACTCTGATTGCAAGGGTTTGGTGGCCCCTTTGGCATCATATTGACTTTGTAATACCATAGGGTTTCATTGCTACCACCTTTGCCCTAGACGGCTACCTTGAAGGAGAACATTTGCAGGTGGTAAGGGTTTGTGGAGGCTGCCATCACTTTCAATTTGGATCACAATTGCTTCAGACTTCACCAGCAGAGCTGCAGATCATTCCCTTCGACAACAAGTTGCATTTGGTGTCATTTAGAATCCATAAAAGCTAGCAAACAAATCGGTAATGTGGAGGAATTGAATTCAGACTTTGTATTGGCAATGTAATGCACTTCCCATGTAGTTACAGTCTGATAAAATTTGTATCAGACCTGATAATAATTGTATTCAATTCTGATTTATGCCTAATGGAATATAATTTCCTTGAGATTGTCTTGTCAAAGTTTGATGCAATTGTTGTTTATCATTTTCTATGCATTTCTATTTGATTTAGCAATAGACATATACCCCAAAACATAAACAGTGATCAGAAAATCAGTTAACAGTGAGTTGTATGCCAAGTGTGAGGAAATGTCAAACATCCAAAATTGAGAAAAACAAATTAGAATTAGTAGGGGTTTTTACAATGCTAGATTGGATTGGCATGGTTTGGGTGCTGGGTGTTGTTTTCCCAGGGTTAAACAAATCTTATCTATGTTTTTTGCTGCAATGTTCTAATATTTATATTGTTTGAACATTGATGATAATCATCAAAGTAAGATGTGAAATGGCAACCAGCCCTGTCTTGTTGAACAGAAGGAACTGACTTGGAATGTAACCAACAGTTCAAATATTTTTTCATTTGACTACTTTTTCTGCACAGGCAGTAGACTGTTGAAAAATTACTGTATAATTCACGTATATCTTTCAGATGGGTTGAATGGATATTGTTTGAATTGCACACATATACCTCTTGCTAAATGGTGGTTTATGTCTTTGTTTTATGGCAATTGCTTTTTCTTGTGTAGAAAAAATGTGTAATATAAAATATTGCGCTCTTTAGCTTTGGTTTGTTGCCTAAGTATTGGCACAAAATAGATACATAGTATGCCCTGCATAAGGTTGGTAGTAGAAGATGTATATCTTCCTAAGTTGCTAGTTCACATATGAGATTGGTTAGTGGTTTAGGATTTGAGTATGCCTGTATGACAAACTTTCCCCCAGGTTGGTGCAGGAGCATGGGCAGGTCGACAAGCTATCAACACCAGCCAAAAAAATTAATATTAGTTAATTTCCTTCAATTTTATTTTGGTCAGCTTGCTCTAAGCTAAGAGGTTTGGTTCAAGGTATGAACATCCTAAGTCATTTAATTCCACTATTTATTCTGCACACAATTCCAGCAACACATAAGGAAAGCATCAAGGAAGATGGGGTTCCAGACACATTCTTGCATTTGGGGCCATTGAAGAGCATGAAGATTGCGCAAGCAGTCATCAATGTGTATATCTGTGCATATTTCAGTTTACAGAGGAATTTGGAACAATTCAAAAAGAATGAGAAGCTAGGAGTGACCATCATGTGAAGGGAAGGCAATATGGAAGACTGTGGCAGATGCAAGAAAGGAATTTAGAGAGAATTATGAACAAATGCAATTAGACAAGTGTAAAGCCAAATTTCGTAACGTCCAACAACACCTTTTCTGCCAGTGCCAAATGAAAACATAGAACTGACGGTAGACCTTCCATCAAAGCATATTGGAAGTGCATCAAAGAATTATGGTTTCCATTGTAGAAGTTAATTTATTGGAAAGGCCATACCAAAAAGAAACAAGTGGCAGTCATTCCAAAGGTCACTATTGAGGAATTAATAAAATCTAAAAACTTTTGGTTTTCCCAATGGAGAGAGGATTAAATTGAAAGGTCACAGACAAGCATCCATTGAATGAGTAGCCATGAACTGGAAGGACATTGGGAAGATTATTAAAAGGGAGTATTGAAATCCATTGAGAGAGGGGGGTCAGAAATATACTCTAAGAAAGAAGCCAAGGATTGATCAGTAAAAAAAGATAGCGAGGAGTGTGTGGCTGCAAAGATGTGTATTGAATGAGCAAAGTTGAATAAAAGAGAGGAGTAGCATACAGAAGGAATTTTAGTGAGTTGTAGAAAAAATGTTAAAATTTTGTAAAGCAAATAATGAGATGTTGTGGCTGCAAGAGAAGTTGTTGAAAGGCCATTAATGCCTGTAATATGTTTGCAGAGAATAAATGAGTAGTTTTCTTGTTTACAAAGTTAACAGTGGACACAAATAGTGTCTCTATTTTATTGTTTGGTGTTTTTATTAGAGTTTAGTAAGCTGCTGGAGGTAAGAGGATCCTTCTGCATCAAATGGTATTAGAGCTGGTGGTCTTGAGCGTGCAGACAAAGTGCCGAACGTGAGGTAGCTGGGCACCAAGACCTATGGGTGACTAGTGGAGTTGTGCAAACCGATCTCTGATTGTGAGGTAGTTTGTGCGTGAAAGTGTTAAGTGGTTGTGGAGGGCTCAAAAGGATTGCTGCAAATGTGTGAAGTTCTGATCGGTTGAGAGCTTGAAGCCGCAAAGAAGAGAGCGCATGCGAGTAAAAGATTGCATAAGATGATAATAGGATTAGTTCAAAGAAGAGGAAGTTGAAGTGGGTCATGAGTGATGATTACGTTCTTGGAATGATAATGGGAAGAGAGCCATGGGATGTGGAGAACCCCGTTGAAGAAGAATAGTTGCAGGCGGAAGGAGAAAGAGTTGAGACCAGCCTGCACTAGCGTAAAGAAGAATGAAGAAATGGTTACTGTAGGCCGTCAATTGGTAGATGAAAGAAAAGAATGTGAAGAAGGTGATGGCACCTTGTGGCTTGAGGTAGTAGAAGATAAAGTCAGGATTGTCGATTTGGAGGTTGAACAAGAACCTAATGGAGATGGCACATTGCCTAGAGAAGTGATTGTGCATATTGAAGAGGGTGCGTTGTTTGGGATGACTGAAGATGAGCTACTTGAAGAAGACATTGCGGTAGTGGAGGTTGAAGATGTTGCAACAGATGTAATTGATTTATTTGAGGAGTTAAATAGAAATGAATTAGTATGAGTAGATGCAATTGTAGATAACGCATATGTGCTTAGTGCAAAGGGATATTGCAGATTTGCCTGTGGGTATTGGTTAGTTGCGAGTAGAGCATGATGAGGATGTTGCAAGACATTGGTGGAGGTGGTCGGTTGATGGTGGGTTGGAGCTCACAGAGGAGATGAAGAGGAATACTTTGGTGGAAGAGGATGACACATGGTGGATGTGAATCCATGAGAGGGAAGAAGAGTGGCGAGCGGAGTTGCGAGCAGAGGATGATGGTCAATTTGGCGAGATGCCTAAAGAGAAGGAAGAAGAAAAGATTTCACCTCCTCGACACAACGATGGACTTCACTGCAGGTTGTTTACAACTCGAAGGGGTAGTCCAACTATCTAACTCTGTTTTGCGAGTCCCACTCACAAATTTTTTCCTACCCGACATGTCTGGGTGCAAGAGCTCGGGTAGGTTGACAAGTTATCGGCATCATCCAAAAAAAATGAAATATAGTTTATTTCCTTCAATTTTGTTTTGATTTGTTTTGGTCAGCTTGGTCTAAGCTAAGAGGTTTGTTTCAAGGTATGAACATCCTAAGTCATTTAATTCCACTATTTATTTTGCACACAATTCCAGCAACATATAAGGAAAGCATCAAAGAAGATGGGGTTCTGGACACATTCTTGCATTTGGGGCCATTGAAGAGCATGAAGATTATGCAAACAGTCATCAATGTGTATATCTGTGCATATTTCAGTTTGCAGATGAATTTGGAACAATTCAAAAAGAATGAGATGCTAGGAGCAATCATCATGCAAAGGAAGGCATGATGAAAGACTGTGGCAGATGCAAGAAACAACTTTAGAGAGAATTATGAACAAATGCAATTTGACAAGTGTGAAGCCAAATTTCCTAACCTCCAAGAACACCTTTTTTGGGAGTGCCAAATGAAAACATAGAACTAACTGGAGACCTTCCATCAAAGCATAATGGAAGTGCATCAAAGAATTATGGTTTTCATTGTAGAAGTTAATTTATTGGAAAGGCCATACCAAAAAGAAACAAGTGACAATCATTCTAAAGGTCACTATTGGGGAATTACTAAAACGTAAAAACTTTTGGTTTTCCATATGGAGAGAGAATTAAACTGAAAGATCACAATCAAGCATCCATCAAATGAATAGCCATGAATTGGAAGGACATTGGGAGGATTATTAAAAGGGAGTATTGAAATCCATTGAGAGAGGGGGGTCGAAAATATACGGTAAGAAAGAAGCCAAGGAGTGGTCAGTAAAAAAAGATAGTGAGGAGTGTGTGGCTATAGAGATGTGTGTTGAATGAGCAAAGTTGAATAAAACCTCGAAGCACCTGTCCCTGAGACATCCCCGCACCTTAGGTACTTACCCCCAACTCTGCCATTCCGCAACCATGCCGCCGCTGGGATGGGTACTTGAATTTCTATTTGAAATTTGATTTTTGAATGTTACTATTTGGCATGTACTATGTTACTATGTTGAATGATCAATGGTTCTAGTTCAATTTGGTATGTTATACTGAAACATCATTTCATAAGTAGCATTCCAAGTTCTATATGTATTGTATACAACATCCCCGCCCCCCGCCGCCGTCCCCTCGCCGTCCCAAAATTGAGGCCCTTTGTCCCCCCATCCTGGAAACTCGTCCCGACCTCCCCACGTCCCAACGTACCCCAACGTTGGTGTTATGCTAAATTTTAGTGAGAGTGTAGAAAAAATGTTAAAATTTTGTAAAGC
Organism: Chamaecyparis obtusa; assembly: GCA_027943335.1. Classification (NCBI taxonomy): domain Eukaryota; kingdom Viridiplantae; phylum Streptophyta; class Pinopsida; order Cupressales; family Cupressaceae; genus Chamaecyparis; species Chamaecyparis obtusa. The sequence continues at coordinate 68,283 of BSBK01007354.1, forward strand.
AAATAATGAGATGTTGTGGCTGCAAGAGAAGTTGTTGAAAGGCCATTAATGCCTGTAATATGTTCACAGAGAATAAATGAGTAGTTTTCTTGTTTGCAAAGTTAACAGTGAACAAAAATATAACGTTTCTATTTTATTGTTTGGTGTTTTTATATGAGTTTAGTAAGTTGCTGGAGGTAAGAGGATCCTTCTGCATCACAGGTTCAGCGCAGCTGAGTACAGCTGTACCATGTGTGTGTGTGTGTCGTACACCCAAATCCCAAATGAGTACCCAATCTTGTACATGAACTAGCAACTTAGGAAGATATCCTAAATCATGCGCATCTTGCATCCTAGCGACTATATATACCACTTAGTGAGAGCTTTTCCCTCAAAGCTTTGAAATGCAAGTCAGCTTGTTATGGAGGAAAATTAAATAAAACAGCCCCCGTAATAATATTATTTATTTTTATTGGGTCCCTTTATTGATTTTATTAATTTAATCTCCTTGCCAACGAAGGGGACATTACATATCAGCAGATAGCTGATATTCTGATCAAGCCCTTAGCAAAAGGGAAGTTTGAAGCATTCAGATAAAAACTTGAATTGGTGTAGAATTTCTTCCTTACTAAGGATTGTTGAGTTTTTCGTCGATATAACTTCTGCATAGGTTTAGTGTGAACATGTTGGAAGTGGATCAATTGTTCTATCTGCATTTCAGTTTTACTAAAAAGTGGAAGTCTTTTATGTAGTTAATAAGTCTAATAAAGTGTATATAGGCATAATGACTTAGACTTGCCTTCTAAGTCATCTCTTCCAAGAGATACAGAGCTTTTTGGCAATTAGATTCTTGCTAGATTGTATAAAGATAGGTGCAAGATAGAAGAATTAGATATAGTGATAAATAACATCTGGCTGTTTAGTGAACAACTTGTAGAGGTTTCCTTGTAAGATTTTTGATGGAATGAAAAACTGATTTTAAGGTGTAATTATCTATGTATTTATTTTCTACACTTTTGTAATTTGAAGTTTTGAGTATTGTGTAATGGATGCAATGTTAAAAGAATTCTCTTGATTAAATTATAGAACATTAGGAAAGCAATTTCTTTGGTTGAAACTCTTTGTTGAAGATATAATGATTTTGTGAAGATTAATAAATGACAATTGAAGTCAAATTTATGTTGTAAAAATTTTCATTTGAACTTCGAAGTCAAGATAATGTGCTTTTGTGATTATGAATGAATGATAATTGAAATCAGCCTTTGGTTATAGAAATTTTAATTCAAACTTCCAAGTTGAGTTTTTGTGTTTTTGTAACATTAGTGTGAGTTGATCTTAATTTTATGCTTTAGAAGCTTATGTTGAGATTATTGATCCCGCCTTTGTATTTTGTTAATTAAATTGAATTGAGTAACTTTGTCATGCTGTTCGTTGATTCTCATATTCATTAACTGATAACTTTGTGTATTGATTAGTATTTTATTTACAAAAACCTTGTGATATTCATAGTATAATAATATTGTATTATTTAGCTTATATGGTCTTTAGTCTTTAAGTTGTCTAGTTAGTTTAGTTAACATTTTTCTATTTTCTTTGTGTCAGTTAGTTATTTTAGTAACTTTCTATTCTGACTGTTGTACTCGATCATTTCCATTATGGAAAGATCTTTTTTAATTGCCTATTTAAGGAGCCTTTGTCTCTTTTGTAAGGATATCTGTTGGTTTTATTAGGATCACTACAAATGTATTAACATTGCCTCTTCGGTATATGTTTTCCAAGAGCAGTGATCTCTCTTTTATATTGTGGAAAGCACACTGAGAGACATGTCCCTTCATGGGACATGTCTATTCATTATTATTTAATTTATTTTATCAATTAACTATTTAGTTATTATGAGAATAATTATAATCTAACTTTATATATACATATATATCAATGTATATAGTAATATCAATTAGTATATATATTGATATATATTTATATATAATAAATCATTTCTCATAATAATCATATAGTCAATATTATTTATCTGAACGATGCTACATACATCAACACTCCCTCTTAGCTAGGGAGGATAAATCAATCCAATGTCAACACTTAAGATACTTGACAACATCAATCATATGATGTAAGAAATAAAGGCATCATCCTCAAGATGTAAAATATAGTCTCAATATGTGGATTGCCTCCATCGACAATTCTATCCATTTGTTTTCTTAAGTATTGGCCTATCAGAATATCAACACATGACATTCACCAAATACTCAATAAGGTATTGGCTTGCAGAATATCAACACATGATATTTACCAAATACCTATCATATATCTATACAAACAACTTATAGACCGTCAATGACATCTAACACTTAGTTGTTGATTTACAAGATATATCTATGCAAACAATTGTTGTTGGGATAATTGTATGTACGGGTTATTATGTTAGTAAAGTATTATGTTACTCTCGGTCGTTAGTGACCGAGAGGTTAGACAGTTACGTTACGACGTTTCGGTCGTGGCCCTTCGGGTACTTTATATACCCTCTCGGAGGTTGGACAAGGGAGATATTATTGTATGATCATTATAATGTAAATGTACTTGTCAGTCCAGAATGATTAATGGAAGTATTTATTATTCTCTAATATATTCTGTGTTCATTACATTTCCTGTACTATGTCTGTGCAATACTAAGTTTACCCTATGGGGCAAACATCTGGCGCCGCTGCCTAGACATACCCGGATGGCGAGTAGGCATAATGGGCTTACCTGTTGGTGAGATAAACCCAGAAGCAGATGATGCCCATACTGAGTTGTACGAAGGAGAGGATAATCAGGCATGGGAATTCCGAATTTTATTCCAAGTAGCTCTTGAAACTTACGTCCGAAGGGAGGCAACAAACCAAGACGTCCCTGCAGGCGCAGTGTGGGACGTGATTGGGGCTAATCCGGCAGCCAATCGACTGTTGAACCAACTTCCACGGTTGTTGGCACAAGCAGCACTAGCACGATGCGTTCGGAAGGAGGAAATTGATCGAGAGGAACGCCGCTAGGAGATCCTCCGTGCATTCCACACCCGAGAGCATCTTCGTCGCCGTCGGGAGGAAGGAAATGACAAACAGTAAAGTTTTTGAAGTATGAAACGAAGGGGAAGGGAACACAAAAATTCAATTGTAGTACAATTGAGAATGTTGTAAAGCAACATGAATTAATAAAAATAAGTGTTCTTTTCGATTGAGCAATGTGTATAGTTTGTCTTGATGCCCAATAATTTAAATAAAGATCAGTATAAAAAAGTGGTAGATGACGAAGGGGAAGCCGCACAGAAGGCTTTGATCTCCGCGCAGCAACGTGAACGTCGGTATAGGCTCAAGCAACTTGCCAAGGACTAGCTTGCCGGAGGGTTGCCCGAAGGGGACCTCGGAAGTGGCACGGAAGGTGCAGAAGTCGACTTAGAACAGTTCATTTCGCCGGAACATCGAAGAGTGCGGAGTAGAGAAGAATTAATTGAGGAAACGCGAGCGAGGAAAACCTTAATCCAGGAAGAATGAAACCGGTTTGAAGACTTGGCCTGTACACCACGTGCAGAGGACCAAGACCACGAAGGGAACCGTCCGGTCGAAGGTGATGGTACTGCCGGAGGTGCCAGTGATAGTACGGCCAAAGGTGTTGTGAACGCACAGGTGAACCCTCTATTGGAACCAAGGACTCCACACAGTACGGTCCCACCAATTACGCAAGTGCCACTAGTTATTGGACACAATACTCAAGGAGGTGCGGGTACGAGTGCTGGCACAGGCGGTGCCGGAGCACCGAATCCACCACGGAGACAACAAGTAAACATGGCAACTAACAAAGAAAAGTTGCCAAAATTCAATGGCGATGGGAAGGAAGATCCAGTATGGCATTGTCGTACGTGCAAGACAATCTGGTCGGCGAATGGCGTCGCCGACCACGCAGAATGGGTAAAACAGTTTTCGGCCACACTGAGAGGGGTAGCCATCGACTAGTATTCCGACGTGGACAAAACAAAGGTGACCACTTGGGACGAACTCAAGACAGAATTCCAGAAGGAGTTTCGGCTCCCGAGGGATGACAATGAAATTGTTTCCGAGATATACAGTACCAAACAAGGTAAGAAAGAGACTGTGCAGGCTTATAGTCGCCGACTAAAGGAGTTAGTCGGAAAAATGGATAGCCAACCATCGGATGGCCTGAAGAAAAGATGGTTCATGGAGGGCCTGAAATCTAACCTATGGAGGAAAATGAAGATAGTGCCTCCCACCTCATACGTAGATGCCTGTAACCGGGCAATGGACTTGGAGAGTGAACAGAAGACCTCCAAGAAGAAAAGAAGCAAGTCCTCTTTCGATGAAGGTGACACTTCGGACGATGACAGTGGTAGTGATGGGGAGTCGAAGGGAAAAGTCAGGGCACTCCAGAAAGACATGGAAAGAATGCTAAAAGAATTTAAGTCAACGAAGGGGAGTGCGAGCAAGGACGACGAACTCTGGTGCACGGAGTGTAAGGAAAGCGGCCACACGAAGGGTGCCTGTCCCAAAAAGGCATTCTGTGACATTTGTCAGATTATGGGACATTCCACAAAGGAATGCCCATATAACATGAAGACACGAAACCAGAAACTGCTCTATACACAAGAACAACCATCCACATCAGGGGGGACAAAACCAAACAATAATGCATCTTCAGGAGGTTACCGTGGCAACCGGCGAGGTGGAGGAGGGAACAATAATAATTCCACCTGTAATAGGGTCCAGTATGACGCGAAGGGATGTCCAATGATCCAATGTAGGGCATGCAACCAATGGGGTCATTACGCAAGCGAGTGTAATAATAATGACGCCCCTCAGCAGTTGTGTCGGTGGTGCGGCCCTGGGGACCATGAAGATGCTAATTGTCCTAAGTTTGGCGTAGGGACCAACCTGCTGGATATTGAAGGAAACGCAAAGATAAGAGAAGTAATATTGGCTCTTACCCGAGGGCAAGCCAAGGAAGCGAGATACCCCCATCCCCGTACGGAGAAACAAAGGATGTTGGAAGCACTGGAAGAAATAGAAAGGGCTATGAAAGCCCAACGAGAGACACAAGAACCGGCAGGACCCTACGACACAGACGCCGAATGAAACATTGTACGACAGATGCTAGAAGTGGAGGTACCAGTGAAACTCAAGGACCTCTTACACACCATGCCACATTTGGGGACAGTCCTACTGGGCACGTAGTGTGGCCAAACCAACACGAAGCACACAAACACTTCCATACCCGGAGGCTCCGCAACGGATCCAATGCTGCTAGCCGTCAATAATGGCAGACACCCAGCCGTGGTGGAAATGGGCATTCTTGGCACTATCCTAACGGACACCATAATAGATGGTGGGTCCGGAGTAAATGTCCTACCTGAGGACACATGGAAAAAATTAGGGAAGCCTACCTTGTGGCCACCAACATTCAATCTGTTAAGTGCCGATCAGCACGGGATTAAACCCCTCGGAACATTGATGGCACAACCAGTTACGGTGGGTGCACAACCATTTGTACTTGACTTCGTGGTCATCCCACTTAAGCAGAAGGGGTATGACGCCATCCTGGGAAGAGGATGGCTGGTGGCAGCGAAAGCAAACCACAACTAGAAACGGAATACACTCTCGATGGAGAGCGGAGGCAGGAAATTTACTATTGATCTCCGGACCCAGTTGGTGAGCGAGGAACTCGCCTCTTCCTCAGGATCCGAATCCGAAGGGGAAAATGACCCACAAGACTAAGGAAGGAACGGAATGGAACCAAATAGTGAAGGTGTGCTAAGATTGGGAGAATACGCAGAGGATGATGTAGATTCACTGAACGGTCTCTTCCATTGGCAAATAGAGGATTCTGAACTCTTCCGACCAACATGCAATGTACTAAGTATTGAGGAAGTATCAGAAACATTTCCCTCCGAGTACGGTGAATACAACGAAGGGGATGCAAAAGTAAGCAAAGTCCCGACGCATAAATTTGATGAGCCAAACCCCATGAAGAATAAGGAGCCGTTTGTCAAACCAATGAATCTGGGCAAGGAAGAGGAACCTAAGCTCATTCATGTCCGTGACGATTGGAATCCTGTGTGGAAGACCGCAACCTTCAAAATCTTTATTCTCCTTATTATGTATGGGAAGGAGACTGTGGTCCCTGTAGAATTTATGGTTCCAAGCTTTTGGATCGCCATTGAAAATAGACACGGCAACAGGGAGAGGGAACGACGACACACTCTGTGGACTCTCGACGAACGGATACATGACGCCAGCACCGTGACCAAATTGAAACCTTCCCCGGAAAGGATGGACCCGAGAGGAGGGACAGAGCAACAAGGATGGAAAAGGACTTGAGCGGTCAGGCAGGCGACCCAAGAGCAGCTCGTACGGGCGACCAGAGAAGCCTCCGAACAGGAAATTGAAAAATACCCGTATGGCAAAAAAATAAATTAAAAAAAAAGAAAAAGAGAGATAATAGCGCCGTACGACACTAACCGTACGACAGAAAATCTAAAGAGCACCATACGACACTCATCGTACGACAGTAGCATGGACAAAAGTACTGTACGATACTATCCGTACGACAGGCAATATAAACACAAGGCAACACAGAAGAACACACAGGAATACCGTACGGCACGGTAGAGGAGATAAAACACCGTACGGTGCTTGGGTCACACAGCAAGGTCCATACGGCAGTGGCATCTAGGACACCGTACGACGGAGGCATAAGTGACACCGCACGGTACTGTCCGTACGACAAAGAGGTAATAAGCAACGTACGACAGAAGGCACATAAGCAATGTATGACAATTAAAACGTAGGGCGTATGGCGCAGTACGGCAGTGGAGAGGATAGTCGCATCTGTACGGTTAACAGCAGCAGGGGTACTGTACGACATCGAAGACCGTACGGACACCAACAACGACAGTAGTGGTAGGCGTTATAAAGAAGAAGAGGACAAGAAGAACTTCGTACGGTCAGGGAAACAAAATAGAGAAGAGTTTGTACGGTAGAGAAAGGATATGGTATTAAAATGGAAGAATACAGTGTATTGACAGCAAGGATTGGCAGCAGGGAGGCGAAGGTTCTAAAAAAAAAACAAAAAAAAAAATGACAAATCAAAACAGTTCACAGTGAAGAACGAATGGTACCGAAGGGACGGACATAACGAGGTGGTGAGGAAAACATAAGCGCTTTGCAGAAAAGAGTATGGGATCAGAAGAAAATCACAAAATGGTGTGTTCCATAGACTTTTGTGTGGGTTTGAGAGTGCCAATTTGGTCTTGGCGGCGGGGGCGCTGCCCCTCGACCCCGCTGGGGGCGTTGCCCCCTAGACCCCCAGTCAGTTCAGTTATCAGCCCTTGGAGAGTGTGACCAGTTGATGAGACTTGGAGTTGCTATAGGCACAGAGTGTCTGTATGCCGAGGTGGAGAGAGCACTTAGAGGAAGCCTTTCGAGAAGGGCACTACGCTTTGAGGCACTTAGAGGAGTAGGTGTTGGCTGGACGTGAGACTATCTTGGTGGATGCATAGAGAGCTCGGGAGGAGCTGACCACCCGGTTGGAGGCAGTAGAGCAACACTTAGCTCAACGTACCCAGGAGTGAAGGCGGTACAGGTGCCTATCGAGGTTAGATTGGCTCGGAAGACAGTGTTGTTTGAACAAGAGTTAGCAGAGGCTATAGTTGAAAGTATGTTTTGGAGACAAGTTTGGTGCAGGCACGGGAGGAATGTGATGTAATGGAAAAAGAACTACGACGCAGCATTGTTGGGGAGGGTGGCACTTCAGCTTTTTCAGGGATGCCCCTCCGCTCCTTCTCAGTGATTTTTTTATTCTATGTAGTGTATTTCATCTCCCTTTTTGTTGTGAGTTGTCGGAGACGACTCTGTTTTTTGGGGGGGATGATGTTGTCGGGATAATTGTATGTACGGGTTATTATGTTAGTAAAGTATTATGTTACTCTCGGTCGTTAGTGACCAAGAGGTTAGACAGTTACGTCACGATGTTTCGGTCGTGGCCCTTCGGGTACTTTATATACCCTCTCGGAGGTTGGACAAGGGAGATATTATTGTATGATCATTATAATGTAAATGTACTTGTCAGTCCGGAATGATTAATGGAAGTATTTATTATTCTCTGATATATTCTGTGTTCATTACATTTCTTGTACTATGTCTGTGCAATACTAAGTTTACCCCAGGGGGCAAACAACAACTTATAGACCGTCAATTTAATGACATCTAACACTTAGTTGTTGCTTTCACAAGATGTATCTATACAACCAACTTATAGACCGTCAATTTGACATCTAACACTTAGTTGTTGCTTTACAAGATATATTTATGCAAACAACTTATAGACCGTCAACTTAATGACATCTAACACGTAGTTGTTGCATTAATTCATCATGATCTCTTTCAACATTATCAGTAATGTATATCATGATTTAAGTTATTGTAAGTGTTGGAAATATTCAAGACTAGCCAAGTTACTGAGAGGGGAGGGGTGAATCAGTAACTTCAAAACTTTTTACAAATTGCAGATCTTAACAATATTCCAAATAACATTTAGCTCATTGATCTAATTGCATGCATGAGAAACTAAAAGAATAAAACATTCATAACACTTTGAACACACAGATTTGGTGACCCAAAAACCTTCCGAATAGAAAGTAAAACTGGGGTGGGGATGATACCCACAAAACTTCAATACTGCAGTATAAAGTTGGCCGGTTAAGGCTTAGAATGATCACTTTTGATGATCTGCCCTGTTAGGAGCAATTAGGATTGCTAGGTCCACCTTGTTAGAGGATTTACAAACATACAATGAAGTATGCACTCGGTTAAGAGATTTTCCAAAAGACTGTTAAGTCTACCCTGTTAAAGGATTTGGGGCTGATTCACCTGTTAGGATGAAACAGTAGATCTCTTACTTGCAACTGATCTTGCCAAATGAGATTCCTTGATGTACTGATCACCTTCTGTGATAGATATGTCTCTGCTACTCCTTATACTGCTGTAGCCCTTTGTAATTCGCTTATCTCCGCTTTCCATGCATCTTCGCATATGCACATACACTTGTCATATATTTCCATGCACACTTCTATGTTGGATGTGATACAAAACATTACTTATATATCAATCTAAAATAATTACAAAGTCGGTTGCTAAAATACAAGTCAACACAAGTATTACTGAGTTGGCCCTGATGTAGTTACAAAGTTCCTGCAAACTAACTCGGTGACTTTTTGATAATCGGCATCCACTGCAATACTCGACATTGTCATGCTCTCGGTAGGAGTGGAGGCTCGGTCCATACTAACCACTCGGTCGTAGTTTCGAACTCGGTATACACTGGAGACTCGGTAGATACAGTGTCACTTGGTAGAAACTGAATTCCCTATTTACTATGCTGGCACTCGGTAAACACTGCTCATCTCATCACTCGGTAATGATAACTCGGTAAGCACTGCGAAGCTCAGTCTGCTCGGTAAGCACTGTTCTGCTCGGATTGCTCGGTAAACACTGCGAAGCTCGGTCTGCTCGGTAAACACTGTTCTGCTTGGTCTGCTCGGTAAACATTGTTCTGCTAGATGAGCTCGGTAAGCACACAGAGTCTGAACAAGTGTTGTCACTAATGACAAACATAACTTAATGCCAACAATCTCCCCCTTTGGCATTAGTGACAAAAACACTTATTGTCCAAAACTTATATACAAAATCATGCTGATTCTAATTTTGATTTTTAAAAAATTTATCTTTGTCATTCTGCTGTATATACATTTCATGTCTCCCCCATACAGTATACATATCATATCATATACAAATATCTTATATCTCCTCATACTCATATTTCCTATTTCTCTCATATACTTTCTCCCCCTTTCATATCTCTCATATCTTTCCATATATCTCCCCTTATATACTTTCTCCCCCTTTTTGACAATAATGCCAAAGGTGTATGTACAAATAATTTACATAGAGATACCAAAATGTGAGAGAAAATCAGAATGTACCTTACTTATTAATGCCAGAGTTTTGTCCCAATTCTCTTTCAGAATCTTGCATGTATGAAGTGCAACTCGGACTTCTGCAGAGAGTTCAATCATATGATTTGCAATTGAAAACTGATTGTCATGGATCAATGTTTTTGAGTGAGCAATGTGCTTCTGCATTGTATCCATGATGGGAAGGATCATATTTTGAATATCTATTAATGTTGACTTGATCCTTGCATCTTCTCTCAATAACTCTGACTGCTTATCAGATAGGAATCTGACTTTCATATGATGTGCAGAGCTTGAACTAGGTTCAAGTTGCAACTTCTGTGCACTGATCTTCAGATCCTCATCAATCTTATTCAATTTGTCCTTAACTTCCTTAGTGAACTCGACAACATTACATAACTTAACAAAAAGTGATGTTACATTGGAGTAGGAGGATTCAATGTTTGACAAAACTGAAGATAGCTCGGCCTGATTTATAGCTATTTGCTGAGCAATATGCTCAAGCACTTTATTGTCAAACTTCTTTTTTGCCTTCTCAATTAACTTTTCTTGACCAGAAGAGTCCTCATTGAACTTAGTGACTGCCTCTGCCAACTGCAACAAAATGTGTTGAGAGGAATCAATTTCAACACCTATAGCCTCTGTTAGAATGTTCTTGGCATCTTCTATGATCTTATACTCCTTGTCTCTTTCCTCTTTTAATTTCTTCTGCTTTGCTTTCTTCTGGAGGAGTTCACCAACCAATTGCATTTGGTTTGTAGTAAGATTTGCAAAATCTAATTGTGGAATCTCTATCTGCTCATCCAAATCTATATCTTCTTCTATGTCTTTACTCCTGCTCAAAAATCTTGTACTCAGTTGAGCCTTAGGTTCAATTGTCATTGTACTTAATGCTTTTGAAGTAGAAATTATTGTAGACATAGTAGGATTTGCAGTGAAAAATGATAAACTTCCAACTGATGGAATGCTCACTGGAAGACTTGATAAACCCAAAACTGAAGTATTTACAATTGTAGAATCAAAAACTGAAGTACTTACTGAAGTGTCCAAAACTAAAGTACTTGCTGCCGAGGAACTCAAAATTGGAGAAGGTACTGAAGTTGATGCTGGAGATTGCAACTCGGTGATCATAAGAATTCATACTGCTCCGACCATACTCGGTAACCTCATGAAATTAGGTTACTCCCGACCTTGCTCGGTGGTAACTGATACCGACCTTCCTGTGATTCTGCTGTATCTTGCATACTGATTTGGATCTTTCTTCCTTTCAATTCTGGAACTGTTTTGGAATTTGTCTGTGAAGATACAGTTCCAGTGCTTTCTTGGGGACTTAGTTGGAATTGATAGAGCCACCCTCTTCATGAGTGACTTCATTACTTGGACTGGTTTGCTCGGTAGGTTTAGGAATCCACTGTTGTCTTATCTGCTTCCTGATGCTATCTGCTTTTGCTTTCTTTTCATCTGCAACTTTGTCTGTATTCATGCAATTTTTAGCTATATGACCAAGTTCAGTGCATGTATAACATCTTATGGTAGTATCCCTTTTTCTCAAGTGATGCCTTACACAATTTATGCCAATGTGTCCATATTCTCCACAGTAATGACACCTACACCAAGTGTTGTAATCCCAACCAAATATTGCTTTCACAATTTGTTCTGCTGGATTGGATGTTTTAGATCTGCATTCAGATGCCTTGTGACCTTGTTTGTTACATTTGTGACATTTGCCTTCAAATCTTGGTTTCTCCTTGCATTCATTTGCTTTATGACCATGCTGATTGCAATTGTAGCATTTTCCATTGAATTTTGCTTTTCCATTTCTCCAACATTTGTTTGAAGTATGACCTATTTTGCCACAGTGATTACAAGTAGGTTTCTGATTCTTTTGAGTACCTTGATTGGAGGATTCACCTTCCTCTTTGTATCCAAGTCCTGCTTTTCCTTTTTGCTTATGCAGCTGATTCATATCTTCTTGAGATTTCATCATTCTCTCATTGATTTGCCTTTCAGTGTTTAGGTCATTCACCAATCTTAAATTGATTTGCTTTTCAGATCTCAGCTCCTCTGTTATCCTTTCATTTTTTGATCTCAGAGTCAAGATTTCTTCATTTGCATTGGAGACTTGATCAATAAGGTTTTCTAGCTGAAGAGTTTGATTCTGGATTTCATTGTTCTTTCCATCTATTTCATCTTTCATCTTGTTTCTTTGTTCCAAGATTTCACAGAATCTTGTTGACTGAATTTCCTGTTCTCTTTTCAATTTTCTTACTTCTTGCAGAGATCCATTCTTTTCTAGGAGTTCTTTGATTGCATTGTTTGCTTCATCTGAGCTGCTTGAAGGGAAAAAATCTTCAATCTTTTCTTCAACATACTGGTGGTCATTCATCTGATTTGCAAGTTCCTTCTTTTTAGGGATTGGGAAAGATGCTCTTTTGCTTCCTTGAGTTGAGCTATGGCCATTTCCAGATCTAGCTTTTCATTTTCAATTACTTTGTTAAGTCTGAATATCTCCATTGTCCTGGATCTTTACTCAAGCTGTCAAACTTTATCCTGAGAACCACAAAGCTCTGATACCAATTGTTGGAAATATTCAAGACTAGCCAAGTTACTGAGATGGGAGGGGTGAATCAGTAACTTCAAAACTTTTTACAAATTGTAGATCTTAACAATATTCCAAATAACATTTAGCTCATTGATCAAATTGCATGCATGAGAAACTGAAAGAATAAAACATTCATAACACTTTGAACACACAGATTTGGTGACCCAGAAACCTTCCAAATAGAAAGTAAAACTGGGGTGGGGATGATACCCACAAAACTTCAATACTGCAGTATAAAGTTGGCTGGTTAAGGCTTACAATGATCACTTCTGATGATCTGCCCTGTTAGGAGCAATTAGGACTGCTAGGTCCACCTTGTTAGAGGATTTACAAACATACAATGAAGTATGCATTTGGTTAAGAGATTTTACAAAAGACTGTTATGTCTACCCTGTTAAAGGATTTGGGGCTGATTCACCTGTTAGGATGAAACAGTAGATCTCTTACTTGCAACTAATCTTGCCAAATGAGATTCCTTGATGTACTAATCACCTTCTGTGATAGATATGTCTCTGCTGCTCCTTATACTGCTGTAGCCCTTTGTAATTCGCTTATCTCTGCTTTCCATGCATCTTCGCATATGCACATACACTTGTCATATATTTCCATGCACACTTCTATGTTGGATGTGATACAAAACATTACTTATATATCAATCCAAAATAATTACAAAGTCGGCTGCTAAAATACAAGTCAACACAAGTATTACTGAGTCGGCCCTGATGTAGTTACAAAGTTCCTGCAAACTAACTCGGTGACTTTCTGATACTCGACATCCACTGCAATACTCGGCATCGTCATGCTCTCGGTAGGAGTGGAGGCTCGGTCCATACTAACCACTCAGTCGTAGTTTCGAACTCGGTATACACTGGAGACTTTGTAGATACAGTGTCACTCGGTAGAAACTGAATTCCTTGTTTACTATGCTAGCACTCGTTAAACACTGCTCATCTCATCACTCGGTAATGATAACTCGGTAAGCACTGTTCTGCTCGGTCTGCTCGGTAAGCACTGTTTTGCTTGGATTGCTTGGTAAACACTGTTTTGCTCGGTCTGCTCGGTAAACACTGTTCTGCTAGATGAGCTCGGTAAGCACATAGAGTCTGAATAAGTGTTGTCACTAATGACAAACATAACTTAATGCCAACAGTAAGATCGTCACCTTCCAATAACTTCTGCAAATACAAGTGATAATCATTTGGAAGTCGTCACTTCCTCATGATTTACACGGGGGTAGGCCCATTAAAACATTCATGATTCATTAGTATAATAATCAATTATATCAAGTTTACCTCAGAAGTGCTTCACCATTAATAGTGAACTCCCTCTCAATCAACATGATCAAGATTGTCACAAGTTGACTGAACCATTTGCTCCCTCTGAAGATAAATAGCTCTTATAGTACTTATTAAAAAATAAGAGAGAGACTAATATAATACGCAAGGATAATAATATAAGATCATTCCAATATAATATAGATAAATATCTAATTTTAAATATATACTTTGAACATATATGCATTTGTTCCATCTTATATATATCTACTTTAATCTATATTTTCAACATATTATTTTCTTATTAATGCCACATAATAATCTAAGGTGACCAATTTCCCAATCTATATTCACTTATATTCATAAGAAATAAACAATTATATTTATAAGAAATAAACAATTAATACTTACCTCCAACATTACCTTATATTAACCTTGAGGCTTTCCAAAGGATAGAAGGCAAGGCAATTCTCCCATCTAGATAAAGGGAAACAAGCAATTTCACTAGCGGTTTGGAGAAGAGTTGAAACCATGTGTTTCTGTAGAGGCAGAGCACTAACATCATTGACTGCCATGCTTGACACCCTTTGAGAACACGGTGGAGGAGCCTATGCAAGAGCAGCAGCCCAATCACTTTCCTTCACTGTTACACAGGGAAGCGTAGGCAAGTGGATGACCTCCATCTTTGTTTTCAGCAAAACTTAAGAGATCTTTCAAGGATAAGTTCCGCTTCAAAGAAATAATTGCTGCCTACGTACATAAAGCCTGCAAATCTGCTGTAAGAGCCAATGATGACTCTCGCCAGTCATATTAATATAGTCGCTGTTCAAACTTACTTTAATCACTGCTATATAAATTGATGACGCATATTTCCCCGTCATCTTCCACCTCTCTTTGACCCGACAATGCTGCGATGATTGTTTCTTCCTTTACATTTACAGCCTGCTCTGATACCATGTTGGTTTTATTAGGATCACTACAAATGTATTAACATTGCCTCTTCGGTATATGTTTTCCAAGAGCAGTGATCTCTCTTTTATATTGTGGAAAGCACATTGAGAGACATGTCCCTTCATGGGACATGTCTATTCATTATTATTTAATTTATTTTATCAATTAACTATTTAGTTATTATGAGAATAATTATAATCTAACTTTATATATACATATATATCAATTTATATAGTAATATCAATTAGTATATATATTGATATATATTTATATATAATAAATCATTTCTCATAATAATCGTATAGTCAATATTATTTATCTGAACGATGCTACATACATCAACAATATCAATTCAATAATCAATCATCATTTCATTGTGTTAGAACCCTTAGGTTGGTTTTTTGATGAATTTTTGAAATTCGTTGTTTCATACCTCAAATTTATTTCCCTTAAACGATTTTTTATGAAAAATCGTGAAGAATCCTAGAAATTTTTAAAAAGTTTTAGAAGATTTTTTTCTTTATTTTTTTAATAAAAATCAAATGTTTCAACATCGAGGATTTTTGAAATCCCAAATCTTCGAGGATTTCATCCCTGTTTTTGCAAATCGCAAGCTACAAAATCGGTTTTTTTGCACATTCAAGAGTTTCTTAAAATCCCATTGCCCTTTTTTTGCAGGTTATCATGCTTTATTTGTGCCATTTTTGAGGATATTTTCCCGTTTAGACCAGCATGTCCTTGCAAATGCAACAACTTTGTCTTGCAATGCGACTTGTGTTTTTTATACCCATGACAACTCTGAGATTTTCGCGTGTGATTTAGGTGCTGTTTTTGAAGTTTTTCCACGTAAGTTTAAAACTCACGTTTCTCTGTTATTCCACACCCTTAAGAAACTCAACCCTCCATCAATCCGATCAAAATTAATGTCAACTTGTTGGTTGGCCTTTCTTCCCTATCTCTGCTGTGTCTGTGAGCTGCAACGGGCCTTCGTTTTTTTGCATGGTTTTTATAGAATAATCATGCTGTATTGGTTATTGTTGCCATGGCTAGGGCTTTGTCGACATTGTTTTGACCATTTTTTAACAAAAAAATTGTGAATTTCTGCATTTCTGCTTGGTTAGGGTTTTCCAATTTTCCACAAAATCATGTGTTATCATCTATGGGTAGGGTTTCTGCATCTAATGTGAGGGTTTTTAATTGATTTTTGCAATAAAATAAGGGTTTTTTCTTGAGCAGACCACCTTGCGATTCGTGATAGAAGGGTTTGACTGATTTTGACCTGAAAAATCAGATTTATTGAAATTTGTACTAGCTACTTGCCAAAGGTTTTTTTGATTTTTGATAGAAAAATTAGCATCAAAGTTTTTTGAGAAGTTCACCTCATTTTTCGTGTCAATGAAAACTGGGAGGGATGGTCTTGTTGACCAACATCATGTAGGAAAGCAATCAATGCTTCAATGACAAGAATTACAACACCTGGAAACAACGCATACTCTCTCTTTTTGAGTACCGGTGTCTTGACCAGATTGTTCTGGGTAATACTACTTGCCCTACAATGACCGACAAAGACCAGGACAAGTTTGATGAGTGTAGCCATTAAGCGGTTATGTTGTTGAAGTTATCAGTCACAGGTGACATGCTTCCAGAATTGCCATTCGGCAAGGCTACTATAGAGACTTGGACACACCTCAAGAGTCTCCATGAAATGTCAAACAAGGGTAGAACATTCTTTTTGAAGAATATGTTTTTTTGATCATGATGGACAATAAGATGTCTTCATCTTATGAAGATCGATGATATTCACGATCACAAAATGTAAGAAGAGGATATGGTGGTCATTACACTCAAAAGCTTACCATGATCCTATGAGCACTTCATCTGAACTCTCAATATTACATCCACTAATGTTGACCTGAAGTTTGATGAGTTGTGCAGTAAGCTCTTGCAACAAGCTAGATGGAGACGAGAGTTTGGTAGCAACTGTGACATGACCAATGTGGAACATGCGTTTACTGCCAAGGACAAAAGCAAAGGTGAGTCCACTCAATAGATTGGAATAAGCAAATCTAATGAGAATTTCAAGAAGAATATCACATGTCAGTTTTGTGGTAAACTTGGTCATACATAGTAGTTCTACATAAAGCAATTGGCTGATCAGAAGTCCAACTAGGGAGGGTCTCAAAACCCCAACTAGGGAGGGTCTCATAAGCTGGCTCATATTGTAGAGCATTTTGAAGAGGAATTAGCCTTCTATGCATTCATGGTCAAATAACTTGCAAATTATGTCAAGTCTTCTGTAGGGTATTTAGTTAATAGAATGACCATTAAGGGAGGGTATTACAATAATAATATATTATTTAGCTTATAATGGTCATTTAAGTCTTTTACGTTGTCTAGTTAGTTTAGTTAGCATCTTTCTATTTTCTCTGTGTGAGTTATTTTAGTAACTTCTATTTTGACTGTTCTCGATTGTTTCCATTATGGATAGATCTTCTTGTAATTGCTTATTTAGGGAGCCTTTGTCTCCGTTGTAAAGATATCAATTCAATCATTTATTATAATTTCAATTCATCCGTTAAATTCTTACTTAATCATGTAGATTTGATGGTCTTTGATTTACCTATTAATCAACATTCAACTATGTTTTTCTTTCAAACCTTCGTTTATAGCTAGACATTGGTCTTTTCTTTAGCTGATAGGAGATCGATTTTTATCATTCATGCTTGATAGTTTATTCTCGTTTAAATTTGAAATGCCGTTGTAGGTCTTGATTGTTGATAGTTTGACACTTACATTGGGGCAAAAGCATGCTCAATTAACAATTTGCATTTAATGTAAAACTTCATTGAAATCTTGTACACTATTCATATTTGTAAATTTTGAGTTCTATAAAGGACAAATGAAAATGCTAGCAAGGTGCAAGCTGGAATGGACATAAACCAAATCTTTTGCTTAGTCAAAGAAATCACAACTTTTTGAAATTGGAGACAAAGTCATAGAACTAAAAATTTGAAAGAATAGTAAGAATGTTAAAAAGTAAAAAAAATGCTTACTTGTGATAGAATTTTGGTTTCAAGAGGTTGAAGGTACAAATAAACTTGCCCATTTAGCTACAACATTTGTGAATGTCCTTGCACTTGTCTTAGAGAATGCAAATGCCATGATTTTGTGATGAGATGAATCAACCAAACTTAGGCTTGCATTATTGTGTTTTTTTGGGTTAGAGAAGAATCTCAACACGAATGTGTGTGATGTGATTTGAATCTTAGTAACATAATGTAGTGAAAAAGAAAAGAAATTAAAATTTTAAACAATAGATGTAACATAGTTTATAATTAAAAAATTATTGCAAACTTTAGGTAATTTTAAATGTAAAATGAATATTAAATTTCTTAGTTAACCTTCAAAATCTCTTGAAGACGCCTTGTGATATATGATGGTGTCACAAACATTTGAATATCCTCTCCCTTGGTTTGTATTTCTATCACCCACTCTATATTTATGTGCCAATCTTTTGCATCACCAAGTTGGGGTAGTAGATGGAAGATGGTATCCAAAAGAGGTGCACATATCTTTCTTCACCCAAAGCACTTGGTGCCCTGCAATATTTTTCATTCTTTGTTATTATTTGGACAATGCATTCAACATCCAATAGCTTGATGGACACAATGAGGATTTTTGAATCAAGTTTGTGTATTCACTCACATCTCACTATTATTTGTCATAAAAGAATTGCTTGTCCAAGGGAGATTGTAGTGATATTAATTATAGGCTGGTTTTTAAAATTTGTCCACTCGTTATAAATGGACACTTTTGTTTAAACCCTTGAAGCCTTGATTGGTTTGTTTACAATTTTCTTTCTCTTTTGCCTATATGGTGGTGTGCACATCATACCTAGAACTTGTGTAATCTAAGGGTGTCTGACTAATTGTCATTACCATTCTTTTGGCCTCCTTTCCGAAGGGTTTGTAGAGACAGTTGGATAGTCTTGCATCCTTTTGTGAGTTGTGGCATTTGACAGTTAATTTGGGGAAGACCAAGGTGATGGTTTTCAATACACTTAAGACTTCTCACCTCTATTTCTTCTTCAGAGGTCTAGAGGTGGAGATCTCTTCCTCATACACATACTTGGGGGTCAACTTCTTCGGCCCTTGCTTTACCATGAGACTTGCTCTTCAACCGCGAATAAATAAGGGGTACAGTTCGTTGCCCCTCCTCGAGTGACAGTGTTTCCGGTACCACTTCCAGGGCACTTTGTCCAAGATGACACTTATGGATACACTTATTAGACCTACTGTTCTATATGGTTCAGTGGTGTGGCCTTCATTGCTGGATTTTGATTGGACTTTTGCTGAGTGGGTTCAGATTCTCCTCCTTCGACGCATCATCCGGTGCAAGCAATCCATCCCGCACAACATTATTCTTGCAGAGTTTGGGGCTCGTCCCTTCAGGCTTGAGGCCATCTTTGATTTGGTCTGGTACCTTCATCGCCTTTAGGGCTTTGTTGGTTTGGGTGGAGGTTGTCACAGATACCCTTGCCTTGCCTACTGCTCTTCGGAGTCTATCACTGCTTCTATTGTCTCCTCTAGTCATGCTCACGGTTGGGTCACTGAGACTTTGACCCTTATTGTGTCCATTGGGATTGAGTTGGATCACCTCCCTCCCTTCCAGTATTCTCTTGATGCTACCCTCCATCTTCTTTGTCCCCACCAAAAGCGAAATAGGTGCATCAAAGATGACATATACAAGTAGTCATTCACACTATTTGGGTTAACCCCCATGGGGGTATTCGCCCTAAGATGGCCTTTAATGGGGAGAACTTTTCGGAGCTGAAGGATGAACTCATTGTTCGCCCTTCCTACTTATCCCACCTTTGGTCACATTCCTTCTAGATCCCCCTTGGTTCTTTCAAAGTGGGTTTGCATTGGCTCCAGTGTGGGACTGACCATCATATTGATAGATTTCACAAGATCTGTCAGCTTTGCAACATCAGGAAGGTGGAGTCGGAGGAGCACTTCATTTTTCGCTGCGCTTTATACTACGAGATCAGAGGGATGTTCTATTTCCTCTTCAGGGAGGTGCGGTTGCTCTCCACCTTCTTCAAATATACGAACCAGAGGTGCCTTGCCCTTTATCTCGAGGAAGCCATCAGGCTCTGGGACCACACACTCCAGCATTGGCATATTGTGATGCCTCAACCCTGTCAGCTCATTCCTTCCTTCTTCATAGGACCTCATGCAACACACGGCACCAAGCGTCAGCTTGGCCCCGCCCCTTATTCCAAATCTGTGAGGCCCAGGACAGGCTCCTATCAGCAACTGTACATCTTCCATTAGATTCAGTTACTCCTTGGTGTGATTGGTTTTAGTTTATGGGGCGTTGTTTGTGGTTTCCACAATTTGATGGGAAATATTTAAAATATGCACTAGAGTTCTAATGCTAATGTTTTATTATTTTACTTTAGGGTTATATTTTTATCAACTAACTTTATGTACCCTCATATGGACATCTTGGGAAGGAGGACTCAGACATAAGTTAATTTTAATTTGTCAAAAAGGACATTTGAGGGAAATGAATTATTTTGAATTTAGAATTGTTCTTTTTTTCTCTCCAACTCTAGAAAAGGAGGTCTTGACTTCTCATGTGGATTATTCAGAAGAGTACACATAATAGGATGTTGGATTGAACTGGAAAGTTCTTCCAGCGATTGATTGAGGACAAAACCCCTTATTCAATTCCTGGTTTTGAATCTGAGAGATGTTCCCTAGCTGGTTGGAGTGATTTCAGTGTCTTTTTGTAGTTTGGGATTTAAAAAAAAAATGGAGCTATTCAAGATCTTTTGATTGCAGGTTTGTTTTTTGGAGATTTTGGCAGAGACAATATTTTGGAAATCAATCGGGTGTGTACACAATACTTTGTTGCCATGTTTTTGATAAATAGACAGTGAGTTGTAGGGTGCTAAAAGGTGCGTGAGTTGTGGAAACAAGATAGTTGCACATAGATTTGTGTAGATCTGAGAAGCCATAGATTTGGCTAAGGTTTTCATGTAATAAGCATTGCATAGTGAATGAGATGCTGAGTGAATTCTCTTGCAGGGGTTTTTCACCCTTTTGGGTTTTCTCTAGGGAAACTGTGGTGTTACGGATTTATTCTGGCACATCTGTTTTGTGAATTTTAATCACTGCTGTTTGCATTTATTGTTTAAGGATTCTAATACCTTCGTAGGCTGGAAAGAACCTGTTAGGTTAGGGAATTAAGAGTATAGAGTAGTCTCAGTGTTTAGGATCTGTAGTTGATGAACCACTACAATTATCAGCCTACTGAGTTATGGATTATATGCCCTAAGAGACAATGACTCCACACCTTAATAGAAATGCTTGAATTCAGGTTTGACAACCAAAGTTAAGTTTTGCATGAATATTTGCAATTCTGCTAAGCTGAGAGGGCAAGGTTTCTCGTCAAAACTATTGTTGTGTTATAAGTTCCATAGTAATCTAGTGGCAGTCAGCCAAAATGTGGACTATGGTTTTTAGAAGATTTTATGTTGGTTTTTGTTTGTTCAGTTCTCATAATGGCATGACTGGGAAATTTGGAGGGAATTATTTTAGTGGTTAAGATGGTCTATTCACAAGACAAAATGTTGATTGCATAGGCTTCTAGACAATAAGCATAACCATTGCTTTAAATACAGAGAATCCTGCAGATAGCAGTTGATTGTAATAAGACATCGATCATTTTTTTTTGGGCACAGCATAAAGATTTAGATGGGAAGGCAAAGATCTATTAGCAATAGATTTCAAGCTAGAGATAATCAAATCAAATCTGAGCTGGAATTTTAAAACTTCCATTGTAGATGGTCACTTGGTGAAAGCGGTGCCTGAGAAGTGGGATAGAAAGTGAGAACACTCAATACAGTTTTCTTTTCTCATATTAGCACAATTATCTTTGAAAAAATAGGCATCAACATTGGGGTTATCTGTTATTTCCAATTTCAATGCAAATAAACTTTAACAGTCATGTAACTATGAAAGCCACCTAACTTGAATTGTTTATGTTGAAAACCAAGATCCTTTAGATTATGAGACTAGGATTGACTTAATTTTAAGAGTTGTTATAAAGCATGTTTTGGCGATGAGAGCATAAGCGAGATCAGCTATGAGAAAATAATCCTATTCTATCTAGGGATGCAAATGATAGATTGATAAACAACTTCAGATTACAAAGGGGACCTCTTGGTTATGTAGGCCAAGTAAACATAGAATTACATAGACATTTGCCTCAATCTTATGACTTGAGACATAAAGTGATACTTTAATTATCCTTTGTGTACCCTAAGTAAACTTTAGTAACGAGCATGAATAAAACCTAGTTGATGAAATATAGCGAGTTATAACACCCCTTCCACACCAACAGTTATTAACTAGGATTATGAATAGGAACTATGCGAGGCAACAAGATAAATGATACTTAAATTGAAGAAATCATTATGGACGTCAGTTTCACATTCATGAAAATAACAGATTGAAGAAATGCCATCCCCAGTCCAAAGCCAATGTTGATGGACATGACATTTAAACTAGACATCTCTGTAATGTTAACACTAGCATAAGTTTGTAGAGAGGAGCATGTCAAACAGCCATATGCATTATACTAGTAGGTAGAAACATGACAGTTGAGGAATAGAATGATTTGTCATAGCACAAAGTTTACAATATGACAATTTTTTATGAACTAATGTCTAAAACAACAAAAAGACCTATTATAAGGATTTATTCTTAACCATTACAGGTAATCATAGAATCTACAAAAGTTAGTCTAGAATGAGAAGAAAATGCATTTTATATCAACAAATGCATTTTTTTGCTAGCTGAAAAGTGCAACCAGCGAAGAATGTGAAGAAATTATACTTAATTTTTATAAATAATGGCCAAAATAATTGATGATTGGAAAGTAAATGAAATGAAAGGTTGAGAAAAGTGACCATCAGAGGTTCTTAGCTCTTCCTTAATGGGCATGTTTTGCAATAGCTACATATGTAGTGGATTATCTTTCCAAAGAAAACAATAGGATTATACAAGTGCTAACTATGTGGTTAAACTGTCCTAGCATATTGAACCATCTGAGGATGTAGTCTAGATTTGTATGGAAACTTGTTCTTGCATGCACACACCTGTCTCCACTGTGTGCAATTGCTGGTTAACTAGTAGATTTAATGACTAGCAGAACAAACATTGAGATCATGGTTATTAAAGACCTTACAAAAGTTAATTAGCATCACAAATATCTGCTTTAATTGCTTACTATAAAAGAATTCCAAAAATATCATTATTTAGGCTCTCCTTTTTATTGGCCCCTCTGAAAGATCGGCAAGTATTTCAGGAATACAAATCTAGTTGCTATCCATAAAGAGCTACCTTGTAATATCATAGAAAGTCTTCTAATATGGTATTTGTTCACCCTTAATTTATTCTCATTATCCAAACACCTAATGCTTTGTTCTCATTATCCCATCACCTAATGATTTGGTCATTTAAAAATCATGTGTATTACTTGGATCCTTTCAATGTGGTATTTAATTTACTTAGATCCAAATATTTATTTCATCTCTCTTCCTGTAATGTGCAATAATTGTATTTGAGTCTAGATTTTCCTCCAAGTTTCACACATTGTGAGTATGCAATCGATACTAAACTTTTCTCTAATTGAAAACTCCAAAGATGCATGCGTGTATTGAAAGATAAAACTTACTTAGCTTTCATAACCAAGTTTTCTAAATAGTTAAGGTCTATGTGTGTAATTTAATACATGTCTCATAATATATAATCAGGTGCAATCTAAATGCTTTTTGTTCATGAGATCTTATTGGGTTTTCATATTTCTATCATTTAAGTGTTTACTTATTGCTGTTTATATTGTCCTCAGGTAGAGGTTATTCACGATTGTAGCATTTTAGCAGCTGTTGGGCAACGCATGGCAAGTACACCTGGAGTTAGTGCTACCCTTTTTAATGCACTGGCAAAGGTATATCTATTTATGAAATCAGTAGCACTAGGCGCCTTTATAAATTTATCATTATATATGTGATGTCTTTGTACAGAAGCAAATAATGCATTACTGTAGAAGTGAGATTTATCTTTATAATCGGTTTAGAAGTAGAACTGTTATTCCTAATTCTTGGCAACTTTCTCTTTACAGACCTTAACAAATCAAATAGTATGCTTGTATTGCAATGGATGCTACATTGTTTTCTCTACTAAACTAGTATTTCAGTTCACCGATTTTTTTATATAAATAATTAGCATTTTTTGCATATATTTTAGTTCATAACAATTGTATGACATTTTACAGGCCAACATCAACATCCGTGCTATTGCCCAAGGTTGTTCTGAGTACAATATCACTGTGGTTGTGAAGAGGGAAGACTCAATTAAGGCCTTGAGAGCTGTCCACTCACGGTTCTATCTTTCAAAGACAGCATTGGCTGTAGGCATTATTGGGCCAGGACTTATTGGAGGAACTCTTCTGGATCAGCTTAGAGATCAGGTATCTTTTGAAAATTTCTAGCCTTATTGTGTTTTTGTTTCCTTGCCCTGGCTTGTTTTCTCTTTTTCCCATCTCAGCTATTTTAGGATTTTGAGGGAGATGAGATCATATTCGATGCAGAGGTTATTCAGGATTGGATCCTATACTGAAGAATGCAATTTACCATCCATACTCTTATGGAATGATCCATTCAACAATTTAAGCATTCACTCTATCCATCATGATGGAACCAGTGTCCAGTAATTCAAGCTTGGAGGATGAGAGTATGACCATAAGTTGATTATTAAGTCTGAACCTCAAGCAATCTGTCATCCCACCAAGTAACTTCAAAGCTGTAGCTAGTCAAATTATTTGTAGAAATCATGGAGACAAATGTTTGGACTATTTTCCTGGTGCATGGATATCTTCCATGGGTTTCAACTGCAAGTCTGTGAAAGGGCGATGGTTGGGTTTTTTTTTTTCAGGGTTGGTGATTGGGTTCAGGGAGTGGAGGTGAAACTCTTGGTCTTGGCAATGACTGCCAAGAGAAAGAAATTATATTATGTGAATTATCAAAATAGGCCTGCAGGATTTTGTTATGGACCTAGGGATATGATATAATAATGTATAATAGTGAATAGAGATGCTGACATGTGGCACACATATTACACTCTTCCCATGTCCTTACAATGGTATTCACCTTCTTCATATAGACCTCCTCCCAATAACATAATGGAGGGTTAAATTGCTAAACCCATGTAGGCCTCCTAGTTACCTAATCCAATTCATGACTGAATACAACTAATTTATATACATTAAGGGATGTATGCCACTTCTCGGCATCTCCATGCACTTATATACATTATAATATCATATCCCTAGGAATATCACATAACATATTTGAAATTACAACCTGCAAAACAAGATTAAGCAAAAGAATGTAAGCTTTAGAATGGAATTAAAAACTACAGAATGTATGTCAATGAGGTTGTGCTCAATTAGTAGAATCACTTGGTTCTCATGTTGGAAATTAAAGTTCAAATCTCCCAAGAACATTAAAGTGTTAGAATGATGTGTTGAACTTGTAGTTTTGCTTTAGTTGAGAGTGTATGCAATAGGGCCCAAGGTGATGCTGGAGTGATAAGGAGCATGCCCTGCAGGAGGAAATAGGAGGCATGACATTGAGAGATGCGGTTGGCCCACAGGCTATGATTGAGGACATTGGTACAATAAAGACGAGTATGCCTTCTAAGAGAATAGATCAGAAGAAGCTGAAGGCGTTCAAGTTGTAGGACTGCAAAAGAAGGATATTGTAATTGTAACAATAACTCCTGCTGCTAGAGAATTAGATAAATGTTAACTTAGAAATGACTGGTATGGGATGCAGGTCTTGCCAATAAACGCGCACAATTCAAGGGTGTGGGTTGTAATAGAAACCTTAATTAACTAACCTGAAACAACAAAACACTTCTGAATGCATGCCATCCACAATCTTCATTTAATTCCCAACGTCTGGTGTATGAAGAGATACTCACACATAGAAGAGGTACTAAAGCTATAGATTAAGTATGTTGAAATCTTTGGTGCTCATCACCATAAGACAAATCAGTACTTTATCAACCAAGAATGAGTATGATGACATCATCTTGATGAGCTGACAGGAACCAACAGAGATCAATTTTTTTTGGGAGCAATCATAATTCTGCTCGAGATCCACATTTAATTTTTTTCCCTTTTTTTTGCTTATTTGTAGTGGTTGTAAGCTTCACACAGTTCTATTTTTTCAGACAAAGTCAGCAAGGTCCAGCATAATTGTGATTGAACCACAAAACCTTTTATTCTGGACAGATCGGTTTGGATTGAAACATATGGTTTTTCTTTTAAAATATAATTAGGGATGGGGTTCAAATATCCCTTATGAAATTACTTTATGTTTTCCTTTCTTCATAATGATTAATATTGTAATGAATAGATTATCTTTACTTTGATTTTCATACTTCAGCCCTTATATAATATCATTGTTCTTGTCTTTATGAATTAGGCAATATAAAAGTTGATGCAATGTCCCTGATGGGATTCAATATATATATATATATATATATATAAAATGCTGATAGGAATATGACAATGCAATTAATTAAGTGTTTCTTGCTGTAAACTAAATAATGATTTGACATTTAAGTTTATTAGTCCCTGCCTTGTAGGCAGAAGACTAATGTTTTCACTTTCTCATTTTCAATTAATAACTTTTTTGAAAGTTGTGCAATCAGTTTATTCTATAATTTATACTATAGTTTATAACAATTCTTTTATTGAGATGATTTTTCTATTTAGTTTTGAAATTTTCTTATTGGCTGTTGAGAATTTTTCTGGGGATTTAATTCTTTTTTATTTATAAATTAAAAAATCTGATTTGCCTGACCAATCAGAAATGAACATAATTTTTTATTTCCTAAGTTTTAATGTTTTATGGGTTAAATAAAAGAAACTTCTGGAAAGTGTTTTATCCACTCAATGAAGAGATTTCTGGAAGTCCTTATCATTATCAAATGCAAATACCATTGGATGCTGCTGGTTCTAGAACTGGAACAACAACTGGCGAAGGGACTGCCACTGGGATATACTATGCCCTTCGAATAGTAGGGCATCTGGCAATTGTATTTGCACCCGTCTTTGGATCTGGAAGGAGTGCTAGACAATACGTTGGGACGGGTAAGGATGCTTAGCAAGATGGCTTTATAGCTCGGCTGGCTTTATGATGGCTGTGGTCTATGGTAGCTGTTGGATACAGAACAGATTATTTACATACTTAAATTATGATTTCACCTATGTTACAGGCTCTCTAGCTTCCAAAGAGAGCTTGCTTCGAAATCTGCTGGTTCAACAGATTAATAAACTAGGTCAACTCACAATCTCCACAATTTTATCATACTTTATTTTTAAATAGTTTTCACTGTCATTCACCAGCTATCAGAGCGAGTTTGGGTTGATCTACTGGCAAACAAATGAGCAATTTCAAGCCGAATTTTGGTATTGTTAAGGCTGCAAATTCTGAAGGTTTTATCACAAATTTATATGCAAAGTTCAAACCACAATTTTTTCTTTAATTTTTGGTTTTTAACTCTTAAAGTTGCGATCCTTTTTTTCCTTAATTTTTGGTTTTCTAACTCTTAAAGTTGTATTTGCTTCAAACTGGCTGTTGGAATTTATTTGATTCTTTTTGAAATCGTTGCTCTGGTTCTATTCACAGACTGCCATTACCCTCAATATGTTCATCCCTGGGCTGAGGGAATTTGATGTTTCGGCTACTGTTAAAACCAGGAAAAGTAGTATGAGATGGTTTAAATATTTCTGAATTTAATTGTATGGAGTTGTAGGTCAAACTCCACGATGAAATTTCAAATCTATTAAAAAAAGTATAATTATTCAATGGGATACTGCAAAGCCTCTAACCTCTTTCCAATCTGCCACTTTCGTATGGCTTGCTTCCAGAAATATTTTTCCTCCTCTAATGCTTCTTCCCTCTTCTTCCCTAAATTTGGGTTCTACTTCTCAGTCACTTATATGAACCCAAAACCCTTCTTTACTCCATTGAGCTTAATTACACTTATACGAACCCAAGTAGATGCCCATAAAACTCAAAATCATGCCCTAGCAGTAGGATAGTGGCAATTCATCGTTGGCTTACCTCAGTTAAAATAATTTCGTATTTAGGATTTGAGACTTGAGATCTGGAAGAAGTACATTAATTTTTTTTGCACTTTAGGGTTTTGGCCCTTGGGCTTTTACATTTCAAAATTATTAATTTTTCTCCCTTGCCATTTTACACACAAGGCAAGTGTTCAGCAATCCTTATTACATACCCTGTTTTTGAATTTCCAGTTTTCATGTTTTTCATTGTGGGTATAGTTCAATCATTAGGGTTTAATATCTCGGTTTTGGTTGAGATTGTATCTTTTTGAATTGCTATCCTAATTAAGCCTGGTTTGTTTCTTTTTTCAAAATTTTGATATATTATGAAGCAATGTAAGGAAAGTTAAACATAGGCCAAGGCTGCTTTCAAAATTAAGTTGGGCTTACATTTTTTGATAAATATTTATACATAGAAAAGGATGGGCTTTATAAATTTTTAAGCAAATGCAAAACTCTGTCATTTAGCTGGTGTTATAGTTATGTTCTTTGGTATAATATATATATATTTTTCTTTGATAAGAGAGTGCAAACTGTAAAGTAAAGCTCGATAGAAAATATCAAATATGTATCTGACAAAGAATAACATTTTTGCACAGTAGTTAATTTTCCATAAAACAGAAAATCCCCTTTCATTGTGCTTTGAATGATGCCCATATTGGCTCAGGTTGTGAATTGTATTTGGTTGAAAGATTTTGAAAAAACTTTTTTAACAGATTCTTTTTATTTTATGCATTATCTTGTGATTGTGTAATTTTAAAAGGCCGCACTTCTTCAAGACATTCCTCAATGTCTGTCCTGCCCTGTTCTCTGAGGTATTCTATCAAATAGTTTTCTACCTTTCCCATGTTTCTGCATTTTGCATACATTTATGAATGGGCATTTCAGCTGAAATAGAGTTGACAAAATTCCTCAATGTCTATCCTACCCTGTTCTCTTTGAGGCATTCTGTCAAACAATTATAAATTTTATATGCCTGATCATTTCAAGTAAAATCCATCTTTCCGTTAAGCTTTCATAGCCTATTCTCTTTGAGGCATTCTGTAACACAGTTCATGTGTGTTTCTCTGTGCTTCCACATTTTGCATACATGTCTACCAAAGCATTTCCATCTAAAAAACATCTGAAAAAATTCTTCTATCCTTTATCCTTTTGATGGATGCCCATTCTCCCTTCACAACCCCATTTTGGTATAGACAATGAAGCTGTTGCCAAAGGTTGCAGCTTTACAGATCAAAATAATGATTATGTCTCCTATACAAGATTGTTGGGATGATCACATGTAATCATTTCAAACTTTTATTTACAGACCTGGATGATGTAGCTGGATTGTGGAACATTCATTGCTAGAAGTCAATAGCAGTGTTAAAAAGGACATTAAAAAATACAGCTACAAGAACATTCTAAATTTTTTGAAAGTAGAAACTAAGAGCAGTAATGAACTCCATTGTACAACTATGTACAACTATTGAAGAGCTTAAAATGGTCTTGAGATACTTACCCAACAAAGCAAAAAGTTCCTAAAATTAAAACTTATTATAAAAATCAAATAATATCTTTTTCTACTATAAAAAACAACCATGTTCTCCATTTTGTGCCTTATGTTTTTTATACTACATCAAACAAATATGTTACTGAGTTACATTGTCTTAAGTCTAATTTAGTGTTCTGTTTTCAAAAAAGTTAATGTGTTATTCCAGACTACTATGTTATATACACACCTTGTTTCAGCATTGATAATTGCTACTGTTCCAAATGGTTTTAAATTTGCATCCTGATCTACGACTGAATTTCCAGTTAATTAATAATATAATTTTCTGCTAATTCTTCCAATTCAGTCACAATGTTCTAACCATTGAACAAAATTATCCTCCATTTTTTAACAGTAGGCAGGGACTATAGCTCCATTAGATCTCTTGTTTAATATTTATCTAGATGTTGAAGTTTAATACTTGTCTGGGAATGTTCCATATAAAACTGATGAGTATATCCTACAGAGACTGCTGATTGGTTGATTATATGGCTGACTGTATCTTTTATTCCCTTCGACTGCTGACTGTCACTGCCAAATGCTGATTCAATGTTTATTCTTTGTCTTTTTCTATGCCTCCCTTTAACTCGTTCTCCTTCCCCTTTTATACTTACTTGAGGAGAAAGAAGGGAAACATTGAATCCCTTTAACTCGTTTTACTACCCTGCAGGTCTATTGCAACCATTACCCATCCCTAAACAAAAATGTGAGAGCATCTCGATGGACTTCATCACTGGGCTACCTAAAGTACAGGGAAAAGACTTCATATTTGTGGTAGTGGATAGACTGACCAAATATGCTCATTTCTTTGTAATATGGGGCACCCCAGATAGCAGAAGTATTCTTCAGGTTGTATGGGTTACCTAAGAAAATTATTAGCAGCAAAGATAGAAAATTCCTTAGCTTATTCTGGCAAGAACTCTTTCAGCTGAAAGGAACTGATCTAACCCCCAGTACAAGTTACCATCCTGAGATAGACAGGCAAATCAAAATTGTCAATAAATGGATAGAAGGGCACCTCAGAGATTATGTGACTGGCCAGCAAAGTGCGTGGATCAAATAGTTACATATAGGTGAATATTGCTATAACGCCACCCACCACATGTCAATTGGGATGAGTCCTTTTAGAGAAGTATATGGATATGAGGCTACTACCTAAGGGAACCTAATCATTGAAGAAAGCAGAGTACCCAAAGCCAAGGATTTTGTACAACAAAACATAGATATTATGAAGACTCTTAAAGACAATCTTCACCATGCCCCAAATCAACAGAAAATATATGCTAATTGGGAACAGGTGGAAAGGATATTTGAAGTTGGAGATTTGGTCTTTCTAAGATTACAATCATACAAACAATCCTCACTAAAAGGAAGCAGAGTAGAAAAACTGAAACCTCAATTCTATGGACCCTACAAAGTCCTAAGGAGGTTAGGTGAAGTGGCCTATGAGATATAATTACCTATGTTTAGCAAAATCCACAATGTTTTCCACGTATCCAGACTCAAGAAAGTCCTAGGACAACATGTCAATCCTTGTACAAAATTACCGCTCCTAGACGACAAAAGTAAACTTGTTTTGGAACCAAAAGCTATCATTGACAAACGAGAAAAAAGATAGAGGAACAAAACAATCTTCGAATATTTAGTAAAATGGAAAAGTTTACCTACAGAAGATGCTACATGGGTGGAGGAAGAGATCTTGTCCCATCTGAATCTTATAATTGCTTGAGGACAAGCAAATTCAGGAAGGGCGGACTGTCACGAGCCATGATTGATATATATAATACAAATATATTTTCTTGCATACATGAATTGTTCCTTATATGAGTAAATACATTAACCAATAATATTAGTCAACAACTAATGTTAGTAATAATCAAATGATATTAGTAAATTAACTAAAGTTGATAAATATTCATTATATATATATATACATAATGAATATTCATTAATAATAAATATATTATTATGTTAGTAACAAATATATAAGTAAAACAAATAACATTCAAACTAATATATTATGATATAACAGTTTAAATAAGTGTCGACTTAAGAAGTCGACTAAGCACAAACACCAATCAAAATAAGCAGCGATTAAACTCATGATCAGCGATATGTAATAGAAGACTATTCAAGCAAGCACCGATTTGTTATGAAGTAGTGTGACTTCCTTTGGGCATCATAAAGTATAAAGCGGGAATCTAATTCATTCAGGAAGGGGAAAAGGGAGTCATCGTAAAAAGTATACAGTCAGTGCTGAATGGTGTAGTGGCAGCAAAACAGCGATCAGTACATTATGTACTTTGAAAGAAGGATTCAGTAATGTTTATATGCTGACAGTAGCTTACACTCAATACATATGTTTGTTTAAATAAATATGTGATGAGGAAG
The DNA here is from genome assembly GCA_027943335.1 of Chamaecyparis obtusa. Taxonomy (NCBI): domain Eukaryota; kingdom Viridiplantae; phylum Streptophyta; class Pinopsida; order Cupressales; family Cupressaceae; genus Chamaecyparis; species Chamaecyparis obtusa. The sequence continues at coordinate 100,256 of BSBK01007354.1, forward strand.
TTATATATATATATATATATATATATATGTATATATGTACACTGTTATAATAGATACCTAAATTCATGAGGGATAATCAGATACATTAAGATAAGATTATGATCAAAAGGATATATTTAATAAATATCGAAATCAGATACCCCAATTATAGATATTAGGAATCTATATCCTATCTCTTACTAAGGCTTTCTAGGGTAGGGAGTTTGTGGAAGGGAAAGGCAGAGTAATCTCGGTCACATGACGGGTAGCTCCCAACATTGGGGTTAAGCCTTGAGGGAGCCCGCTTGTAGACAGTTTAACACGCCCTCGGCACATTAAGTCTTCAACCTTATGGTACTGTTAGTAAGAAAGAGAAGGGATTCATGTAATCTATATGAAGAGATCATTCAAATGTCAAATCTAGGCTGTCTATATACAGTAAATTATCAGTTGTTGGTTTGCATTTCTTTTACATCTATGAATAAATGATGGTTAAACATGGAGCAATATGCGAATATACTTGGTTAATAAGAAAGATCCCCACTTCAATATTCCTAACTTGTACTAATTCATGGATCCTAGGTCAAGTGATAGGAAGGGGTCATTACAGACTCCTAGTTATTGAGGTCTCTTCTCATGTAAGACTTTTGATTATGATGAGGGGATTTGGGAGTGGAGACCAGAATCAACAACTTAGACAGTTATTTTTATCACTATCATAATATCAATTGATCAATGATGAAGTATCATACTATCATTATCAAAGATTCAAATGCCATTATTATAATATAATACAATACAACCTTCAGCCTTGCACAAGAAAGGTAGACAACAAATCAAAGGTCATTGATTTGATTGAGTTGGAGCCACAAACTTTTCCTTCAATGTTGAATGAGAAGCTGCAATGAAGTGCAATGATGAGAAGCTCTCCCTAAGTTTTCACTAGACTAGGGAAAAGCAGGATGTCAAATGTTGTAAATATGCAATTTATGAATTATGGTGATGATTTTCAATGGTAATCATCTTAAATTCATGATAGTATCAGGATTTTGCACAATGATGCAGTTTCACACGCAATTTGTTTTCAAATGAATCAATTTAATAGAAAACACTTTTGTACTCATTGCATTTATTTTGTCTTTGGATTTTGCAAAAACGATGTGCTTTTAAAGAAATTTAAGTAATTTTTGAAGTTGTCAAGTATTTTGCCACTTTTTTACCGGTTGCAAATTTTGGATCTGCCAAGTTTTTGCCGAGTCCGAGTTTGCCAACTATGATTAATTCTATATAAAAGTATTTTTGTATTTTCTCTATCAATATGAAAGTTTCTTAGTGTCATCCATCTTTTTTAATATATTATTATGTAATATGAACTTATTTTGAATAATACCAAACACATTTAAAAAAATTTAATGTCTCTAATATATATATGATATAGTATTACTCTTATTTACATATACAATATATAAAAAAGATATTTCTTACATACTTACATATCATAGCTCATAGGAATGGCGCAATTGGCTGAGTGTCATGAGCTGTAAATGATGTATAAATAATGCAAATATATTTATAAGATCATATATATATATATATATATATATATATATATTGTTCAAATATTGCTAAAATCTTTAATCAATATTCTTGATCGATAGTAATAATATCATGCAATATTATTAATAAATATAAAATACGATACTATCAATCTTTATAATTTATTAACCAATATATAATTAAATATTAATCCATATTAATATTTAATTAATCAATATAATTAATTATTAACACATTTCATCAACTCCAAATTAAGAGTGGACGACACTAAGTTAATAACACTAATAAGTCGATGATAAAATAACTCTATATTAGTAAACGGCTTCAACAATAATTGGCATACCCTTAGCGACATAACAATGGATGACTTCAAACAATAGTCGAATAACAACAATAAACACCCATCACCCATGAAATGACACTTGACGGTATTCTCGACAAGTCGCAATTGATGGACATAAGAGATACAAATTGGAAAAGTCAAAAGATATTACGGTGGAAAAAGGGGAGGAACATTTTATTATGTATAGTAATCAATTAGTCACAACATGTCAGCAGGCAGCGAAAGAACGTAATGAACAATGAAATTAGGTATAAGCGGCAACTATTATATGAAGAAAGTCAATACGTTTGAAGGTAGCGATCCATGGAATGTAGTCTTCATAAAAGCCAATCACTTACAGTGATAAACAAGCCGGAGATCAACATATACAAGCAGACAGATCAGAGACAAATACACAAAAGTAATAGACTCATTGACGAATATAAAAGCCTTTCTTAAATAAGACAACAGCAACAAAACAGGGACTTTGATTCAAACAAGAGTATGGTATGTTCCATGAGTAAGTTCAGTAAGGTTTGAGTATATATACTTCGCATATATATAAGTATTCAAATAAGTAGATGACTGGAAAATATATATATGTGGATTCTTATAACTATATTTAATATGAACACATGGATCTGAAATCTCATGATGATAAGTAGATATTATTTAATATATATATATAGTTCCTCAGTCTTGAAATATATATATATATGTATATAAATATAAGTTTTGAATATATATATATATATATACTTAGTCTAATCCTTGTTCATTCACTAATTACGGCTAAGGGGATAGGGAGTGTGTGTAGGAAGAGGCGGGTAAATCGGTCACATGATGGAAAGATCCCGAGATAGGTAGAACCTTGAGGGAATCCACTTGGGGACTGTGCATGCGTCCTAACACAATAAATCTACCATCTTTCTTAAGATCCGTGATTAGGAGTGAAGTGAGGAATTCGAGCTTAAGTATATATTATGAATTAGAGATTAATCTTGATATAATATAATTTAAATGCATAATGACATATGATAATCGGGAATTGGTATTCCCATGTACAATACAAACCCTATTTGGGAATTCTTGAGAGAAAATTACGTAAGGCCCTATTAGGGGTCATTACACTGAGGGCAGCCAGTTTAGGTCTGTGATGTCTCTAGGTCGTCTACCACCTCGGATCACCCAGTTGCAGGGGCTAATGGGTGGCTGTCACCTTCATTTGGGACTAGTCTTGCCTCAACTCGCCCCAAAGGGGTTGTCAGTTGGGTCGCAGAGAAACCTTAGACTTCCCAAAAAATAAAATAAAAAATAAAAATAGTTAAATATCTATATATTTATATATAAAAATTAAAATATTAATATTATAACTTATATACTATTTATTTCGTTTTTACTTTGACTTATTAATTTCATATTTTAAAATTAACATCTCTAATATATAAGATTGCTGTATTGTATTTAATTTAGGGGGTCCTTAAAAAAACAATTTTTGTATTGGATACTGTACCTATGTCCCTGAAACTCTGTTCGTAAGTCCATAACAATGCTCTGTAATCCTGAACATTCAGCCCTTGCAAACCTGCCGAACTTTTGAAATCTGTTGACTTTAATATCAGCCCAGATGTAAATCTTGTTCTCCCAAATGTCTTTTTAAATGCATCTTGATAAATAAACTGGAGAGTGATGGTGTATGTGCAGAGGTAAGTACCTTCAGATATATATTTCAATCTATTTCTATTTTGTATTTTGTCTTTATATTTGAATGCAACTGTAATTTTCAGTTGCTTCAAACTCATTATATACATGCATCCAGAGTAGATATTTTACTATGGTGAAACTTCTTAGTAGAATTTAACGCATCATGATCTGTGCTATCCATAGGCAGCTGTCCTTAAGGAGGAGTTTAACATTGATTTGCGAGTAATGGGGATTATTGGTTCTACAAAAATGGTTCTCTGTGATCGGTAAGCAATGATTGATATGTTTGTTCCACACCATTACAAGTCACTATTCACTTACCATCATAGATGTCTTTAGACAGAACTCCCTTAGTGTGGTGTATTTTTGGTTTTCCTGTGATATTAAATGTCTGGAATTAGAGTGATATTTGTTGTCCAAGATTTCTTGTCTCAGTGTATGTATATGGAAGAGCTCCTAGAATAGTTTTTCAGCTTGCATTGTTTGACCCAGTTACTATTTGTTTTTGATAGGGGCATGGATTTGCAAACATGGAGGGAGCTTCGAAAAGAAACAGGCGAAGTTGCTGATCTAGAAAAATTTATTCAGCATCTGCATGGTAACAACTTCATACCAAATATTGTCATTGTAGATTGTACGGCAGATTCAGAGATCGCTAAGAATTACTACCAATGGTTGCGAAAAGGAATGCACATAATTACTCCAAACAAGAAGGCAAATTCAGGACCGCTGGATCAAGTAAGTAGCTTAGGATGCGTATTATCTTCTTATTTGGACACTGGCATTTAGGATATTTTCCAGAAACCTAAAAGCAAGGATGAACAAGTTTCTAAAGTTTTAGTGAGTAGCCTTTCTGGTCCATATTAGTTACATTTATTTGATGCTTGCTTTATTCCTCAGTATCAGATAAGGAGATAGAACATGTTACAAGATCATGCTATTTTTTGTATACGCGATAAACCTTAAAGCATAGAAGACTTGTTGTAGAAGATCAATATTTGATGATTCGGGCATACATGGAATTCATTACTGTGCAATTGTTCATGTAGAGTTGTTGAACCAAAGATACCAAATGTTTTGTTTCTTGAATACCATGCCCTCTCTTTCAGTTCATTCAACTCCTTAAATATTGGGGAACACTTGAGTAGCTCTGCATTTAAGCCAGACAGCTTAAGATTTATTTCCTCAAAGATATTGTATAACAATCAAGTGCCCAATCCTGTCATGTTCAAACTTATATATGCATACACATAATACAGAATCTTCACTGTGTTTATATTAAAAATTTATTCCCCAACAAAGTTGTTCACCTTAACCATTTATATTTAGACCTTTTGACTTATTAAATGTCGATTTAATTTTATTGAGTATCTATACACTAGTATGGTGATTATTAAAATTGTCTTGCAGCCAGTTAGCTTAATGACTGTAAAAAATAACTCATCTTGTTACTGTGTGCTCTATGTACTTAGTTAAAAACTAAGTAAATCAAGTCTAATATCCAAATTATATGAATTACCGCTTCAAGACCAACTTTTGCTACTGGGATTTACATCGATTGATAGGTCCCATTGATTGATCTGGTCTAAAGGACAATAAAACTCATAATCATCCACATCACACATTGCTACCCTCAAAATAGAAAACATATGTAAATCACAGAAATATGATGGTTTGAAAATAAACATGATTGTTGAATTACAGCATAGAGAAACTTTTCTTGTCTTATAGCCTTTGAGAGAAGGAAACATCTAGGAAGTGCTCTCATCCACATTAAGTTTCTAGAGTTTGGAGCAAAGGAAAGTTTATAAACGAGAAGAAAATGCAATGTTTCTTTGAGTTTTAGGGATTGGAAATCTTTTCTTGAATTTTGGGGATGGTGGGTGACAACTATAAAAATATACAAAAAATAATATATGGAAAATTGATTACAAATAACTGTAAAATAAGTTGTCTATTATTTGTCTAAACCCTGGTTTGTAGACTGACTCAGTAGACCCAAAATCTGCAACTCGGCAAAAACTTTGTAAAAAACTTGGCAACTCAAAAAATGTAATGTTCCAAAGGTAGCTGGAAAACTCCTACACTCCTGTCACGATCTTATTGGCAGAGTTTGAAGGGTGGAGATAGTGTGCGGTGTAGGCAAGTAGTCTTGTTGTACGGTTAGGATTGTTGACCGTACGGTATGGTCACAAGACCATACGATATGGATGGCCAACTACTTCCCCGTGTCCGACAATCTCCTACAATGAAGGTCCCTTGTGCGGTGATGTCTATGTTTGACGCCCGATCAAAGGTTTGCCCTTCAGTGGAGTGTCGTTTTGATTGAATAGTCCGTATGATGCCCACAATGTCACTCGTACTGTCAACAGAGACCTAAGTTGTACGGTGGAAACACATTTGTCGTATGGTGGCAAGACAACTGTAGTATGGTTATGTATATGTATGTTGTACGGTGATGGTTTGAGGCTTGGCGTATGGAATGGAAACCATGCTACCCAAATCAATCTCCCTTCATGTAGTTCGGCAACCAACAACGGTGTTACCAAGACTAAATAGGTACAGATTCTTAGTGCAGTTGGTGTTGTCGATGATATTGTATCGCCAAAGTGTAATATGGAGCATTCTAGATCAATGCCACAGAAACGCAATAATGATAGTACTTCAGATTTCACAAACAGATATTGCTCTAGAATACAATTTGTCTTCTACAGAAGACTTCACAAATTTGGAGCACACAGTGAAATATCAGAATGATATTTCCAATGACAAACTAGGGTGGTTGTGAACCACCAAAACTGCAACAAACCAAATAGGGAGGATCTTTCACCTCCAGAATGGCGGACAATAAAACTCCAACTGGAATTCGTAATACAAATAAAATATTCGAAATCGCATACTAACAACTACCTACATGCCAGTCATAAATACCCCTTCGGAGAAACTCTTGAGGGTTTACAAAAAAGTGCCGACACGAGAAACATCTACAAACAATAAAATAAAAACGGGCTCCTTTTATAAATTAATTAAAGGCCCATTTATAATATTATTTAAATTTTGGGACCATTAATTAATTAAAATACTTTATTAAAATTGGGGACATTACAAATCCTCGCCGCCTAAAGATTGCTTTTCCTCAAGCAATCTACAAACTCCAGGATCCCAAACCATGTACTGACGTTGGTAGCTATATTTGTTGAAAGTTCCATGCTGCTTCAAGACCACATGTGCATAATTGGATTTAGTTGAAACGAGTAGGCCGCTACCAAAGCCTCCACTGCGCCACTTTGATATAAACATTGCTCATTCCAAAGGCACCAGGATCCCATGAAAGCCAATAATAAAGTACAGCAGTGCTCAGATCCAAAACCTTCATGCGATCATGCACACCAATCTCTTCTGGAATCTCATAACTCTGGTAAATCTTGTTGTTTCCATTAGCAAGCCCCTCACAAGGAGAGATTGTAATTATGCATGCCTCTTCCAAAGGGTAAACTCTGGATTCAACCAATCGTAGGGATTTCTCCTGCAAACAAACCTCGGTCGAGTTCGCATCACCAAGAGGCTGAACAACCACTGGTAGAGTCTGTTCAATCAAAGGGTCACTGATAAACTTGCATTTTCATCAAGTTGATTGTCGATTGTTGGTTCGACGAAATTTGAGCAATCATCATCTTCACCCTTTTGGAAATTTGGTTGTGTTATATTTGAAGGGACAATTGCTGACTCTTGTCCAAATTCCCCAACGATTGCAGTGTAGGCATGACTTCATTCTTTGTAGAGCTCACGGTGCTAAGTATGTCATTATTGATCACCCAACTAACATTGATGTTGCAGGTGCTATTACCTTTGGGGGGTAGATATTTCAATCGCAGGTCTATGTAGTCCTTGAGAATTATGTCTGTCTGCCATCCACCATCAATCCAATCTTGCTTGATTCGCTTCAGTGACTCAACCAAAGTGGGCCTATCCAATTCCCGTTTTCTCAATCATCAGAAGGAAGGTCGGCCTTGTCGGCCTTGTGTTGAAGCGCTGCGAATCTCCTTTTGTCCTTGCTTCTGTAAGGGTTTGAGCATATCCTCCATCACTTTGCCGACAAAAGAATTATTGGAATACTCGACCAGCAGATGTGCCTTGCAATCTACCGAGATCCATTTATGTTGTCGCTCGTTCAAGTCCTTTTGCTCTAGGAAGTATCTTAGATTGTTGTGGTCCGTCTGCACAACACGTTTTCCTCCAACAAGGTACTGCTTGAACTTGGCCAGCGCATGCATGACTCGCGAGAGCTTTCGACTATCAAACACAAATGGGTGATGGTCTTGCATTAGCACGACTCCAATGCTGTCATTGAACGCATCGTAGTCTAGTACTGTCACTGTACCAATCAACATTGCCACTGTACCAATCAACATTGCAACTGTACTAGTCAACACTGCCATTGTACCAATCAGTGCTCCCACAGTGCCAGTTGGCATTACCACTATGTTAGTCAACGCTACCACTGTACAAGTCGGCGCTGCCATTGTACTAGTCAACATTGTCACCGTGCTAGTTCGTACTACCGCCACCGTGCTAGTTGACATTGCCACCATCCCCGTACTAGTCGAAACTACCACCATGCCAGTTGACACTTCCACTGTACCAATCGGCACTACCATGATGCCAGTCGACACTGTACCCGTACCGGTTGACATTGCCACCATGCTAGTCGGCACTGCCATCGTAACCATACCCGTCGACACTGCCACCAGGCCAGTCAGTACTGCCACTGTACCCATATCAGTGGGCATTGCCATTGTACTCGTATTAGTCGACACTGCCACTGTACTAGTTGGTACTGGCACGATGCCAGTCAGCACTGTACCCGTACTAGTTGACACTACCACTATGCTAGTCGACACTTCCACCATACTAGTCAGCATTGCCATGATGCCAGTTGGCATTGTACCTGTACCAGTTGGCACTGCCACCATACCTGTACCAGTCGACACTGCCATTGTACCCATATTAGTCGGCAGTGCCACCGTACCAGTCGACACTTCCACCGTACCAATCGGCATTGCCACGATGCCATTCAACAGTGTACCTCTACCGATTGACACTACCACCATGCTAGTCGACACTTCCACCATACTAGTCAACACTACCACCATGCCAGTTGGCACTGCCACTGCACTCCTACTTGTTGACACTGCCACCTTGCCAGTCCCCATTGCCACCGTACTAGTCGGCACTGCCACGATGCTAGTCGGCATTGCCACCATACTCGTACTAGTCGACACTGCCACCTCACCCGTACCAGTTGAGACTACCACCATGCTAGTCGACACTGTCACCGTACCAATGAAGAGTAACTCTCCATCAAGCTTCTGTTGCTCCACTCTGATATAGACATTGCCATGCCTGTAGTCATCAGCATCCCATGAAATCCAATCATAAAACACATCGGAGCTCTGATCCAAAATCTTCATGCAGTCATGCCCATAAAAAGGATCTATAGTAGTGTCTACTTTTTCATGTAGCTGATTGATCAATGTTGTCTTCCAGACAAGCTCCATGCAAGTATCTTCTGCAACCTTGATTTTGTCATGTAGGCTTAGGTTTTCTCCACTTGTAGGGGCAGCAACAGATTCTTGCATATCCTTGTGTGGCTCTTCATCTTCTTCATGTAGTGCATCACTCTTATTGCTGTCACCACCTTCCTCACACTTGTGCAAATGAGACTTTAATTTTTCTTCACAATGCTTATGCTTGAATAAATTATTAACCAATCTAAATGCCGCAATTGAAGGAATACATTCTAGATTACGAACAACCAATAGCATAGATATGATAGGTTGGAGTATTATATCCATCTCCTCAATACATGAAATCATAATATTCTCCATGGAAGAGAAAATCTTATTATCATGGTGTTCCTTTATTGTGACCAAGAAATGATGAAACATATTGCAGATCAAATCTTGTAATCCTAGATCTAAGAGGAGATTACTTACTTTGACATTTGCACAGTTCTCCAGTATTGTAAATCTCTTGGCAAGTGGATCATTACTGATGTCATCCAGGCTCTGAAAGTTGTCAATAATGAAGTGCAATATCTCTATCAAGGTGTCATCATCATACGGTGCTCGAGGAGCTGAGATTCTCAAAATCTCACTTAGACATGCTGCAGCGGCCAACTTGATTTCTTTGTCATGATGTCTCAAAAAACTGGGTTGACTTAAGGCGACTGTAATCGGAGAAAGGCTCTTCTATATGAATCTTGAAAGTGATTGGTCCACCTTACACAAACATACTTCCAATATATCTAGATGAAGGTTAATACCATCATTGAGTTCCTTTCCTATCTTTTGTTGTGCCTTCAACCACCATTGTCCATCGCTGTTGGGCGCTATAGTGTGATCCAAATCCCAAAATCTCTTAGTCATCCCAACAGGCTAGCAAGATCACTAGCTCTGATACCACTGTAATGTTCCAAAGGTAGCTGACAAACTCCTACACTCCCATCACGATCTTATTGGCAGAGTCTGAAGGGTGGAGATAGTGTACAGTGTAGGCAAGTAGTCTTGTTGTACGGGCAAGATTGTTGACCGTACGGTATGTTCACATGACCGTATGATATGGATGGCCAACTACTTCCCTGTGCCTGACAATCTCCTCCAATTAAGTTCCCTTGTGCGGCGATGTCTGTGTTTGATGCCCGATCAAAGGCTTGCTCTTTGGTGGAGTGTTGTATTGTGTGAACAGTCCGTACGATGCCCACAATGTCACCCATACGGTCAACAGAGACCCAAGCCGTATGGTGGAAACACACTTGCCGTATGGTGGCAAGACAATTGCAGTATGGTTATGTATATGTATGCCGTACGGTGATGGTTTGAGGCTTGGTGTATGGTATGGAAACTGTGCTGCCCAAATCGAGCTCCCTCTGTGTAGTTCGACAACTAACAACAGTGTTACCAAGACTAAATAGTAAATAGGTACGGATTCTTAGTGCAGTCAATGTTGTTGATAATATTGTATTGCCAGAGTCTAATATGGAGTACATAGATCAATGCCACAGAAACACAATAATGATAGTACTTCAGATTTCACAAACAGATATCGCTCTGGAATACAAATTTGTCTTCTACAAAAGACTTCGCAAATTTGGAGCACCCAATGAAATATCAGAATGATATTTCCAACGACAGACTAGGTGGTTGTGAACCACCGAAATTGCAACAAACCAAATAGGGAAGATCTTTCACCTTTGAAATGGCAGCCAATAGAACTCCAACTGGAATTCACCTTACAAATAAAATATTCCAAATTGCATACTAACAACTACCTACATGCTGGTCATAAATACCCCTTCAGAGAAAACCCCCGAGGGTTTACAAAAAAGTGCCGACACGGCAAACACCTACAGACAATAAAATAAAAATGGGCCCCTTTTATTAATTAATTAAAGATCCATTTATAATATTATTTAAATTCCGGGACCATTAATTAATTAAAATACTTTATTAAAATTGGGGACATTACAAAAAATTGCTTAAATTTCAATAAAAGTGTTTTTAATCTTTAAAGTTTAATGGAAAAATGTATCTAATGAGTCTATAAATGAGTACAATGTCTTTGATTCCATCTTTTTACAGCGTCCCTTAAAAGGGCAATATTTTTGAGGTTATTGGATTGTGAAGGGAGGTGAAGGATGTGCGTTTATTGCTAATATTCTTTGTGAACAAATTGAGCAAGTGGAGCCTTGAAACATTGTTTAAGTCATAGCAGACAATGCAAAATATTGTAGATTTGTTAGTTTATTGGTTGAGGAGCGTCACACATCTTTTGGAGACCTTGTGTTTGTAATGTCCCCTTCTAGGTCTAGATTCCGTTATTACCAGAATTAACCCAAATTCAGTATTCTTATGTCCTAAGCTGAATTGACAAAGATATATGTATATTATTACATGGTAAAGTAGAGAAGATAGTTCATTTATTTAACATATTAAGCAATTTGGTTCTTGGTACTATTCATAGTTCTATATTGTCAAATTTGATCTTGTCATTACTTCGGGTTGAGAAGGGAGACGACATTGGAGGCAATCCAAAGCGCTTAGAGACCACTTGATAGGTTCCCTCAAAGTTTACAGATCCAAGCCCTCCCTTGGGACTTTTGTCCTCAAGGATTAGAGGGTCGCTGATCCCCACCCTATCTTGGGAACTATCCTTTTGGATTTAGACTGCCCCTCTTTGGTTGCTTCAGCCCTCTCCTTCTTATTACTGAAATAGTAACAGATATAAACATGGACACACACACACACACATGATTATAACTCCATTATTGCTAATGAATATATATATTACAGATGTAAATATTAGATCATTCATAGATGATTCTGATTTCATCCTTATTATAATATTATCATATAATATGTATATTAGACTAGGTTCTTTATCATATATATATATATATATATGCATATTCACATCTGAAATATAACATAAATATATGTATAATTATTATTTCAATATATATATATATATATAATCTTATAATAGTTCTTTATTCTAAATAAGATTCGAATATAATATTACACAAACCAGTATTTAACCCATAGATATGTTACAGCCCAGTTTGATGGCACACAATGTTTCCAGCATTGTAAATGATTGATTTTCTTCTTATCTCTTCCTTGAAGAGTAATTATATTTATAATCGCTTATTCTTCTTAATCGCCAGATATTAATTATAATTGTTCTTTGATGATCCTTTCATATTTTCTATTCAATGCCCTCAAATGAGAGGGATGAATCTTATTTTTATACTCCCAAACTGAATGGGTGGCATCCTTGACGTCCATCCCTTTACAAAGGATCACACCTTTTTGTTATTAATATTAATCGCTGCCTTTTCAATGTTATACATGAGTCATTAGATGTCTGTGTTGTTAATTTCACTGCTTTTATCACATACATAGGATCATCTCATTTTGTCTTTACTTGCTGACCTATCAACCCAATCACTGTTTATGTGAAAAGGGATGTGAATATATTTGCTCGCTGTTCCAAATACCTTCCTTTTACTGACTAATCGCTGTTTTAGGACAGCATATAATTAAGAATTAATAGTAATACTAAAATTTATATTAATATTAAGATTTGTTATTTATATTGTTAGTATTAAACAATGATATAATATTCATTATTATATCAATATTATATTATTAATTGATTATATTATATTCATTCATTATATTACTGTATTCATGCATTCATTAGTTGTTTATTCATTAATATTGTATAGTATATTATATTATTTAAATTATATTTTTTATTATTATAAATTAAATAATAATATAATTTATTAGTATGTATTCGCTCATTAATTTTATTTTTATTATTTATTATTAAGTCCTATTCTAGAAAGAGGACATCACAGTCTGCCCTTCCCTAAAATTGCTTGTCCTCAAGCAATGATAATTTTTATACAGACCTTTTTATGTGAGTAGCTTCTATTGTGCAACTCTGCTAACATCTCAAATATATATGTATGTTTAGATTCTTTCATTGACTAGAATAGTTATGTTTTACCCTGCAGGATGGCAGGATCACAACTCTGATACCATAACAGTATCATCAGATATATAACAGAAGGGGACATTACAGTGTCATCCACTCCCTCAACTTTATGCTACAAGAATTTGACTCTAAAATTGATTGAATTAAACAAGTGTATATTGAGGTTGAAGAGATCCAAATATTTATTACCAACCACCATGTCACAAGGTGTATCAAAATATTTTTGAAATTCGAGTTGTTAAAGGTAAGTGAAGCAATAAGATTTATAAAATATTTTACTAAATATGTTTTAATTTTGTAAGTTTAATTTTTAAAAGAACTTATGTTTATGTTTTCTTTTTTAACAAGTTAAGAATTATATATGTTTTAATTTAGATTTCTGTTAAATAGGTTGTTGAGGCTTGTTATGCCTCTAACAAAATTGCCTTAAGAGGACTTTTGAAGGGTCAAGAGGCACTCTCTAACATGGTCATCACTCAAAATTAGTTCATATGGAGACAATGTAGCATTGCAAAGGCAAGAAATATTTATGAGGATGGTCTTAGATGACATTTGGTGGGATAATGTTGAATATCTCCTCAAATTCATCGAGTGCATATTAAGTATGATTTCTTATACCAACATAGATAGACCTTGTTTGGTCATTGACTCGATGATTGTGAAGTTGAATGCCATTATAATGCAAAAGAGAAAGATCTTGAAGGAACTTTTTTTAAACAACTACACAAAATTATTAAAGTGAGATGGAATGAAATGATAACCACACTGCATCTTCTTACTTTTTTATTCTGTCCCAAATATTATGGTGCTAAGATCATTTCTATGTTGATAAGGAACACTCTATGCAAAGATCTTGAAGCCAAACAAAGGTACAAGGCAACACTTTATAGACTCTTTAGTGATCTTGACATCCCATCTTGAAGTCAAACAAAGGTGGAAGACAACACTTCATAGGCTCTTCAGTGATCTTGACATGTGGGATGCAATTAGGATTGGGTTCATGGATTTTGTGAACTCCACTTGCTTTAGTATTGATGCTTTTAATGACAAGTTTAAGGTTGATACTCATAGTTGGTGGTACTTATATGGCCAATCATTCACATAGCTACAACCTTGTGAAATTAAAATTTTATCACAAGTTTTATACAAAAATTCCTTTATCCTTTATGTTTCATAACTTTCATTTATGATTCAAATTTTAAAGTTTTATAATTATTACTCTCTAATTTTGTCTTTTTAGGCTGCTAGTTCATTTGCATGTGAAAAGAATTGGAGCACATACTCCATCTACTTAGTAAAGTGCAATTGTTGCACTCAAAAAATGGAGAGGACTTAGTGTATGTGCATTCCAACTTCCATCTCCTTTCACACAAAGAAAGTGGCTACCAGGAAGGGAATAAATGGAAGTAAGATATTGAGCTAGAGAATATTGACTTGGATGCTACCAATTTCCACCTTTTTGCACTAGCCAACTAACAAGCATGGGAGTGCTAGTGTTAGCAGTAGTGGCATTGTTTGTATTTTTTGCTGGTATACTAATACTTGCATCATCTAGTATGGATGGCGAGGATGATTTTTTTTAAGGCCCATATTATGCCGATCCTTAATTAGTGATGGTTGGTTGTTGACACTTTGACAAATTATTTTGTAATTTTAATATATATCATGATATTCTAGTTTAAATAATTGACGTAGTATTTTTAATTTTAATATTGGTTTTGTTTATTAAATGGTGCTATGTGATGTTTTGAATTTTACTACTAAAAATTTGTCCATATTTTTTTATTTTTACATGTTTCTTGTACAAATGAACCTGAATCGAACGAAACCCTCCAATTCTCTTTGACCAAATCCACAAGCCAAAAACCTAGCACATTAGTCGACTTAACAACCTTTTTTTCAAAGAGCACTATCAAGTTCATCGCATTGTGCAACAAGGTGCACACAAGTGTCATGCAAAACACAACATGATCGACCTCACCATTGTTGCAAGGAAGGTGGCACCAGTGGAAGTCTTGCCAATCATGAGATGAAACCACCACAATGAACTTGCAAGAGGGGAAAAGATGTCTAAATGATGATCGGATACTAACCTAGGATTTCGCTCTCACAAACACATGAGAAGGGTAGGATGAGGGAATCATCGACTTCTTATCCATACCAAAACAAGCTTACTGACTCTTACAACATTGAACAAAACACAAACCAAAGGTGGAATGACTAGGGGCTAACAAATGTCAATGGACGATGCAACCTTTGGTTTCCTAAAAGAGAAGTAGGACAAAAGTAACAATCGCCTCCAATCCACTCAACACGTAAACACAAGGGAAAACTTTCAAGCCCTCCACAAATTGGAATGGTGATGAATCATTTTCAAGCAATCACACGCTTCCTAAAGCAAGAGGTGCCATAACTCTCCAAATATGACACTTTTTTATGAAGCAACATGGAAAGACTCACTAGGCCAAGGGGAACAACATTTGTATGAAAAGTTTTCTTGAGGAATGGAAAGGACTCATTATTTGATGAAACATGGAACGACACTCCATAGGACAACAATGCACTTGGAGGACACTAGCACCTAGGAAGGACACTAGTCTGCTAGAGGGACACTACTGCAAGGTCACCAATGCTTCACATTTGTGTTGGCACTCGGTTGGGCACTAGAGTCCTAACCTAATGTTGGAGTCACACAAATGCATTGTAGTCATTATTTGCATTGGTGTCCTATTCTTGTGTTGTTATCTTGGTCAGAAAGCAAACCAAAGTTCATTTATGGACTTCCCTAACAAGCACAATGATAATGACATATAAGCAAAAGTCAAAACACATAATGGACTGCAAAAAGCAAAAATGATTGGGAGACCAAAGCAAAAACTAACAATTGAACTTTGAACCTACTGGCTGATGAAGTAGGTAACTTGCAAGGGTTGGGAAGTCTACAAGGGACTCCAAGACATGACCAACAACATTATGAGTGAAGGGGAAGGAATCTTAGCCTACCTATTCATGCCAAGGCTAGAAGGAGAACACCTAAACAACTCCATAGTGAGGCGATTCTCATACCCAACACACAAGAGACACAAAAGGGAAATAATGCTTCCAAAATCCAAATTACATGTTTTGTAGCACAATAAGTTCATTTTAAACCCAAACCCAAATGTTCTTTAAGTTCCTTTTACCCAACATTTCTAGAAAGATAAATTGTATATAGAATGACAATAGCACTCAACATGGACGTCAACAGACGATTGAAGATAGATCCTTCATCACTTATGTGGGAGGCTTACTTTCCACTTGATAGGATATTTTAGTTCAAAAAACTACAATTACAAGAGAGGACTCAAAGTCTTGAATTATGCATGCATCATATTGCAAAATGAGAAAATTGAGGCAAGGAGAGAACCTCCCTTTGCACGCTTACCAAATATTTTCCAAGATGAAGACTCTGACAACTTCGATCCTCAATGGTGGTTTCCATGCCACCCAACCATGTGCTACCCTTAGGTTCACCTAATTGTGCTAGGAGATAGTCACTTGGACACAAGCATATTATTCATGTAAAACAAAGAGCATGGCTCAAAAAAAAACCAATCAATATGTAATGTCCCCAAATAATTTAACATTAATATTTGGAGTAAAAATAAAGAACAAATAATGAATTAAGAATTTTTGGCTATTTCCAATCCATATCACAAGACTGATCTTATTATTACTTCAATCTGTGAGAAGGGAGAAGACATTGGAGGCAAACCAAAGCGCTTAGAGACCATTAATAGACTCCCTCAAAGTTTACAGACTCAGCCTTTAACCTGTCTCGAGCTCAAGCTCTCAAGGTTAAAGAAGGGCTGGTCCCCACCCTATCTTGGGAGCTACCCTATTGGATTTAGACTGCCCCTCTTTGGTAGCCTCTGCCTTCCATTCTTGTGTTTGAAGCAATAACAGAGATCAGTTTTATTTTATGTTTGGGATTCTTGATTATCTTAATTTCTTATGAACATAGAAAAATGCTATTAATTAACATAACAGAACATTCTATTTTACTGATTATAGACAACTTGGTTACTCACAGTCGGGGTAGCCACTGTTCTAATAACAGAAATATTAATACTATATTATGTATATATGTCAAACCATATATATTGGCCATTCATTATATATCAGACCATATATACATATATATATGATGCCCATTCATTCCTAATAGCATTCTGTTATAATATTTTCAGTATCCTCTTATTGATTTCTTCCAGCCATATTTATGATCCATTTCCTTCTAATCTCTTCCTTTAAGAGTATCAATTATATTTATCTATATATATTTTACAATATAAAATATATATATTTCTGATTTCATTCTTATAGACAAATACATATATCTATATAGTATATATTAATATACTAGACAATGTAGTTGTTCTTCCATCCTTGATAGGATTCAGATGTAATATTACCAGCCTTACTCATTTATGTTTTGCCAGTATTACAATTGATTTATTTCTCCTCTCTTCCTTGTGAAGAGAATCAAATATATATATATATATATATATATAATTTCTGATTTCCTTTTATTACCTGACTTGTTCACTTCCTAGTCTAAGGCGACAGGATACTAAATGACCAACTAACAATATATAGATGCTTAATACTTGTATTATCAATGACTTCTTCCATTATATTAATGATATTGGGTGATGGCTATTAGGTAACCGCATATTAATTTCCGGATTCAATAATCGATCATCCTTAGATGCCAATTTAAGCACTATTCTCCATTTCCTATTTTTGCCTTCGTCCCTATATTGCTATTGCTGTTCAGATTGTGATATATATAAATTTTTCTTGAAATCCTGCTACAAGGTTCTGTTCAGTGTTCTTCTTAACTCTGTCGTAACTTCCATGTCCCCCTTCCTTCAATTAGATTGACGTCTTATATTCCTTCAATTAAGGGATGTGTCCCTTGCTGTAATTTCTATCGCTACCTTGTCTGAACCGGTGTCACCAATATGCCCGACGATATGCGATTAAGGTTTGTTTGTTTATTATATTATTTTAATGCGTATGTGGCCGATGCTTGCGCTGATATGGTTTTGACGTGGAGAGTCGATGGTTGATAGTCTTATCAATATATTAATCAGGGTGGCTTACGTTATAGTTTATGGGAGCCAATGGTCCATTAATTAATTTATTTATTGATTTAGAATAATTATTAATTTGTTAATTAATAATTATCCATGAATTGTTGATGTTAATATAATTATTAGTTAATAATTATTTATTAATTAATCATAGTTTAATGATCTACATGTGCATATATTTAATTGTTTATTTGTTTAGTAATAATTATTAATTTATTAAATAATAATTATTCGTTAATGATCAATATATTTGTTAATCAACTATTTAACTATTTATTTATTTATAAAATTTCTTATTACAAAACAGGGGATATCACAGTCCTAGCCTCCCAAAATTGCTTGTCCTCAAGCAATTACTTGTTTCCTCATTATTTGATAATGACATTTGGTAACTTTTGACAACTTTTCCTTCCTTCTAGAGATGATTTTAGGCCCTTTTGTTGTCAATTATATTTGTCAAAATCCTATTTGCATGATAGTATGTTTCAGTTTTATCTTTCTCAAGTGGAATCACACTCAACGTACATACCTGAAATATATATGCATGAATATGTGAAGACACGAAGCATACACAGTCACACTGATGCATGAATACACGAAGCATACATATTGAAGACACAAAGCATACACATTGATGCAGGAAAACACGAAGCATACACATTGATGCAGGAAGACACAAAGCATACACAAAATAATATACCATTATTAAATTCAATTCTTAAATCCCGTATTTCATATTAAGTAATTTAATTTCATATGCTGTTGATATTTCTTGTTTGCTAAGCTTGATCCGATATCACTTGTTCTAAGGAGAGAGGAGGTTTGAATGCAATCCAAGGCGCTTAGAGACCACTTGATAGATTCCCTCAAAGTTTAGCCCTCCCTTGGGACTTTTGCCCTCAAGGATTAGAGGGTCACTGATCCCCACCCTTTCTTGGGAACTATCCTTTTGGGATTTAGACCGCCATTCCTTGAATTGCTTCAGCCTTCCTTCTTAATCACTAAGGCAATATGAGGATCTTAGCCATGCTTTTATAATGAATATAGATTCATCACTTATTCAATCAAGTTTTCAGACTCCAGCATTCCCTGTATATACCAATCTAATCACTTTTGGTGATTGAAATGATCCATTAATTTGTATTTACCCTACAGGATGGCAGGATCATAGCTCTGATACCCACTTGTAATGTCCCCAAATAATTTAACATTAATATTTGGAGTAAAAATAAAGAACAAATAATGAATTAAGAATTTTTGGCTATTTCCATTCCATATCACAAGACTGATCTTATTATTACTTCAATCCGCGAGAAGGGAGAAGACATTGGAGGCAAACCAAAGTGCTTAGAGACCATTAATAGACTCCCTCAAAGTTTACAGACTCAGCCTTTAACCTGTCTCGAGCTCAAGCTCTCAAGGTTAAAGAAGGGCTGGTCCCCACCCTATCTTGGGAGCTACCCTATTGCATTTAGACTGCCCCTCTTTGGTAGCCTCTGCCTTCCATTCTTGTGTTTGAAGCAATAACAGAGATCAGTTTTATATTATGTTTGGGATTCTTGATTATCTTAATTTCTTATGAACATAGAAAAATGTTATTAATTAACATAACAGAACATTCTATTTTACTGATTATAGACAACTTGGTTACTCACAGTCGGGGTAGCCACTGTTCTAATAACAGAAATATTAATACTATATTATGTATATATGTCAAACCATATATATTGGCCATTCATTATATATCAGACCATATATACATATATATATGATGCCCATTCATTCCTAATAGCATTCTGTTATAATATTTTCAGTATCCTCTTATTGATTTCTTCCAGCCATATTTACGATCCATTTCCTTCTAATCTCTTCCTTTAAGAGTATCAATTATATTTATCTATATATATTTTACAATATAAAATATATATATTCTGATTTCATTCTTATAGACAAATACATATATCTATATAGTATATATTAATATACTAGACAATGTAGTTGTTCTTCCATCCTTGATAAGATTCAGATGTAATATTACCAGCCTTACTCATTTATGTTTTGCCAGTATTACAATTGATTGATTTCTCCTCTCTTCCTTGTGAAGATAATCGAATATATATATATATATATATAATTTCTGATTTCCTTTTATTACCTGACTTGTTCACTTCCTAGTCTAAGGTGACAGGATACTAAATGACCAACTAACAATATACAGATGCTTAATACTTGTATTATCAATGACTTCTTCCATTATATTAATGATACTGGGTGATGGCTATTAGGTAACCGCATATTAATTTCCGGATTCAATAATCGATCATCCTTAGATGCCAATTTAAGCACCATTCTCCATTTCCTATTTTTGCCTTCGTCCCTATATTGCTATTGCTGTTCAGATTGTGATATATATATATATATTTTTCTTGAAATCCTGCTACAAGGTTCTGTTCAGTGTTCTTCTTAACTCTGTCGTAACTTCCATGTCCCCCTTCCTTCAATTAGACTGACGTCTTATATTCCTTCAATTAAGGGATGTGTCCCTTGCTGTAACTTCTATCACTACCTTGTCTGAACCGGTGTCACCAATATGCCCGACGATATGCGATTAAGGTTTGTTTGTTTATTATATTATTTTAATGCGTATGTGGCCGATGCTTGCGCTGATATGGTTTTGACGTGGAGAGTCGATGGTTGATAGTCTTATCAATATATTAATCAGGGTGGCTTACGTTATAGTTTATGGGAGCCAGTGGTCCATTAATTAATTTATTTATTGATTTAGAATAATTATTAATTTGTTAATTAATAATTATCCATGAATTGTTGATGTTAATATAATTATTAGTTAATAATTATTTATTAATTAATCATAGTTTAATGATCTACATGTGCATATATTTAATTGTTTATTTGTTTAGTAATAATTATTAATTTATTAAATAATAATTATTCGTTAATGATCAATATATTTGTTAATCAACTATTTAACTATTTATTTATTTATAAAATTTCTTATTACAAAACAGGGGATATGACACAATAGTAACATACAATCATAATATACCATTGACATTCAATGATATCAAACATCAAGGCATATAGGCCAAGAAGCATGAACAACATCAAATGCTTGTAGGCCAACAAGCATGATCACATCCAATACATAATAGGCCAACAAAATGATCATCAAATCACAAACATGCTTAAGGGGATAGCATCACCAACAATAAGCACATGTAATATGTCAGCAAGAAATTATATAGCACTAACACCAAGTCCAACGACATCAAGCTTGAGAAACCATAGGGTTTAGGGGAGGAGTGCCATGGCAACAACTCAAAGGAATGGCTAATCGAGATTGGGGGTATGCATCAATTTTCCTTGCAAGGAATCCAACCAACAAGGACCAATGCTCTTCTTGCAAGGATGTCTTCTATGCTCATATCAACCCTATAGGAGTGCTCATAACAATAAACATGAAGAATAAACCACATTAGATGGCATATACATGCCAACAAGAAATCATATAACACAGATATGGAAATGTGCAAACAATGTCTCTTCCAATCACAACATGGGTAGATGCAGTCTCTCGTTAGAGAACAAGTCCAACAACATTAAGCTTGAAGAACTACATATGGTCTTAAGGAAGTAGCATCATGGGAATATCTCAAAGCGATGGCTAAGTGGAGTTGGGTATGGGCCAATTTTCCTTGTAAGGAACCTGATCAATAAGGATCAACACTCCCAAAATAGGCATGTCGTCTATGCTTATACCAAGCCTATACAAGCACTCTGGCTATGCCATAGGAATTAACAGCTTGGTTCTTTTAATTATCCAATGTCTGAATTTATTACTTAATTAGAAAACTCTTGCCCATCATATCCTCAAGCTCCTTTGTGCTTAGATCGATGTCAAGAGCCACTCCTTTCCTACACCTTATACTTCAAATCCTAGGTTCATCATGGTAAAACACTATTTGGATGTGGCATAGATTTAAATGCACAATTTTGGAGGATAGAAAGAAATATGGTCTCAAAAGGTTCTAAAACAAAAATCATGGAGGGCACTTCATTTTTCACATTAATATTCATTCACAATTTCAAACTTATAAACATTATTCTCAATGCTAAACCAGAATTCTTTTTCCAAACTTCCTTGATTTGAATGCTTCAGATTTCAAAACTCTAAGGATAGCCTTTGGTTCCATAAATGCACATCACCACACTTTTAAATAATGTTCACATTTTGGGTATTTAGGAAAAAAATGCAATAGTAAGATCACAAAATGGACTTTCTCAAACTATTAAACAGTTAATTTAACCAATAAAAATCTGTGGAACTAAATTTATAATGTAATCCATATGCTTCCATAGGGGTAAGCAAGGAAAATATTTCAAGAAAGAATTCAAAGCATGGATGAATGAAGGAAACTCACCTCAAGTTTGCACTCACAAAATACCAATTTTCTTTCACCTTTCTCCAAATTTAGAAGCCAATGAAAGATGCAATGGTCATACACATGCAATCCTTCCTTTTGCAATCCAATCCCGGCCCAAGCAATCCAACAAGAAGAAAATGCGTCGGTTCTTTAATTTTTTACAGAGCATTGAAGAGAGAGAGAGAGAGGCCATTTTCTTCTCCCTTTTTATTTTTATTTTTATTTTTTTTTATATTATAGATAGTTTACAAACTTTGATCTCATTCGAACACTAGATAGTTTACAAGTTTTATGAGCTCCTTTTGAGCAGCCACACTAGAAACAACAATTGGAAGACCAATAGTCACAAAGATGTCCCTCTTGGGATTTGAACTAGGGTCTCCACAATGAGAACTCATTGCTTCACCCAACTAACCTAAACCCCTTGGACTCTCCTTTTTTATTTTCTAATTTCATTTTCAATTTTTCTAATATTTCTTATTTTATTTTTTATTTTTCCTACACTTTCTAATTTGCAAAATCAAAATGGTCAAGTTACTCCTTTTCCAAAGGAAAATAAAATAATCCAATTTAATCCTTTTCCAAGCAATTGTGATACACCATTTAATTTCCTTCTTGAAATTTGGAAATTCACATTAACTTTTCCTAAATAAGAAATTTTTTTTTTATTACAATTAACTAATTGCAATAATTAAACATAATTTAATGCGTATTAAATTGCAATTTTCCCTTTCTTTTCTTTCCCAATTTTTTCAATTCCAAATGCATCAAACATTATTCACATAGGATTTACTCTACAAAATACAATTGCATGCAAATTAGGAAAGAAACAACCACATATTTACTGGTTTATGATATTGACAACATATTGAGTTTAGGATTGCCACTGATTTGGATTTGAAACAATATGGTTCTTGCACTTGGAATGCAGCAGTGGCTACCAACCCAATAGCCCAAAGTCACATTTTGGAATTAACCACCATTGGGGAATAACTTAGATTTGCTTAATCATGTGGATAATAAGTGCATATGTCAAGCTAAATATATAATAGTTGAAGCACATGAAAATCACTCAAAGGGGCTCATCATCATATATCATATAATCATGAAATTACAATAATACATGAAAATGCCAAATATTGAGATCATTAACTCATGATAGAAAGTATAACACAAACATCTCAAGAAACATGGTAGTAACGAAATACATGAAGTCCTCACAAGGAACTTGGCACATTGCCATACATGCAACACAATGCAACGAAAACACCAACAACCAACATGCTGAGGAATATCATCTCGAAACATGTAGGTGGTCCAAACATTCTATGCAACACTCATGCAACAACTAGAAGCATGACCTATGCATGCTTTGATGTATAGTCGAAAAAAAAGCCGAAACCAAGACATCGTAAGGCAATAAATGGGTCAGCATCCCATCCTCCACCACTAAGTTTAGCTTTATTCTTGGCAGCTTGCAGAAAACAAAGATAAGTTACTCTTGGTACTTGATCCCTCAAACACAAGATATCTCACAAGATGAATCCTCTAAATCATCACCAAGCCCAAGCCTCAAAGAAACAACACACATTTCTAAAGGCGCACAAGCTAATTGAACACCTCACTTGGTGTGCAGGCACCTCAGAGATCACAACACTCCATACCACAATTGCTACTTCAACCTAAGAAAAGATCTAACCACATGGTCCAATATGCCATAAGTAGACAAGGACTACTATAACTGCTAGGAAACTCCATCTAGTTACTAACTTTGGCATTCTATAAAACAAAAGAAAAGATCCTTGGCTGATTGGTTTTACAGATTCAGATTGGGCAGGTTTTGTTGATGTTAGAAAGTCTACTTTTGCGTATGTTTTTAATCTTGGCACAGTTGTAGGTCCATGGAGTAGTAAGAAGCAATAGGCAGTAGCTCTTTCCTTGATACAAGTTGAGTATCAAGGAACTATTGTTATGGTAAATCTATGTTGTATTAAACAGAGGAGATGAAAGCTCCTTATATAGATTTACAAAGATGATGTTTCTAAAAGAAACAATCGTGAACTAAAGACGAAAATATAAACTACCTAGTAAACTAAAGACTAACTAAGATGACCATTAAAGAAACATTACAATATTCTAATACCCTCCCTTAATGATCATAGTCTAACTACCCTACAAAAGACTGTACATGTCTTGTGGTCATAAGTTCTTCAGAACATTCTATTGCTGCTAAGACCCTCCCTTGATTTGTAGAATGTCAATGACCAAGAGTAGCCAAAATCCGTACAGGAAAAATAGAGAAGGCTGCCCCCTTCTTCAGAATACTCTGCAACAAGAGACAAGATTCTGCCACTGAGAAGAGTTCGCCACTGTCATGACCCAATATTGACATATGATCAATATAAATATATATTTAATGCATATATAATTACTTTAAATATAAATATATAATTAATTAATTATTTAAATTCATTATTTAATGAACAAAAAGAATATTAATCAATAGTAATAATAATAAGCATTAACATAATATTAATACTATAATATTAATAAAGATCATTTATACTAATCAATATAATATTAATATTAACTTATATTATTCATCAATATAAATTTTAATCTATAATATAATATTTCTCAATATAATATTAATACTAATCCACATCATAATATTAATATATATAACAGTCTATAATATTAATCAAATATAATTAAGATCGAACTATAATATGAATAGCATCATTAACAATATCGTCAACGTCAATAAGAATACCGTCGACAATTCCTGAAGGGAGTTTGTCCATGTTGGCAGGTGATTTGGCATCGTTCCAAAGAATACATGACCCATGTGAAGAGACCTGACCCACAGAGAATATATATAAGGAAAAGAAATTAGACCAGAAGGCGGGGAAGATATTACGGGTGGAAAAAGCACGATCAACACTTTCTTATATATTGTAATCAATTATTCTCGACATGTCAGTAAGGATATACTTAGACACTAGTCTATTCCTCCACGTATGCAGCGTTTAAGGCAAGGAAAGGGTGCGTAGAAGAAACATGTGTTCCCACACATAGGAAGATATAAGACGATCACTGCAGAGAGAGGAAGTGGAAGGGCAGCATAGTCAGGGTCCAATCAGCAATCGAATGAATTAAGTCAACGTGGGAAGGAAATATCCAACATGGTGGACAACATACAAAGGATTAGTGAATCCAGTTAGAGTCAGTGCTGGAGTTGTAAGAAACAAGAGACAACATGTGTTGAATTATAAGGTATGTGGAAACTCATTCACATACTTCAATAATCACCTTATATTAAGGTATAAATTAATAAGAATTTCGTGACTGAACGAGAATAGTCAGGAGCTTATAATGAATATAAGTAATAGAAATATATATATAGAAACATAGGTATGTATATAAATATGCAAACAAAATTATATATCTGAATGTTTGAATGTATATATATCTTGATGATATTAAGAATAAAAAGCTAGTGAATGGGCCATTATAAACTTTTGATTATGGGATCATAATTATATATTTATATCTTTATGTTGTATATATTGAATAAGTTAGAATTAATTAATGTGTATATATAATTAGAATTATATATATACATGTGAATATACACATACGTAAGATGTCATAAGTCAGAATTATATATACCTTATGAGTCATTAATATATAATTAGTCTTTTCCTTGTTTACTCATTAATCACTATTAAGGAGATAGGGAGTGTGTGTAGGAAGAGGCGGGTAAATCGGTCACATGATGGAAAGATCCCAAGATAGGTAGAACCTTGAGGGAATCCACTTGTAGATTGTGCAAGCGTCCTAGCGCAGTAAATCTACTATCTTTCTTAAGGCCTATGATTAGGAGTGAAGTAAAGAATTAGAACTTAAGTATATATTATGAAATTAGAGATTATTATTAATATAATATGATTTAAATGCATAATGACGTATGGAATTATTGGGAATTAGCATCCTCCTAGTGTGAAATATTACAAATTGCCATTCCCAAGTGCAATCTAAACCCTAATTGGTAATTTTAGAACAAATCAAGTTAGGTCCCAAAAAGGGATCATTACACACTAACCCTCCCAAAATCTGCAAAACTTCTGACTAGAAATCATCACAAAATGTCCAACTTGATGTTGGATAACAGAGTTGTCCCTCCCCGTAGTTAAAAGACAAACCAAGAACAACTACCACGATTTTGAGGAAAAATCGACAAACCCTCTAAATTTTTGTAGAAGAGCACAACGCACTAGAATAGATTGCAAAAAGTCATGATTTTTGAGGAAAAAATCACCAAACCCAAGATTACAAGTCATCATTTTTTCAGAAAAAAGCGTAAAAACTCACAAAGGAATCCCATTCAACTTTTCGAATTACAAAATCCAAAAATGATTCTTGAGAATAAAATTGAAAAACCAAACAGATAGTGGCACAAAATTCGAGACATGGATCAACATACAAAACATTTTTAAGGAAAAAATGGTAAAATTTTTCTAGAACCCTTAATTTTTGTGGAAAAAATTATAAACCCAAAATGATTTTTTTTCAAGGGACAATTATTAAAACCCACCATAAATTTTTTGAAGGGAAAAAATTATGAAAACCCACCCTAAATTTTTAAGGGAAAAAATTATGAAAACCTACCAAAAATTTTTAAGGGAAAAATTATGAAAACCCATCAAAAAAACTTTTAAGGGAAAAAAATTATAAAAACCTATCATAATTGTTTTAAAGGAAAAAAATATGAAAACCCATAAGAGAAACCTTCATGCGACAAAACACGAGACTTCGCATGGTAAACAAAATATGCAAGCAACATGCAACTCACAAAAAGCATATGCAACCCTAAAAAATTAGAGACGTTTGCTCAAACCAAGAAATTGCGCGATCAAAACCCTCGACTAGGCCTTGCGATTTTCAGCAAAAATCTTCAAAGCCAAACCATAAAATTTCCATAAAATACCTCCAATGATTTTTATTTTAAAAAGTCGAAAAACTAATTTCTGGAAAAAAATTCTAGATTAGAAGAGGCTCGAATTTTTTAAGAAAAATCTGCCAAATTTTATGAAATCCCATCAACTCGCTTTGATACCATGTTATGGTAAATCAATGTTGTATTAAACAGAGGAAATGAAAGCTCCTTATATAGATTTTCAAAGATGATGTTTCTAAAAGAAACAATCATGAACTAAAGACAAAATATAAACTACCTAATAAACTATAGACTAACTAAGATGATCATTAAAGAAACATTACAATATTCTAATAACTATTAAAGCAACATGTGAGGCAGTATGGCTTCAAAGGATGCTTCTTAACATGAAAATGTCTCAAGCAAGGCCTTCACCCTTGTTCTGTGATAATCAAGGGGTGCTAAAGCTTGCTAAGAGTCTAGTCTTCCATGAGCGAGCAAAGCATGTAAAGCTCCATTGTCTCTTTATACAATTGCTTGTTAAAGATGGATCTATGATGTTGTAGTATGTTCCAACTGAGGATCAAACTATAGATATTCTAACCAAGTCTCTAAGCCTAGACAAGTTTGTAAAATCTAGGGGGCAACTTGGTCTAGTTAGTAGAATGATCATTAAGGGAGGGTATTAAAGTAATATTATAATATTTAACTTGTAATGGTCGTGTTAGTCGTTTAGTTAGTTTTAGTAACTTTCTTTTGTTGTTTTCGTTCTCGATTGTTTCTGTTTTAGAAACATCGTTTGTAATATCTTTATAAGGAGTATTCCTCCCCTTAATCAATTCATTCAATTACCATTTCATCATGGATTGTATAACACAAGCATCTCAAGAAACACAATAGTAAGAAAATACATTAAGTCCTCACAATGAACTTGGCTCATTACCATGGGCACATCACAATGCAATCAAAACACCCACAATTGACATGAAGAATACCATCTCAAAATATACGGGTGGTCCAAACACAACATACAACACTTAAGCAAGCAACACAAGCATGACCTATGCATCCCCTGATACATAGATGGAAAACAATGTTGAAACCAAGACATCTCAAGGTAACAAACAGATGTGCATTACATAATACCAGGTTTGGTAACTTAGTTTTCTCCATTAGTACATTTATTTTGGAATAGGGGAGAGGACCTTTAGCACCCTAACTTTGCGCTTCTCAAAATCCCACTTGGAAATTTCAAATCACTCCCAATTTTTTACAGCACCTTGTTTGGCAAGTCCTTAGCTTATAACTAAGGCTTCAGTCCACATCATCAAATATGATGCCACATTTGCGTGCTTTTTGCCAAGGTGTTCAAACCAGCCCCAAAAGATGGTGAGACCAATGGTCGTGCAAAAAGGGTACCCATACTTGTGCAGCTGATGTGGTATCACATTATTGGTTTCTTTTTACAAGGGTACATTTCATTCAATTATAAGTAGTCATCATTGTAATAACAATTTGAAGTCACAACTATTGGTGCAATGTTGTCAGAAAAATTGGACATTAAATCAACAAGAGTGGGTATTAAATCAGTAAGTGTGGGTATCAAATCAACAAATCCTATCACAGCCATTGGAACGCGTTTAGGTACTAGGTCCTTTCCCCAAGTTCTTATTTGAGATAGTAGTCCTCAGTTTTGTATCCCACAGTGCCATAGGTAAAGGTTTTCTTGTGCAACCATAGGCATGGCTTCCTTAAAATAAGGAAAGTAACTGGCCATTAAAAAAAAGAGAGAATAAAAAGAAATTCCTTAGTGACATGATTTGCCTTCTCTTTGGTTTGTATATCAAACATAGCTTCCTTCAGGTTTAGAGTTGAAACCATGGCCATACTTTTTCCCGAAGGGTCTGTTGCACTCAATGACAAATAGGAACTTGCACATGTAAGGTCCTAGTAGTTCTAGATTAAGGTGACAATGGAAAGGTAACAGAAGGAATGGAGATGGCTATTAGACAATTTTATTAACCTCAGCCCTTTGTTTAATGGAGAGTTGATTGCATACCATAACCCATTTACCAACAATGTTAGGAATGCATTCACCGTTGTAATGTTACCACGGTATTCAAGGGAACACAAATGGCATTTCCATAGGTGAGTCTGCCTCGAATTTATAGTTTTGTTGGATCTAATCTTGTTGCAAATTGTCATAAAGGGATCTTCTTATTGAGTGAACCCTTGAACAAAAATTCCAACCATCTTGGAATGGCAATTGAAATTAACAATTCTTCTAATTGAACTGCCATTTTGACTGCCCCCTTTGTTGCCCTTTCCTGTGTTGCACATCTGCTACCAAGTTTTGGATTTCCAAACATATTAAACTCTGAAGGAAACCCATACTGGCAGTGCAAAAACAAAGTAAAATTTATGTTTTACTAATCAAATCAGGACTCAAGATACAAGGATTTTCCTTCCACTTTTCTTATTTGAGGTTACATGTGGCATTGAGTTGGAATGTATACAGAAGTTGCTATATTTCTTTGAGTTATCTAAGACTATAAAGACATTTTTTTATTACTTTATTGGAAGTAAAAATTGAATGCAACCACTAGTTGTGCAAACACAAGGATTTTCTTCCAGTTTTGTTATTTCAGATCATATGAGGTGCAAAAGCAAAGGACACACAAAAGTTGCTATCCAAAAATCAAAATCAAATTCTATTTGACACAAGAAGTTGATTTTCCTTCTATGTTACTCACTTGACGTTAGACTAAGTGCAAAAATAGATGCTACAATTCTTCTTTGAGTAATGTAAGACTCCAAATACATATAATTTGATTAGCCCATTGTAACTAAAATTGAAAATAAATTTTCTTCATACAGACACAAGGATTTTCTTTTTCTATTTTTCTTACTTTTGCATGAGCTGCAAAAGGTGTTACATAGAAGTTCCAATTCCATTCAACATTATTTAATATCTAGTATATTTGGAAGTTTGAAAAATTGTTTCATTATTGACTTAGATTGCACTTTGAAGCATAAACTTAAAAATGGGAAGATGAATGGTTATGGGGAATTATGAACTTACCTTGAGGAGTTGGTGTTGGCCTTTTTCCTCTTTCTCTTCCTTATCCCTCTTCCCCTTTTCCTCTTTTTATGTGTTTCTCTTCTTCACTTTTGTGTATTGCAATGGAGCATGGCTTGGGATTTTGATTGGTATCTTAGGTTGGAAGCCTTGGAAGTGGCCATGTTAAGGTTTGGATTTAGCAGTTTATTTGTCAAATAAGAAGTTGTTCATTTTCTAAGAATTGTTGTCCTTGGATGGTGGAGTGACTGTAGCCGCCCCTGCAAAGAGAGATGTTCTTGTAGACACCTTGATGCTATGCAGGACTCACGACATTTTGTCACTGCTCCATCACCCTTGGAATGTCCTTGTTTTGAGGTTATCTTGTAAAAGTAAGTTGTCGGTTCGGGTTCGGGTTCAAGTTCAGGTTTGAAGAACCGGTTTGCTGGTACGGCAAAATTTTGAAAAGGGGTTTGGGTTTGTTAGTACATGTAAAAATTACATATATATACACACAGATACACGTATTTATGTAGCCTAGAAGCATGAGTTAAGATTAGAATGTCACATAGTATCATAAAAACATTTAAACGACAAAAACTTCATAAACTTGTAATCATAGCATCATATAATTCAAGTTCAACATCAAAGATTCAAATTCAAAACATTAAAATGTCAAGTGATAAATCATAACATCAGGTTCAAGTATCGTTATTTCAAGTTCAACTAATGGGTTAAAAATTTATTGATATTCTTCTTCTTCATCATCATCTTCTTCTTCTTCTACATTGGCATTAGTTGATTCACATACAGAGCTAAGGCCAATGGGATCAGCTGCACCAATAACATTATTGGTGTCAAAATCTTCAAATTCATCAATTGGAAGCTAAGAAGTAGAAGCATCCAAGTCTGCAAGCTCTGCATTTATATCCCAAATCTTTGGCTCCTCTTCTTTGTATTTTGTATTCTTGTGTGAGACCAAACGCAAGTTGCAATGCACATATACCAAGTTCTTCGCTCTTTTTGACTGCAACCTATTGCATTTTACTGAGTGGATGAAAGAATACGTGCTTCAATTTCTTTTTGATGCAGATGAACTAACAACCTATGAAGACAAGACAAAGTAAACAATTAAAATAAAATTATTAATCTTATAAAATAAAAATTACTAGCAATTTATGAAGACAAAGTCAACTAAATGTTTTTAAATAGAGTTTACTTGTGATATAATTTTGATTACAAGGGGCTGCAACATTTGGAATCTTTGGCCATAGAGGTACCACCAACAATGAGCATCCTTCCTAAATTGATGACTAAGAGCATCTTTACTTAGACCTCTTGCATTCACAATGTGATGTCCCCTTCTAGCTAGCGACATCATGCTAGTAAGTGATTAGCCTATCAGTGGACCCTCGTAGGCTAGTAGGCATGGATAGGGGGTCTTTTCAGGGACAGTGAAGGTATGGCTTTCTGATGGTTCAGTAGTGGCAAAGCTCAGTGTTTTCAGTTGGCTTAAGAGATTGTTTTTGGCTCAGTTGTATGGATTTTTCTATTTTTAGCAAAGGTTTCTATATTTGGGTTTATTTTTGAGCCATAGAGATGGACCCTAGCTATTTTTGGAAATGCATTTTGGTCAAATGGAGAATTATTTCACCAACTCCGGTTTCAGACGGTTTAGCCAGATTCACAATATCAAGGGAGTTATTGCATTTTCAGTGGCTAATTATTTAATGAAGGAATAATGATTTAATATTAAGTTATAATATAATTTTATATTAAATCACTTAAGTGATGGGTTTAGGCTTCATAAAAGGGGGTCAAGTTTATATATTAATTTATGGGCGTGTGTCCTAAGTCCAAATTAATTAATTAAATGTCATTTTAATGTTTATAACATTAAAAGTGAATTATATGGAGAAAATCGCAAGCTTGCTTTTTGGTGCGATTTTGGACTTGGAAGAAATAAAAAGGCTTGGCGTGAGTTGAGAAGGCATCTGTTGTTACTTATAGCCTCGATCACATAAATTCATGAAGCATCAATCATATTATAAACACGCATATATATATATATATATATATATATGATGATAATTATTATTATCATATATATAATTCCCATCGTGCTTTATATATTCTATATTAAACCCGATTGCAATATGAATAAATAATCGACCAACCCGATTCTTAATAGATAATAACTATACCATAATCGGTGTCGACCAAATACCATTAAGCCATAATTGGTATTGAATTTGCGATTTACATTGAATAGTATTAAGTTTGAAACGGTGTCAACCGATAGACATATCGGGACATTTTATCATCGGTTGTGACTATTAAATCACGCCTATGATAGGCGTGACTGCTCAAGGAGTCACGCCTATCATAGACGTGACCAATCATTGGTCACCATGCTAATATAAAAGCGGTATGACTGTTCAATATAATGCACCGAAATTGATAAGTGTAAAATACATTGAACAACGACATTTATATATATCTTCATCGCAATTTGATTACACAGGAATTTAACATGGTATCAGAGCAGCTACGAACTCCTGGGACAAGAGATTTCACGGAAAATAATGTCCATCTTGATATTAATAAGTTCTAGATTAATGTCGTAGAGGCGTGAATTTGTTGTTGCGTGGGAAGGAGAATATTAGCTGAAATTACACATATCACATTGTCATGAGAAACTAAATTGAACGGGGAAGCCTTGGAAATAGGATACGAACATCATGTGCCTTAGCAAATTATGTTTCTATTGCACCAGACGTGGATAGTTGTCTGCAGACATTAATTTGTATTAATAAAGTGCGAAAAGAATTCCTAGTGTCCGTCTTTACCACTCGAGTCTCAGCATAGTCATCTGTAATCATCAGGAAGCGAATACTCATCCGTTGTGAGGTTATTAGCGGTTAAGAGAAAGGTTTGTTGTTTGTAGCACATCTGCAGATACGTCCACCGCAACTGCTGGATATTTATGTTCCGATTCACGGAAACAACAACTACCTTGCACTATCGTCAATGGATATCTACCTCAAGAGACGTCGAGATTTTTTTTTTTTTTTTTTGGCTCCCTTCCCTGGAAATGCATAAACTTCTATGGCTAAAGATTTGCTTGACCTGCACAATATGGGCAACGAATGCTTCCGCGATGAGGATTGGAACAAGGCAATTGACTATTATTCTAGATGTATAGACTTGGCGATTAAAGGCCTGTGAGACCTGAGATTATGTGGTCTGCGGACTGGGCAATGGTGGAGATTGCACTGGTTGTTTGGAGGAGCCTGCATTCAATGCCGCGTGGAATAAACGAGGACCGGGCCTGTGTGAATATCAAAAGTTGTCACAAGATATACTTGTGTGATTGATTGTCTCAGATGTGTTCTGTGCTTGAGTATATATGTTTTCCGAATGTCTTACATGCTAGCAACCAAATCTGGAATGATGAATGACTCCATGGTATTGAAGGTTCTTATATAGATCTGATTCCTCATTGGCATGTTCGAGTTAGTGATCTCCAATGTCTAAATTATCAATCCGCATGTAAATCAATATGTGAATTATGTAGCATTGGTAGGACATACCACAAAGATTGATATCATCTAAAATGAAAAACGCTGTGTATGTTGTAAGATTATGTTCCCCTCTTCACGGTGGTGTGAAGTTGTGATGTTGGATCTCTAAGTATGAATCTCAATATAATTGTTGTATTGCAAGTCGCAAGTAGCTGTGATGAATTCTATGATTGCAGATATGAACTATCGTGGTCAATCGATTTGGCTTGTGATCACCGTATCTCAGATTATGAAGTGAATACAGTCACCAAGATTTTTACTGGAGGCTTCAATATTTCTCCATTAGTTGACTCACCTGAGATGCTAATCTGAGTCTGAAGTGGAGCTTATCATTGTTGGGATTGAATCTACAATTTGGGTGCAGACTCACTACTGAAATTATCAAGTGGTCATCGCTATTGTTTGCTGGCAATACATATGTTGTATGAACAGGATGTCTACCCATGTAGTGAGTTTGACAACTCAAAAGGATTTGGTGTTTGATAAGAAAGCAAGCCATATGGCCGGTGGGCCTACATGGATTGAGAACGCCAAGAGTGGCGTCTTACAGTTCTAGATTTCTCCTTCCAAGACAGACATCGAGCAAAACATTGTGGTCTCTGATTATACGATGATAGATAAGATTCTAGGGATGATAAAGAAGATCAAGGTCACTAGATGCAATGTGTTGTTGATTCAGAAGAGTCTTTTGCAAGATGCAGTCACTGATCCTTCGCTGGATTACCTATCCAAGGCAAATATTTCGTTGAGGGATGCTCTAGAGGGAGTGACATTTCATCATAAGCAACCTTGGATGAGGTCAGAAGGTTGATGTCTATCTCAGAGAGAGCCACTTCATCATGAAGATCTTCTTAATGCATTCTTCTCTGTGAGAGAGAAGGTTGAGGTGCAAGCCCTTGTATTGTATATTTCTCTGAGATGGAGAGATTTGAGGTGAAAACCCTTGTTCCACCCTCTGGGAATAGCTATGGTGAATGTCATGATGAGATGACATCATCACGTTGAGTGATTCTGTGATGGGCACTTGTGCTCATTTATATTTATATTTCCATTCATGGGAGCAGCCATGATGGAGCCACCCTGTGGGAGTAACCATGGTAGACATTACTCTATAACTCAGATATCTGAGAAGATCCTCCTTAGCTAAGAGAGAGTGTTGATGTTAGCATCAGGAGGACAAACCAAAAGTTATCGAGAAGGATTCCTCCCTAGCTAAGAGGGAGTGTTGAATTTAACTTCGGGAGGATCACAATAATGACTCAAGTTGGTGGAAGAAATTGCCAGAGGGTTGTAATTTTTGACAATAAGAGTGCATTGAGGACAAATCTAGAAGCATACAAGATTGCATTCAAGGCAGAAAGAATTTAACGCCTGCAGTTATGGAATTGAGTTGAGAGTTGATATTAGATTCAGAGGGAGTGACAATCCATTATAGACAACCTTGGAAAACGAGGTTAGGAGGTTGATGCACGATCTTGAGCTTCAAAGGGAGCAACTAGAGGATCTGCATCTATGAACATCCGAGGATCTTGATTCAGACGAAGCAGACCATGTCAAGATGGATTCCTTAATGATCAACAATTAGAGGATTGTGATTCATAGGATGGAGTTTCAGCATCAGTGATCCATTATTTTGTATCTTATAGAGATTCCTTATCACCATGTAAGAGACATGGTAGGAAGGAATGTGATCTAGTTGGAGTATATTAATACAAGCGATCAAACAACAGATATTCTTACCAAGTCACTCACCAAGGTGAAAGTTGATCACTTCAGGAAGAATATAGGTATGGTTGAAATATAAAATTTTGAGTTGTACTAATATAATAAAAATGTTTAATGTGTAAACTTCTTTTGTCAAATGTGTGACTTTATGGGCTCATCCATCCTGTGTACATTTCTGAGAGGTGACGATCTCTTAGACAATGAACACTTGTATTTGATGTTACAAGGTGATGATCTTGTAGTGAAGATTCGTTATGGTAGACTTTTGATATGTCAGTTTACATTCCATAATAGGGTTATATGTAAGGGGAATGTAATGTTCTTAAATTACTATATCCTTGTATCACGATCTGAGGTGATATGAAAATCAGGTATCACGAGTTAAGGTGATTCCTCATATCACATGTTAGGTGATATGTAAAACCAGGTATCACGTGTCAGGTGATTCCTCATATCACATGTTAGGTGATATGTAAAATTGGGTATCGCGTGTTAGGTGATTCCTCATATCACATGTTAGGTGATATGTAAAATTGGGTATCACATGTCAGGTGATTCCTCATATCACATGTTAGGTGATATGTAAAACTGGGTATCACTTGTCAGGTGATTCCTCATATCACATGTTAGGTGATATGTAAAACCGAGTATCACGTGTCAGGTGATTCCTCATATCACATGTTAGGTGATATGTAAAATTGGGTATCACGTGTCAGGTGATTCCTCATATCACATGTTAGGTGATATGTAAAACTGGGTATCACGTGTTAGGTGATTTCTCATATCACGTGTTAGATGATATGTAAAACTTTGTATCATCACGTGTTATGTGATGTTTTGTCTTCACAAGATATGTGAGACCTCTTATCACAAGAAATGTGATACATATCACTTTATCTTATCTAGCTAAGAGGGAGTGTTGTTACTTATAGCCTCGATCAGATAAATTCATGAAGCATCAATCATATTATAGACACACATATATATATATGATGATAATTATTATTATCATATATATATATATAGAATTCCCATCGTGCTTTATATATTCTATATTAAACCCGATTGCAATATGAATAAATAATCGATCAACCCGATTCTTAATAGATAATAACTATAGCATAATCGGTGTCGACCAAATACCATTAAGCCATAATTGGTATTGAATTTGCGATTTACATTGAATAGTTTAAGTTTGAAATGGTGTCAACCGATAGAAATATCGGGACATTTTATCATCGGTTGTGACTATTAAGTCATGCCTACGATAGGCGTGACTCCTCAAGGAGTCACGTCTATCATTGACATGACCAATCATTGGTCACCATGCTAATATAAAAGCGGTATGACTGTTCAGTATAATGCACCGAAATTGATAAGTGTAAAATACATTGAACACCGACATTTATATATATCTTCATCGCAATTTGATTACATAGGAATTTAACAACATCCATTATTCATTTGAAGAATTAAAAATTGT
Organism: Chamaecyparis obtusa; assembly: GCA_027943335.1. Taxonomy (NCBI): domain Eukaryota; kingdom Viridiplantae; phylum Streptophyta; class Pinopsida; order Cupressales; family Cupressaceae; genus Chamaecyparis; species Chamaecyparis obtusa. Next base: position 137,754 of record BSBK01007354.1, read on the forward strand.
TTCCTGTTGAGCTCTGAGAAGGGTTTGACAATTTCAGCCATTGGAGAACGTAGTTTCTTCTGTGTTCGTCATTTGAGCCAATGAAATACCTGGTGAATTTGATAATTAGAGGGAGTCTCATTTAGAGATTCTATTTGCGCTTTAGCATAGGGTTTCAGCAGTTGTAGCACATGCTCATAAGCTACATCGGGATCAAAATACAAGTACTGGGTGGTTACATCATTGCAGAGACTTGCAGGCGTGGCTGGGAATAAGGGAAAGACGCCATTCATGCTAAAAACGCATTGGCTGGTTTAGTGCGATTTCTTCTGGAAACTATTCAGGTTTTTATGCTTGTAAAACTCATCGTTGTTTATGTTTGGATTCTGGAACCATTTTCTTGTAATTGGCGTTGCATATTGAAGAAGAACAAATTTGCAGCAGTAGTTAGATTATCTTTCAGTATTTTCAAATTTGTATCTATTTGCTTTTTTTATTTAAAAGTTAAAACCCTTCCAAAAAATTCAAAAAAAAATCATAAAACATTCAAAGAAACAACAGTTCAGCAGTTAGAGCTTGTGAAGGGTTCTTACACACAAACTCTATGAACTCATTTGTAATCAAATCTCGCATATCATCATCAAGAAAGAGTCTTTCAAATGCTGCCATGTATCCATCAAACACTTCTAAATCTCTATATGGTGGCAGCCTTCCTGGTAGATCAGTACATTGGGTGCTATAATATTTGGGCGTCAATGCATAGGCAAGCAAATGTAGAGGAGTGGTCATCTTGTTCCATCCTTCTACAACAATTACTTCCAATTGTTTAAAGGTCTAGAGACAAACTAGGTAACTTAGTTGTAAAACCTAGGGGATGTGCCCTTGGGCGCACAAAGAAAATGAAAGCCCAAATCAAATTTTGTCATGCGCCCCCTGAGGTTAGGGCTTAATAAACAACAAATCACAACCTCACATAAAGAAACTCAGAAACCATGAAATAATAATAATTAATAAGCCTCTTAAGCGTTAGGGCGGACCACTTTGGGGAGGCTGACCATAATGCAGACATCATTATCATCTAGAAAGCAATCATTAAACAAATAGGAGCAATTCCTTAATTAAGAGCAGCAATTTAAGTTGTGAAAGGTTCGGCCATAATATGAAAGGTGGTGATCCTCCTCAAGGGTTGCATCCCTTCCAGAAAACAGGGATGAAGAGAAGGTGATAAGTGCAAGATGGATAGAAAGGAAAAAGAGCAGAAAATAATTGATATAGCAGAAATCTGATTTACTTACATCTGCCTGGAAGTAGTGAATTCCCTTGTGAAAATAAGGTAGGAGTATAGGGGAATATTGGAAGTTGAAGAGAAGATATAAGCAAAAGGTAAACCATAAACAGAAAGACAACAGCGACCTTAATCAATGAAGACAAGGCAGAAAATTGCTGGGAAATATACACATGAAAAGCTTTTTTAATTAAATAAACAATGAGCAGAGAACTACGACCTCAATCAATGAAGTAACTTAAGTTGTCGGTAGCGATCTTAATAAGCCAACATCGACCTTCCTCATTAGCAGCAATCAAAGCCATATCCAACAGCGATCAAGGCTAATAGCAATCAAGGCAGTAATAAACAATAATTAAGTTATTAATAAATGTGAAGGGGTGCGACCAAGAAGGAAGAAACAATTAGTTTGCAATTAGAAGAGGCATCTCTCCTCTCAAGGGTCGCTACTCCTCAAAGGAGTAATGAGTTATAAAAGGGAGAGGGCTGCAAAGAGAAGAGAAGATCAATCAGCACCAATATACAATCTGCACCCTCAGTAAATATAAACAGTGACCGGCAATATATATATCTATATTAATCTGATATTTTGGTTTTATCGACAATTAAGGATGGCATCAAGCAAACACAATCACATCAAGAAGACATTCAGGCATATCAAACAATTAGCAGCAGCATCCAATCACTGAAGTACCATCAGCGGGACATAAGGGAGGTCATTCAAGGAAGAATCATCCAGCAGTCCAAGACATACGACAGTACATTGCACCAACATCTACTTACACAAGCATCGAATATCATTGAGGGAGTTCAGTACAGTCAGCAGATTATATTAGACCAGCAATCGAACCACTCAGCAGATCATGATATCTGCAGACACCATCTTAACACGTACAAAAGCAAGTCAGCCAAGCACTAAAGCAATTTACATGTTTGTTCAGCATCTAGATACAAGAACTCATCTACAGATCGGTAGATTAAGATTACATCAGATCTGCCTATTTACAAGTAATAATGATATATCTGTATATGTGGAATGCTGAGATATTCCTAATAGAGTATGAAATGTCTCAGTTGTCTGCACCCCACCTAGTAGGTAGGGATTGAGTTGTAAGAGGAGGATAAAGGATCATGTAAGGAGGCCAAATAAGGTCACTTAAACATATAAGGAGGCCAAAAAGGCACTTGCATCATGTAAGGAGGTTGGGAGAAATACTTACATCATGTATGGATGCCAAGAGAGCAGTTGCATGGTGTAAGGAGGCCAGATAAAGGCACTTGCATCATGTAAGGGGGCTAGGAGAAGCACTTACACCATGTAAGGAGGCCAAGAGGGCACTTGCATCATGTAAGGAGGTTGGGAGAAGCATTTACATCATGTAAGGAGGCAAAGAGAGCACTTGCATTATGTGAGGACAAGAGAGCACTTACATCATGGAGGGAGGCAAAAAGGGCACTTACATAGGATTGAGAAACCCCCTTACAGCCTCAACCCAAATTCCGCAAGGTGGCATGTGTCTATTAGGAGGATGAGACGTTGATAGGGAAAGCAAGTATAAGAAAACCACTAAGCAAGGTAGGGAGGGGTATGGCATACACCCACTCTTGCGCTTAGTGTAGAAATGGCGTCAAGCAGACCTATCTTGTCCCTCCAATCTTTAATATGCTTATATAATGTTATTGGTGGATTATGATTATGATGTGATCTAACCCTAATCATTGAATGGATATATAGATGTATATTTGTAAATGTTGTTTATATTATGATTGTAGGATTCAAATCCAGGATCATAATATTTAAAGGAATATCTACTTGGTATGATGTAACCCTAACCCTAATTTGTGCAATTGTGATTCTAGGGAAAATTAGGAAGGGGACATCACAATTTCCAAGAGCTAGAAGTGAAGAAAGTTAATGGAAATGAAGAAAAAGAAGCCCATTGTTGAAAGGGATTTTGAGTATCTCGAAGAAGATTCTTTAGTTGTAGAGAAGAAAAGTACTTCTAAGTTTATAATACTTGAGAGGAGAAAAATCTAGAAGGTGAATTCAGTTGAATCAATTCTCAAGATTCAAAAGCAAAGAAGAGTTCATGACTAAGAAGAAAATGAAGCTCAAGGTTGAAAGGAATGTCGAGTGACTTTAGAGAAGAGATTACATGTCCATACAAGTCGAGAAGAGGGAATGATTAGTCCTAGCATGGGTGAAGCATGCTTGGAAGGAAAATGGGGGTTAACTTTTGAAGAAAGGTTTATCCAAGAAGAATCAAAATTTATTTACAACTATTATGGTAGTGCTTGACCTAAGAGGTGGTGATCTAACTCACGACATCCTTTTGACAAAGGGACATTGTTGTCTATCATGCAAGGCACATCTAAGGGTATTTCCTAGTTATCTAGGTGAGGATAGTCCATCTAGTAGCTTTTTACCCATCCAAGCATAATGATCCACCTTTTTGGCATTAGACAACCACTTGGGAAGGTCCTCAAATGGGGGGATAGTGTTTGAGATGAGTAATTCATTAAGAGGATGGTGTAGAAGAATATGTCTCATTGGAATAAGGGGTCCATTGAACCTTTACTACCAATGCACATGTTCATTAACCCCAATCAATTTGTGAGGAAATTTAGCATCTTGGATGAGCATAACCTTTTGGAGGAGTCATTTTCATGGACAACAAGATTTCCATCTATCTAGAATAATTGATCTATGCCAAAGTGGGTTTTTTTTTTTGAGTTTCCCACCTTTGTAGGTCTTGCTTGTGTAGACAATTCAAGATTGAGAGGAGACAAAAAGCCCTAGAGGTGCCAAGGTTGGGAAAACAACTCAATGTATATGACAAGTGCAAACAAATGATAGGCACACAATTTCCGAATGCTAGGAATTAAGCATATCAAACTAGGATAGTATATACAAATTCAACAGGATTGCATAATACCAGAGATAAAATGAAATGCAACAATAACATGAATAACATAGAATCACATTACACCATAAATGACAAAATGATATATCTTTCAGAGCATCTTAGTTCCAACATTAACCACACCTTTCACTTGTTCCAAACTCCATACAAATAGACTCGACACGGTTGGTTAAGTCTCCAACCATCACCAATTGACGACACAATTGACACCCCTTCGGAACAATGTTTTATTACATTAACTAACAAAAGTCTTAATTAACTATTCATGGCATAATTGTCGGCTACTTCATTCCCCAAAAAGAAAAAATCGTCTTCCAGACGACAAGTATACATCAAGTAATATCTAGGAAGACTAATGACAAGAGTGTAGATAATGACTTGTATTGCACAAACTCAAAGTTGTAGTGTAGTTCAAAAATAAAATGGGGTCTGGGGGCAATGGCCCCAACGAGGTCAAGGGGCAGTGCCCCTTGTGGGGTCATAGAACTCTATTGCGCACACCATTTTCTTGATTTTTTTATGATGCCAAAAACAATAAATATGAAGCCCAAAAATAGAGTTTTTTACCAATTTCTGCAATGTTGAAGAGTCTGATATTTCAACATGAATCCTTTTCGTTGTACTATGTATCTCTTCTTATGCTTATGCCTTGCCAAACCCAAATGGCGATGCTGCACCAATGGAAGTGTTTGTACGCATGCCAGGAATAGTGGTTGTACAACTATAGGTCACACCCGTACGTGGTCAAGGAACAATGACTGTATGGTGCCCAGAGACTAGGAGAGTTCGTATGCGGGAACTATCGTACCTGTACGGAGGAGCTTTGTTACACAATGCAATTTGCTAAGAGATTTCCATACCACATTGAGTAGCTTGCCAAGATCTTGTCATACGGTGGGAGGCCAATGCCATATGGCTTGAATTTGCCGAAGTGTTGCTTGTCCATAGTACTCTAGTGCTTGGAACTTTTGGTGTACGACTAGTATTAGAGATCGTACAACATGTGGTGTGGGCCCAAATGAGGAGTATACTGTTCATATGGTGTTTATGTGTAGTTGTTGATGAGTCCGTATGATATTGAGAAGTCGCATTGTTCGTATAGTACATGCATGTGCGGCTTGGAAGACAGACCCGTACAACCTGGAAAATGATTTGTACGACCTTGAAGGGGACATGTACAGCTTTGAAGAGGATACATATGACTTGTGGGATGATCTGTACGGCTGATAGAAGTTCTGCACAGGAGTATGCTTTTCCATGTCCCCTTTGGAGGTGTCATACCGTAGGATTGGAACTTGTTGGACATGTATGACAAGTTGTCTCTATATGCGGCTCTTTGTACCAAAAACTCCATGTTCGTACGTCGAAGGGAATGGAGTGTGAATGCGTGCATTGTTCATGTTGTCGTACATAAGGTTTCTTGTGCTGTATGGATGACTTGTGTGTTGTTCTCCTCTCTGGCCTTCTTCGTTTGCCAATCTGCCTGCCACACTTGTTTTCAATCTGGCTGGTTTTACCCGTACTTGTGCTTTATGTGCCAAGTTTTGAATTTGCCAAAAGAAACCATTCCCTAGCCGAGAGTATGAATAAACCAATGACCTCTTTATAGTTTTCATTAGTTTTTGCTTTCCGTCTATGTTGTCAAATGTATTGCCCATATCTTTACAAGCTTCCATCAATTTGTCTCCACCAGAGTTGTAGCTTTTAGAAAATTACATGTTGGTGAAAATATCTCATAGTCCTCCATTTACCAGTGAAATATTTCGTTGAGTGAACTGGTTTCATCTTCTGCGCAATTCCCTAGCCTCAATACTCCATCATCGGGTTCCATCCCTCCTTCCTCATCATACTCCCCTTCATTGGCTTTGGAGTCTAATGCCAATTCCTGGTTCACTGTTTGGTTTCGGAGGTTGATGACATATTTCTTCCCTTCGCTCTTGATGGAGAGGGTGTTCTTCCAATTGTGGTTGGCCTTCGTTGTGATGAGCCACCCTCTGCCAAGGAGGGCATTGTATCCATTCTTTTCCAGGGAGATGACGACAAAGTCAAGGAAGAATTGTTGGGTCCCAATAATTACTTTCTGGGCCACGAGTGTCCCCTTTAGTTTTATACCATGTTGGTCGACGCCTACCAAGTGGAAAGTTGGCGACTAGAGTATCGGTTTGCCAAGGGCCTTCCAAGTCTCTTCTGGAAGCACATTTACCCTAGACCCTCCATCCACAATGGTGTTGGTGAGGGTACAACCCATGATCTCCATTTCCACCACTGTCGGGGTCCCTCCCACACCTACTGCCAACAACGTAAGGTCTATGGTACCTCTTGTGGAAGTATCTTTTCCGAGGCGTCTTCTTTCTGCTTCATTCATCCCTTGGTTGCTAACCTCTTGACTGTCGTGTGTATCACCAATGTTGGTGATTGCCACTTTTAGTTGTGGTAGTGTCTCTAGTAGGTCTGCCACCTGTACTGGGACTGTCACCTGTAACATCTGTTGTATGATGTTGGCTTCTGATGTTGACTGTATGGGAGTGCCATGCATTGACCTCCGTTTTTCTTCCATTGTCAGTTCCATTTCCCTTCTGGCTTCCTTCAACCTTTCTTTCTCCATACGTGGATCAAGGTATGTGGCTTTTTTCGTCTAGGACCTTGTGATTGCTAGGACCTCCTCCTCAGATCCTGTGATGTTTATCAAATTTACCTCTTTCCCCTTAGGGCAGTCAGCATCCTCGTGGTTACCAGGACCACACCATTTGCAAAGCATGCTTCCGCCTCTTGGTCCGCTGTGGCAGTCTTGCGCGAAGTGACCCCTCATTACATTTGCAGCTTTGTACCATGGGTCGTCCCTTCGTATTGTACTGGATGCGGCTTCTTCATGTGTTGTTATTATTGCTTCCTCGCCCATTGTTACGATACCCATCAAGCGAAGCATTATAATTCGTTTGTCGTGGTGGTGTGGTAGGCAGATTTGCTTTCTTTCCTTGGGTAAAGAGCACTTGTGTGCTCCTTTCTTTTAGGTTGTACGAGCACTCCTTAATGGAGTGTCCCAATACTTGGTAGATGTCATAGAATAGTTTCTTGGGATAGTTAGCCTTGGTGTGCCCTTCGTTCTTACACTCGGTACACCATAGTTCCTTGCCTTTGCCTTTCTTGGCTGTTTCCTTCTCTTCTCGCATTTACTTCATCATGCTCATCATGTCCTTCTGAAGGACCTGTATCATGCAGGACTTCCCTTCAGTCTCGCCATCCATACCATCATCATCACTAGTTCGTTTCTTTCCTTTCGATGTATTGTTCACTTTCAATGTTCATTGCCCGATTGTAGGCCTCTATGTACGAGGATGACGGTACCACCTTCATTTTCTTTCGGAGGGAGGGATTCAGCCCTTCGATGAACCACCTTTTCTTCAAGCCATCTATTGGCTGGTTGTCTAACTTGTTGATGATTTCTTTCAGCCTGCGATAGTAGGACCATACAGTCTCATTTTCCCCTTGCTCTGTGTTGTAGATTTCTGCTACCACTTCATCATCGTCATGGAGCAATCTGAACTCCTAGAATGCTTTTTTCAGGTCATCCCAAGTCGCCTTGTCCCATGCTGGCAAGTTCATGTACCAATCAATTGCAATCCCTCATAAGGTGGTTGGAAAAGCCTTCAACCAGTAGTCATGGTCATCCTGTCCATTTGCTTCCCATATTGTTACACATGTTTTATAGTGGCGGACCGGATCCTCCTATCCGTCCCCACTGAATGTGAGCAGTTTCCTTCTCTAGGGGGTTTTCCATTTGCCACATATGGTAGGTACCGTGCACGTTATTAGACGTTAGTGGGTTGGTTCCTCCTCCACGTCCTTGTGTGTCTTCTACACCTTCAGCTACGTGCGAGTTTTCTACCCCTCAACCTCTGTCGTTCACATCTTGGTTGCCTCCTTCGTAGTGGTACCAGTGCTCTCTTCTCCCCGGTGTCTCTGGTTCTGTTCTCCCTATTCTTGATCCCTCCGAGATAATGAGATTGCCGATGCCCCGCAAGGTACTTTCAAATAAATCTGCTACCTCCCCTTCGAGATTTCCTTCTTGGCTATTGTCCTCTTTGGAATGTACGGATGGTTCAGTTGGTACCGAGTCACCACCTTCCCAATTGTCGGTGTCGGATCCTTCATGCACCCAAGAATTGCTCGGGAGTGGTAGTTCTTTGGCAATCTCTTCTCACTCTTGTCTTGACAGTTGTATTCCGCTGCCCCGTGCCCATTGTGGGAGACCAACATACTGTTTCACTAGTTGTTGTTGCCATTGGCATCACTTGACTTGCTCTTAGATACGCAGAGACCTCTGTACAATAGTTTTGGTTTCCTTCTCTCCTCTTGTCTCCGTCTTCGTGCGTTGCCTTCTGTCCTTGTTTTGTAGGTTGGGCATTAATTGTTGAAGTTACTTACGCCTGCTATTATCATGTGGTTCTTCCTCCCTCCGGTTCCTCTCTTCATATCATTGCAATATTTGTTGTCTCCGTTGCTCCCTTTCTCATGCCTCACGTTGATCTTAGAGTTCCAACAATGCTTGGGCCAACAATCTTGGAAGGCTACTCAAAATATCATACACAGGATTTCTCACTATGAGTTCGACGTGTACCATACCAACCGAGACCACTCTCTCTCTCGAGCCTCCCACTATACGTACTCGTCAACCGACATGTCCCATGCGTGAATCAAGTTTTGTGTTAACTGGTCCTCTCGGGTTACTTTGGTATTGTCTTCTTCGTCACTGTCAATTACCACTACTTGTTGGTTGAAAGTACGACCCATTATGCTGCCATCTTGCCCATCTGACTTCCTAGACCTCCAGGTTCGTACTTAGGCAACGACGCCAAAATTTTAGATGCCTAAGTTGAGATGGATTGCACAATATGTACAGATTCAACAAGATTGCATAATACCAAAGATAAATAAAATACAGCAATGGCATGAATAACATAGAATCACATTACACCATAAATGACAGAATGATATATCTTTCATAGCATCATAGTTCCAACATTAACCACACCTTTCACTTGTTCCAAACTCCATACAAATAGACTTGACACGATTGGTTAAGTCTCCAACCATCACCAATTGACGACACAACTGACATCCTTTTGAAACAATGTTTTATTACATTAACTAACAAAAGTCCTATTTAACTATTCATGGCATAATTGCCGCCTATAGTTGGTTGTAACAAAGCAATGGAATTTGAGATGGAGCTAGCTACAATTTGACACTAGAGAAAAAATTGGAAAAGTGAATGAAGACAATGATGTAGTGGAAAGCTATGGAGGCAAAATATGATTGAACAATTAAAAAGCCTAATGATGGAATGCTTAAATAGGGAATTTAATGATTGTGAGAAACTAGCTAGGGAGAGTAGACTAAGAATAAGGGCTTATCGCAACTTCTTTCCGAGACTCCTAGACACTGCTCATCTTCTGGTCCAACTTCTTCTCCTACGACTTGCCTTCTAGAGTATGAGAGTTCATAATTAGTTTTTTTATCTTGCATTTCTATCTTGATGGTCATAAGGATTATGACACACCTTTAAAGGAAGGTAGATATAGTAGGAAATTATGGTTGTTATCATATGAATTAAGAACTAAGCTAAATAAGCAAACAGGTCTTATGTTATGAAAAGGATATACCAGATGAATGGTTTGTTTAGTTTGTCATTGACTATGTGGTTCCCGATAATGATGTTTGTCTCTAACCATTTGTTGATGTCAGTTTTGTACCACTACATAACATATAGCAATTGAATACTTGATATAGAATACCAAACACTCAACCCTCTCTTGAAAAGTAATTACTCATGAAGAACATGAGAAAACTCCAAGGTTCCTTACTTCTGTGGATACTAACTTAGTTATATTAATGTGATTTGCTGGTTAATCACGTAGGTGGGCTTACGTTGTTTGTTCAAGGATGTCAAATTCTTGCCGTGATGGTGATAAGATTTAGCTTTGCAATGTATACTCAGTGACTTTCTTCTTTTATATCACTTCCAACTTTGCTCTTCAAACTTCAATTACTGAACTACTTACTGCTTTAATACTACTCCTATGGAATGGAAAGATTAGCAAATGGACGGGGATCAAATCTAATGAAAGCTTGGCAGCGGCACTACCTCCATTGATGCAATGATTCAAGGGGAATTGGACTAGATTACCACACAAGGCTTCCTAACAAGCCGCTAGGATGCTAGTGGCCTAGTATATAGATCCCTATCAAACATTTACTAACATCACCATACAACTATCCATCTACTTCTATTCTTACTCAACCACTTTCTTGAAATGAAATCTATTTTAACAACTGAATGAAATCTAAGTTTAACTATTGGAAGTAGAAACCATGCAATAACACAAGTGTTCTTAATCACCATGCAAGACACAACAATGATAAGAGAAGCAATTTTGGTATTATATAAGCAACAATTTTCTGCAACCCTTTACAAATGAGAGCACATGGCCTTATATAGAGGCTCAAAATTACAACCAACAGTAGAGATTAAGAGGCAAAACCAATGATTCAGATTAAATCTCAGCAACCCAAATTAGGGTTGCCACCGCATCGGCTAATGAGAAGACACCACCTCATCAATGGACCAATGAAAAAAAGGAAAAGTGGCAACCAACGAGAAGGCACCAAAATGGTAGCCAATCAGAATCAGACACCTATCCTACCCAAGAAGAAAGGAGAATTTGCCACTTGGGCTTACATCAAATGATCTTCTAATACAATTCTACCCTTTTCTTTCATCTTCTTAGCCAAGGCAATGAACTTGACTAACAAGTTGTTGACTTCCTCCATGGGAGGACAAGGTGTATGCCTCATTCTGAGCTCAGCTGTGTTCATCATATTCTTTGCTGCTCGCAGTGTCTTCTCACTCTCCTTCTCATAATCCTTTGCAAACTCGATAAGGGCCCTGAGAGAGGCAAGGATGCCCAAATGTTTCTTCTTGATGGCAACCTTCCCTAACTCATCCAATCTCGATCCAAACTTTGTCTCATTAATGTTCTCCTCTTTGATTTCTTCAAAATCAAGTGCAACCTTCGCATCGCTTAGCATGTTTGAAATGTAAGTGTCCATGCTTGGACTGTATTGTGCAATCTCATCCCGTATCTTTTCAAGTGTCCTCGATCTAACAGTCAAGGCAACATACCAAGACTCAACAATACTCTTTCCTCCATTAACCAACTTGGCCCTCACCAAAGATATCTCTGATAGCCCAATAGCCCCCTGTAGCCTGGGAATGGCTAAGTCTCAGATTGGAAGGAAATCCTTCCCCTCCCCTTCAAATGTTCTGAATTTATCTCTAAGAGACACTAATGACCTGAATGTCGAAATACAGGAAGGCAAGAACTTTCGCCCATCCCGTATTGTATCACTGATCCAATCTTTGGTTTCCTGTACCTAAGCTGATAATTCTTCCATATTGCTCCCACTATCTTGTGGAAGGGTTGCCTTGTGCAACTGTTGGATAGGCTGACACACTCCTTGATAGCAATCTCTCCAATACCTGTTTTCAGCCTCCAACTTCACAATCCTTTCATTTGCCTTCCTCAACTTTTCTCTAATTGAAACCAAGCCTTCTTGAATCTCCTCATACTCCATGTCATCTGTGATTCTTCCCATGTCATGTTCTACTATCTCATAGTCCTGGGCTACAATCTCGCCTACTGCCTTGCTAACCTTCGGTATAGCAATCTGAACCTTTCGGTGACCATCCTCATCACTCCTGACTACCTTTGCCACTGTTCCTGTGATTTGTTTCTGTCTCCCATCATCTTCCTTTTCCACTAACCCTTGGATGTCTTCAACTGTCTGGATGGCCACAACCTCGCCCCTTGGCATAACCATAGTGGTGCAGTGCATCTCCCCAAATCTGGATTTGGTTCGACTAGCAAAGCATCACCAACAGCCTTAGGCGCTTGGCTTCCTTCCTCAACTGATAGAGCCTCAACATCGATTAATTTATCTCCTTCACCACCAGTGACTGTCATATCCTCCTTAACTTGGTTCTCTGAGAGAGGAGAGTACCCTGTACTGTTACTATAACCACTTGATTCCGAATCAGAGCTCACCTCTACTGCTGCCCTTTGCTCACTTGTATTAACTTCTTGGCTCCTAGCCTCAATTATGCTCTCCCTTGATGGCACTGTACTCTATTTTTTTACTGGAGGCTCCTGATGTTCTTTGTCTTTCTCAACCTCCAAACTCCTCTTCTTGCCTTTAACTGATTGTTGCCATTGCTGGCTACTGCCCTCACCTTGCTGTCCGACTGACTTCGCTGGACTGTCCTCCTCTGGCTTCATCTTCTCATAGGTAAGGTGTACCTTTCGACCTTGTAATTGCCTTAACTTTCTGTTGTACCACCACTCAGTGTGTAGATCAACCGCTCTTGTAACCGCCTCTAAGGAAGGATCCTGATGATCATCCCAATCCACTGGACTCAACTCTATTCCCTCTACTGTACTATAATCTTCCCTTAGCACATCTTCATCATCTTCCAGTTGGTCCGGAATGTCAAGACCCCTCCATCTGATGGCCCTCATCATGCCCACCGATAACCTTGAGAAAGCCAACTTCCTCACATGAAAGTCATCCTGCACATTGGCCCAAAAATCCTCTATAGTAGGGATATGCCTGAATGGGTCCCCATGAGATGCCTTGATTAGACCACTAGGATCAAATCCTTGCCTTGCCCTATACCATCCTAGATGATATTGTTCTAACTCTTTCTCCGCAGCTACAAAGGCGACAGGATTGGGGCAACTATCATTGTCTATCATGAGTGAGAAGCTAACCCCTGTCTCACCTTTGAGCTTCATCATCTCGTCATACTGCTCAAGTTGCCTAGCCAACTCCATCAAAACTATCCTATTGGGTGGGTACCTTGGAAGCCTCTTGGGACAAGCCATGCATCCCGCCACTCTAATATATGTGAATTGTGAAAACTAGATGAACCAACCCCCATACTTCTTGACTTTTGCCTCTGCTTCAGGTGAGAGTCTCCGAGCGGGTGCCCCTTGCAGTACCCTTACTGTCTTCATGGAAAAGGCATCATAAAATATCTTGTAGTCTTTGGTGATGTGCAAATGAAGTTGTGGATATCACTCATGCACCAAGCATTGTCCGGGCCCATTGCCAATCACTTCCAAAGCCTTAAGTCCAGGATGTTCATACTTCATACAGCCTTGCAATCAAATAGAAAAGGTAGGACCCCATATAGAATTGCTTTTGATTTTGCACTGTCCTAAGTTGCAACTCTAAATTCTCACTTATGATCCTAACCCAATCAAACTTTCTTTTCCCATTCTCAATCCCTTCAATAAAATAGTACATCCAAGGATCAAACTGTGTACCTTGAGCGGAGCCCATGACTCGGTTGAGAAGCACAATAAGGTCACCATACTCCGATTTGAAATCTGACCTGGTGAGCCTTGACGACTTGGTAACTTCTTTCTTGCCTTCTTGCAACCAATTTTGCTTTAGTATTGTGAGATAGGCATCCTGATTATCTTGAAAGAGCTTGGCCGCCTGATCCATCAACACTACTATCATGTCTTTGTGCTGGGGTATATTGAACACTTCCTCTACCACCTGCCCATTGATGTTAGCCAACACCCTCTTTCCTTCATCAAAGATGATGGACTTAGTCACAATATCAAACCGAGACGCACACTCCATCACCAATTCCGGACAAGGCAAGGTAGGAGGGAAGGCGGCAGCTTGCACAATTCCACACTTGCTGATCTTCTTCGCCATGGGGGAGTGGCCTTCCTCCAATCTATCTCTCAACTATATCATGTCCACCGTGCCAATGTTGGTGTCACCCATTCGCTTCAATTTTGAAAAGAAGGTGGTCTTGAGCATCATGTCTTCCTTGTCTTTCTTGGTATACATTCCCCTTGGGTTCTTGCTTGCACTAGCATCCGCCATCCTAACCCTTATTTCTGTCTCTTCTTTCTACAAAATGAGATGGAACTACACTTATCTCTACCCTTCCAATCCTAGGGATGAAACTACCACTTATTTCTGCCTCTTCAATTCCTATCACACTACGCTTATATCTGCTTCTTCAAACCTAGGGATGGGACTACTATTTATTTCTGCCTCTTCGTTCCTTAGGGATGGACTACACTTATCTCTCCACTTCGTTCCTAGGGGTGGGACTACCACTTATATCTCCCTTCTCCAAATCCTATGAATGAAACTACACTTATATCTGCCTCTTCAAGCCTTAAAGATGGAATGATGAAGTGGTGGATGAAAAATGCAAGCAAGAAATGGAGAAAGAACAAGGGAAGAAATCTGCTTTATCAACCAGCCTTCACCCTCAATCATGAAGATCCTCCTCTACTAACCAACAATGAAGAAGACAACTCCACCAAAGAAGAAGACAACATTCAAAAATCTGCAGTCCTTACCAAAATTCGCAGCACCATGAACAATTTCGCAGCCCTGCCTGGAAATTCGCTGCCTCCCTTCTTGGAAAATTGTAGCCCTCTACAGATTTTTGCAGCCTCCAGAATTAGCAGCCCAATCAAAATAGCAGTCTACTCCTCCAATTCATTGGCCTTCATCTAAATTCGTAGGTCTGCCTTCAAATTCGTAGGTCTGTTCAAATTCGCAGCCTCTCCCACAAGACAAATTCGCAGGCTCCCTTGAAGATTTTCGCTGCCCTGCCCTTCTCAAATTCGCTGGCTTCCTTAACAATTTCGCAGGTCTTTGCTTTGAACAATTTCGCAGCCCTTCCCTTGGCAAATTTGCTGCCTCCTTAACAATTTCGCTGCCTCCTCTACAATTTTCGCTGCTAAGACAAGATGGAAGAGATGAGTGAGAAAGAGGGGGGAGGCTTGCCTTATATATCCAATTTTTTTCCCTCCAATTATAGGGCCGACTTGGCCTTGGAGGGAAAGAAAATTAAATGAAAATTGCCACTTCAAACATGAATTAAATGCAATTAAAATCGCAGGGCCCTAGGGGACCTTAACCTTATTTCGAAATTTGCCCAATTAATTATGAAAAATCGCAAGTGGGCTAGGAATAAAGTTGGGGCTGTCTTGGGGGATGAAAATTTAATCTGTTTAGCCCTATGCCATGCCCAAAATCGAAATTGAAGGGGGCTGCTAGTTGTAAATTTGAGATTTCCACAAGAAATTTAATTTTAATGCATTTAATCATGACAACCAAATTCAAATAAATTCCAATTTCAACTTACTCTCTTTCCCCATTTAAAATTTCAAAAATCCCACTTGGCAATTTATTTTTAATTTTTTTAATTTTGCAATCCAAAAATCATTTAGCAATTTAATTTTCATTTGGCAATTAATTTATCACCTCCATTTGGCAATTTAATTCAAATTTTCATTTAATTTCATTTTCACCACCAAAAATTTACAAGATTTTCCAAAAATAACTAAGTCCAAATTTTTTTGAAAATGTTAAAGTTATTCAATTACATCAATTTTCAAAATTCATCTAAGTCCAAAACTTGCAATTTTGCCCTGCCGGATATTATTCTAACAAGCGAGATAAAAATGTTCTCATTGAATTTCATCTGGCCTAGAGACAAAATCGACCGCTTAGGAAAACCAAGTTTCCGTGCAAGGTGAAAACAAGCAATACCCTCCTAGGCGGTTCAAAAACATCCAAGGTGTAAAATTTTCATTTCAAAACCTTTGGATCGCCCAAAATCTCGCTAAGGCATCCAAACCCCCGGATCTAGGAAAATTGTCAAGGCCTGCTCAAAAATTGGGGGTCCCCAAATTCTTTGGGGCGATGGTGTGAAAACCTCACAACACCATTGCACCTTCTAACCTTGGGGCTGGACTGTGATATACTGTGTTGGATTCATTAGACTAGATATGGTAATGGATCTTATGTCATAGGTTTTTATTGCTGTCCGTCAATGAGATATTGTATTGTACATCAACAAGTATAATGGAAAAGACTCTTTTCTCATTTGTTTTTGTGTCAATTGGGTTGTGCAACCTTTTTGTATGGAGCAATATGTTTATTCTAATTCTGCATGATATTATATTGTGGGCAAAGTTTATATCATATATGATATACGTGAGTCATTAATGTAGCTATTTACAGAGATGCTACAACATTAGAACATTGTTTTTCCACAAGATAGGCTTTCTAGAGAGACATTTTGGTAGTGTTTTGTTTTAGTGTGGCTGGAAAAAAATAAGGGAAAAGTTAAGACACTTTGCAAAAGTTCTGTCCTGCAACCAATCCATGATCATGGTCATGATTTATCAAAATAACGTATGGACTGTAAAACTTAGTTGGGTTATCGATGATACATGAGGCATTTATTTATTTGTTCTCTTAATATTTCTATGGTTTTACGTGTATTTTTTGTTGGATGTGTTCCAAAGGTGACTTTATTGTTTGCTATTCCTTTTCTAGAGACAATTGTTTTTTTGAAATTGGAATGAATTCTTTTAGGAACCAGAGGCAGATGGATCTTTAGTAAAGAAAAGAAACTTGCATTTTATTAACTTTAGATTGGCATGGAAGTTATCTAATTTTTGCGGATGTGTTCTGGTGTTTGTCCAGTACCTAAGATTGAGGGACCTTCAAAGAAGATCCTATACCCATTACTTTTATGAGGCAACTGTTGGTGCTGGTCTTCCAATAATCAGCACTCTGCGTGGCCTTTTGGAAACTGGTGATAAAATTTTACGGATTGAAGGCATATTCAGGTGAAGTGCTTATTTTTGTCACTTAAAGAATGTTGTTTTGTACTTGTTTTTGGGTGCATTTAAAAGGGTTTTTAAATGTCTCCAAACAGCATCATTGGATGTCATTTACTTATTTTCTTAATTAGAGTTCATCAGTTAATTTGACACCAAGCTTTCTCTTTTATTGTGATATGGGTGGACAGCTTTCTTGCATTGTGTTTCTAAATGTAAATTCAGTCACCTTACTTTGTTGGTACCGTAATATTGAAAACAGAGGTTTCTTTAATAAACCCCGACATTATGTATGACAGCTTTAAAAAATTTATTGCAGTGGAACTTTAAGTTACATTTTCAACAGTTTCACTGGGCAAGAAAATTTTAGTGAGATTGTAGCAAAGGCAATGGAAGCTGGGTATACTGAACCAGACCCCAGGGATGATCTATCAGGCATGGATGTTGCGAGAAAGGTAATACTGTATTTATTATGTTGGGAAATTCACACTTATTTTGTTTTGAACTTATGAGCTCATATCTGTCCTTTGCAACTGTGCTACTTTACCCCACATCAATAAAATAGCATGGCCTTTTAGTGGCAGCAGATATCTTCAATATTATTTAATTGCAGATTTTATTATTATCATAGAAATTGATATGATAAAATGTAAATAGATATATGAATATATTTGGAGTATGTGAAGGACAATCAAATTCTTTGATGGTTTTTAAGCACTGTTCTTGCCTTGCCAACAATTGCTCAAATGCATGCACTGGTGGTTTCGGAGAAAACTAAATGGAAACAATAATTTAATATTCAACATTTAAATCTGTAATTGCCTGCAGGATATTTATATCCATGCCTCTACTAAAAGAGAATGCCAGCAAAGAGAGTGTCGTTGCCAGAAGACTCATGACCCGGAATCTAACCTTAAATTGCCAAGCATAGAAAACAAATTCATGGGCCCAAACTCACTACCAGTCAGCAGAAAAAACACAGAGAGAGAGAGAGAGTATCCATGCCATGTGAAACCTTTGGCAGGTCCCAGCAAGTAAGATGATGCAGAAGAAATGTATGAAATTTTGGTTCTGTCCTCATGTCCAAGAGGAATATGTGGACCCTGGCAACAGACTAATGAGGAATGCCCTGCATGAAGGAATTCTTACTCAACTAATAGGGGCCATGTAATACGTGAACCCCAGAAAGTAATCTCAGCTCAACAGGAGTTTCAAATATAAAGATGTGGCAGACCCTAGGAGTCTTTCTCTAATAATTCGCACAATCAATTTTTCAACTCCCAGCATGCAAGATCAAGTAAATTATCTTTATGTCCAGCTCAGCTGCTGTTAAACCCATTGATCAATAAGAATTTCAAGAAGACTGAAAGAAAATGGTAGCCATTTGAAGAAGAATGCGGGTGTCATATGCTAATCAGGCATGTGGACCCCGCCAAAGAGCTAAAGTAAAAATCGGAAAAGATACATTAACAAAGGATAATTTGGAAACAAAGTCTAAAAATTAGAACAGAAGTCAAATTGAATTGTTATGTTTTTGGATGATGTGGGATCGCTCGTCGATCTAGATGTTCTCGCATCAATATGACACAAGGGATACCCTTCATAGGATGTGGGACAACACCCCTCAATCTAGATGTCATATCCCCACCCTCGTTTGAAACCCTAATTACATCATTCCATTTTTGGGAATAAGATTTAATAATAAACCGAGAATAATATTAAAATATAATAAATAAATAATAAATATTTAAAATATAAAATTAATAATAATATACCAAATAATAATCATAAAATAATTATAATTACTATATATTGTCGATATAGTATTATTATGTAATATATATATATATTAAAATATTGCTATTTGATATATACTATATATATTAAATATATATATCATAATATTGATATGTTACTGTTTACCCGCTGGGGTAAACTTAGTATTGCACAGACATAATACAGGAAATATAATGAACACAGAATATAGCATAGAATAATAAATACTTTCATTAATCATTCCAGACTGGCAAGTACATTTACATCGTGATGATCATACAATAATATATCCATATTTCCCGTGTCCAACCTCCGAGAGGGTATATAAAGTACCCGAAGGGCCACGACCGAAGCGTTGTGACGTAACTGTCTAACCTCTTGGTCACTAACGACCGAGACTAACATAATACTTTATTAATATAATAACCGGTACATTCAAATATCCCGACAACAGTTACATCTGAAAATATCTATATAATATATATATTTTAATTAAAAATATATTATAAATACAGTATAAACGCAAACATACTATACAGCCAAACGATTAATATGACTTGCATTTCGGATGTCCTAGGACAGCCACGACTCTTCTGAACAGCCACGAGGGCCTCCTTCGCACAAGTATAAAGAGGGAATTCCACAAAGGCAATTGGAAGACACTCACGATATATTTTTAGTTACTCCAAACTCAAGCAGCCATTGTTGACTTAGTATTTCAGCGAATGAGTTATCATAACATGTTGCCAATTTTATAATAAGAAAGGCTGAAGTATGATGCGGATGATTCCGGAAATCATGAGGAGCGATCATTCTCTTCCAGTATCACAGAGAGATGAAGTTGGTTACGGGAGATGTCAATAGAAACAACAGTCTTTGCCCAAACATACTGCCACATCAATACTCTGTGTGGAGACTGCAATGTTAATAACCACTCATTTGGTTGTCGGATCATCTTCTCTTGCTAGGGACCGGGATATGGTGTTAATAAAATTATAGGAAAATAATCTCATATACCGTTTAAGTCAGTAGCTAATAAACGGCTTAACACTATCGATTAAGAAGGCAGCAATAAACTAGAACACCACTTCAACGGCTCCATACAACTAGCAGTTTATTAATAAATTTATATATAGACTCAGCTGTGTCTGAACTGCACAACACACTTATTATTTTCTGTGTAGATCACGGGGATTAATGGAAGCAGATCAAAGGAAGTGAATACGGATCAGCAGTCTATACAAATAGAAAACTCAGAATTTATATAATTAGAGATCAGGGGATTCGAACCATCAGCAGATAGAGAACAAGAGACCGAAATCTGTAATGAACACAATACAAAGCAATTAAGATCAGACCTGATTTACAGTGATCATGGGCCATGACTGAATACATTGTTTATGATTAAAGCAACAGGAAACACAGGCAGGTCTCTGAATGTGTTTAGAAGACAAATTGATACTTCTGATACACACCAGCAGATTGTTTTGAAGAAAATATACTAGAAGATTACTCGTAAGAATACAAAAGGGAAAGATAAGAGAAATTTCAGACTTCCAATATTTTGGTAGTTATTCACATATTCAACAATAAGTTTTTGGGCGCTTTTGTTTGGACTTCGTATATTGTAAAAATCAAAACTATAGGCAAAGTTCCAAGGCAAAATAGAAAGGGGACATTACAAGTGGTATCAGAGCATGTTCCTGCCAGCCTGAGGGGAACAAGAAAATATATACTAGATTTAATTCCTCCAAACAACAGTAAACAGAAAAGAAGGGAAAAAAATACCGAGGAAAAGAGAACCTGGCCATTATAAGAAAATTGGGGATCGAATACAAAGGGAAAAAAGAAGAAAAGGAAAGGTATGAGCAGCAGATAAGAGAAAGAGACAAAGAGGCAACAGTGATAAGCAATCAGCAGTCAGCAAATACAAGGACGATCCCAGTTACGGGGTAAGTTTAATCAGGTGGTGTATCAGGTTTTGAGCATTGTACACATTCATATATATATATATATATATATTTCCTACTGCTTCTTAGGTACAAAATAAATACAGAACTATATCTGTGCATTTGTATATGGAATTATATATTTATGAATGATTGTATGATTCATGTGATGAGTAACACAAGCAAATACTGTTTCAGATTCTGATTGACTTTCAGTTGCAAAGTACATTTATGAAATTAAGCATATGTGTAAGTCTGCCATAATTACCATATAAATGAATGATACAAATTAAATCTATACCAAATACACTAAGATCATTTCTTCAGATAAGGTAAGGCATGTGGTGGAATGGACTGTGCTACATCATACAAAGGCACTAGGTAAGGCCTGTGGTGGAATGGGGATGAGCCACATCATACAAAGGCACTAGATAAGGCCTGTGGTGGAATAGGCACAGGTTACATCATACAAAGGCACTATCTTGGGAGGGAAGTGATGTCAATAAGGGGGAATGGTGAGGCCCACTAGGTATGAGGCTGAGGGGGTAGAATTCTGCCCTTGGGCCTAGGGTTGGGTAACAGGGCACCCTATTGTAGTCCTTTCTCCAATCCTAGAAGGAATCTAACTAGACCACCTTGATGGATGCCAAAGTTCTGCAATCAAGGCCAAGAGGGCCAAAGTTCCGCTCTTGGGCTTAGGTTGGACATGGAATAAGATAGCCATCTAAGTAGACCACCTTGATGGATGTCAAAGTTCTGCCATCAAGGCCAAGAGGGCCATAGTTCCACTCTTGGGCTTAGGTTGGACAAGCTAAGAGGTTAAGACTGCCATCTCATTAGGCCACCTTGGTGGATGCCAAAGTTCTGCCACCAAGGCCAAGGGGGCCAAAGTTCCGCTGTTGGGCTTAGATTGGTCAAATTGAGGACCCACTATGACCCCTATCATTCCTACCATTAGGGATGAGGCATAAATAGATAAGCAAAACAAGCATCCTACTAAGTAGAGCACCTTGCGTGGATGTCTAATACCTGCCATCGAGGCCAAGGGGCCCAAAGTTCCACTCTTGGGCTTAGTATGGGATCAAGTTCTTTGTGAAGTTTTACTGCTATTGCTTTTGGTATCACCAACTCTGCTTCAGACTGTATGGTCTTTGTTTATTGTTGCATTAGAGTCAGATTGTGATTGAGGTTACATATTGTGATCTATGAGAGACTTATTGTAATCTGGAAGATTCATTTTTGTGTTGTCCGTATTTGTAGAGGTGATGCTGGCTGTACTCAACTGTATGTTCTGTATATGCATAGCAAAAGAGATTGAACTGTGAATAAGGCTTATTGTTTAACTTTTAATAGTTAACAGTCATAAGCTTGAAAACATTGTATTTGTTTTGAGAATACAATAAAGAATCTATCTTTTATGGGGCTGGGTTTTTCACCCTCAAGTGGAGGGTTTTCCCAGGATAATTTATTGTGTCATCAATTATTGTGTTTCTGTTTATTGCATTCTTATATTCTAGTACAAAATTTAACACCAATCACACTCTTTTGAGGCTATAAAATCTTGCATTCACCCTTGTATTGCACACACAACACCAATAATGAACTATAGAGCATATTGGGAATAATTTTTAGATGATTTAGTAATGCAGTCATGGCAGGAGTTTCCCCAATGGAGATGGTCCAAACGATGCAGCAAGAGTCAACACAGCGGAATCAACCAAATCAAACAAAAAAATAGATAATCAAAATGCTAAAACAGATCTTCACATTATCTTTGAATCAAAGATTTACATCAAATTGGCCTGCAACACGCAGCTTACAAACTTTCAGCAAACATGCCTAATTACAATAGAAATCCAGATCTAAACCCTAGAATAAACCTCCCAAAGGTTATCCTCCTAAGTACCCCTAAACAAAGACCAAATGCTCTCAATATATAGAGCCTTCACAACACATATGTCGGCCAGATCAAATACATTTTCCTAGGATAAGAAAACGTAATGTGCAGAAATATAGGTTAGGACCCAAATCATAAGATCTCAATGCCAAGATGTCGAAATAACATGCGATCCAAGAGAGATATTGGCCAAAGATCCAAGAACATCCTGATATGGGCCACAAAGCTTTGTCGATCAGAAAAATACTTCGCAAGAATGGAAAACTCCAACTGACTGTTAGAACTTAAAGAATACACAAAATTGACCATGAATCCAGAATAACTCCAATGCGAAGAATCCACACAAAGCGCGAACCTAGACATAAGTCAAACATGATGTCCAAAACCAACCCTACAGTTCACAACTGCAAATGATCCAAATCTAAGGAACACAACAAAAAACACAGATCCTAGAAAACGAGAACAAAACTCAAAGGAAATATTTTTGGGTGATGCAATATTGTGATATTGCTATCAGGATTCAACTGTGTAGTTTTTTGAGTCAAACTCATTGACCCATGTTTCATGAGTAGTGGTTCACAAGAACCCATCTCTCACGAGAATGAATGGAACACTTAGCACTCATTGCATCTAGGTGATGCTCACAGAGGTGAAGCACCGAGACTTCCCGCGAGGTCACCCATCCCAGTACTCCAGCTCCATCCCAGTACTCCAGCTCAAGCGTGCTTAACTACAAAGTTTCCTCCATGGTTAAGCCCACTTTGCTTGCAACCCCATTTGCAAAACCTTCAGCAAGTGTTGTGCCTTATGAACCATTCATTAGAAAGCCACACAATGAACAATGAAATTCAATGAATGTTGCCCAATTGATAATGGCAAAATAGATGTGCCTGATTATATAGGCAATGCATGATAACTAGGAGATATACAAGTGATAACCTATCAATCACACTAGGAGTAATTACTTGTCTACCAAAGGTGGACCATCCTCCATTGTACACCAAAGTATGTACAACATGTGCAACAATGAGAGGATGATAATGTGATAAGAGCACTAAAAGTGGATCTCACACATAAAGTTGAAATTCTCCTACACCATGTGCTAAAATGAGATGCAAACTCTTAGGTGTATACATAACAACTAATATGCAAATGCATTATCCTAAGTAAAGTGTAATTAAGAATATTTAATTACACCAACACCCCCCTTTAGTGCAACTTAGGGGAATGCACTTAAGCTCACAAAGCTAATGGAAATGCATGATGGGTCTCGACTACTAGGCCATGTCAGGTACCCATGTACAATATGCAAGTGCAAAAGCAATGCAATCTCTCATAAAGCGGAGGAGGGAAAACCTCATGGGAAAAACCCTCCTGCAAAAAGAGAGATGAAAATAAATAAGATGCATGGACGGATGGATGGAGTAATCAAGACCCCCCCATTATAACATACATCATGCATATACAATCAAGAATCCCCTCATAGGATGGTGAGTGCTTGAAGACAAAACATAGTCCAATGCCTACAAACAACATTTCTCCCTTTAGGAAGAAGATAGACCAAGTATAAATGCAAGAAGGCTTCCCATTGTGGATAGAAAGAAGGAAGGGGAATCCAAATGAAGTATGAAGTCTTTGAAGTATGCTCATGTGTCGCCATGTCCTTGGTTGATGAAGATGCCACGAACCAATCAGGATCAAGCTCAATAGAAGGTGACAAACAGGGAACCAATGGTAACTGCTTGTGAGCAAACCCCAAAGACGAAGATTCCTCCTCAAAATAAGTAGGAAGAGAAGCAAAGAAGCCCCCTTCAATGTAGATTGTACACCCATGATAGATGCTCCTGGATTAATGTAGAAACTGCACCAAGAAAACTAAATGATGTTCTTCCCTTTTGGAAGAAATAATGCTACAAGTGTATAAAAGAATCCTCCCCAATCTCTAGGAAGAATCCTCAAAATGTATGATGTCTCAGGAAATTGAATAGGAATCTCCAACACGAGTATGATCAATCTGAACTATGCAATGTGACATCTCAAGTGAAGTTTGAGACACATGAAAGCCGATCTCCAAAGACTCAAATGTCTTCTCTGAAGTGAAAGAGACCTCCTCCAAATGTTGCATCAAAGGATCCACAATCATGTCAAACTCGAAAGTAGGATCAAGTGGAGAATGAAGATGAGGGTCATAGTGCTCCCTCGCAACAATTGAAGAAGAATCATCCTCAACAAAGAGAAGATGAATGTCATCAATAATGTCTCCCAAATCTAAAATGTAGGACTCCACAAACAAACCTGCAATGTTTGTCAAGTAGTCATCCCATGGAGATGAGTCTAGAAGACGAGGAATATCTTGCTGCACTCAATCACAAGAAACCATGGCTGTAGGAATACAAGCATCATGAGGAATAATAGTAGATGTGTTCTCAACTGAAGAAGTAGGAGTTGCAGGGTGAGTCTTTGGATCATCAAGACTCTCGAATTCTTCAAGACTTTAAATTTTCGATAAGGTATGCTCATCATAGGGAATGTTATCTACTTCATCAAGTGGAATGAGACAATCGACAACTAGATCTTCTGGGAATGGAGGAACATTTGGATCTCCAAAGTGCACCCAAGTAATGGTCCAAAATGTGTGTGGGTAGTTAATATATTCAAGAATGGACCTAACTTCAGAATAGAAAGGACCCATGGTGTAAGCAGCTAATCCCATGATATCCAAATTCCTTTTCTTCCAAGCAAACTTTTTATTCTTGGACTTTGGCTTAGGAATAAATTCATAAAGATTAGGCAAGATTTTTATCCATCTACAATATGTGGATATGCCCTTCGCCCATGATGCATAATTATCCCCAGTACAAAATACAATTGTAGGATGAATGGTATATTCATTGATTTTACCCATGATGTACTTCTCTCATGAAAATAAATGAGATCAACGAATCATTGCACCCCCCACAATGCAATAAATCAAAGAACCCCCCCAAAATAGATGATTTTGGCACTTCATATTTAGTGCGTGTACAATTGCCACTTGCCAAAATGGGCCAAAGTGAACTTTTGATTTTGATGATTAAAACAGAAAATAGGAAACTATAGCAGACTCAACAAAATAAGACACAAGATCACTCAAGGATCTAATCAATTACAAGTGCCAAAATAGATCAAATGTTGAAAGTGATATTTTCGCCCAAATAAGCCTACAATCTTATAGCAAATGTAGAAAGTTTTCGAAAAATCATACACTTTAAAAAAGAATTGTACCTGAAAAATGTGTTCGTATGAGCTCGAACAAAGCCTCTGAAGTTGCAAAAATAGGGATCAAACAGGTACAGTCACCAAAAACTAAAATTTCTGCAAAATCCGTCTACCAAAACCTAAAAATAACTGCACCACTGAAAACTTTAGGAGATTCTATCTAAAATAAAATAAAAATGCACTCAATTTGGAGCCCGGATGACCAAGTTATGGCTTCTCAAAGTTAGACTGTCAAATCAGAACTGCATATGGTGCGGGGTCCAATTTTCAAAACTTGCTGACATTGGCAGCCACAAGCCTAAATTTGACTATCAAACGGTCGTCACAACAAAACAAAAGTGCCTAATTTTGACAATCAAAATGATGTTAAATTTAACACATTAGTTGTTGATGCAGACATGAGCTTAAAATTGACAGTCATACGACTGTCAAATAAAAAATAAAAAATTGCCCTATGACACCTAAACGAGTGTCAAATTTAATTACTGAATGATGACATCACAGAAAATTTGTTTACCAAGGCACTGATGTGGCTAACTGACTGGGCATTTTGGTGATGTGGTGTGTTCGCATGTTAGAATGTCTAGATCTGTGTGGCTGACATGGGCAAGTGAGTTGTAGTTGCAGAGCGCATGATGTGGCGGACCTGGACTCCACGTGTCAAATGTCGATTGGCAGATCTGGGCTGAGGTGTCGGTTTTGATAGGCGTTGAGTGAGTTGAAATCACCGTCTGTACATGGGTCTAAAAGCTGATGTGGATGGAAGTTCGTGGTTGGAAGTCTGCTAATTTAGCGGTGAATGTAAGAATTGTCACATGTGAAGAAACTCACGCAAGGTGGAGACCGCCGATTGGGAAAATGAAACTGCCAGGGTTTAAGGGAAGCTGACAGTGGTAAACAGGAGGCCCACCGATGTGGGTGTTTAATCCCACATTAATGGGAAATTAAATAAGTCCCCGTTTTTTATACAACAACCGCCCACTATTGAAGTACATCGAAATGTCAATGGATTTTGTGGCTTGGTGCAGCCAGAATGTAGGTGTTTGTGCTGTGAGCGTGGGTCATGATTTGATAGGTTGGACCTTTGTTGGTAGATTCGTACGGATCCCCCTCTGCAGATGGTTAATTCTGAAAAACAGAGAAATAGGGCTTTGCACAAATATTTTATAGAAAAATAATATACTCGAAAAAGGAAATTGACGGAGAAATACAAATAATTGCTAATTGCATATCCAAAAATGGAAAGTTTTTAGAACATATCTGAAAGATAAAAAATTTCCAAAAATAAATCATACCCAATTGCAAATCAGGCTTCCCAAGCTCGATTTGCAAAATTTTTTTGCCTCAGATTTGACTTTTGCCCAATACAGGCAAATTTATAGTCAAAATTCACTGGAACAGCCACCCAGACGCAATGGCGAGGTCAAATTTTTCTCTCAACGCTCCCACAAGCTGCTGATATCCCGGATTTGAATCGTGGCCGTCCAAAATATGAGACAAATGCTCTCCAATGGCTATGCAATGAAACCTTCTATGACTTTGATACCATGTAAGAATTTGCCTAAGGCAAAGAGTAAAAATGCCAAGATCTAGAAGCTCAATTGATAGCACGACTGAGATAGGCAAAATGATATGATCAATTGATTGATTCAATAATGATCAACAATGAAATACAATGAATGATGCCCAATTGATAAAGGCAAAATAAATGTGCCTGAATATATAGGCAATGCATGATAACTAGGAGATATGCAAGTGATAACCTATCAATCACACTAGGTGTAATCACATGTCCAAAAATTGATCATCCTCCATTGTACATCGAAGTATGTGTAACATGTACAACAATGAGAGGATGATAATGTGATAAGAACACCAAAGGTGGATCTCACACATAAAGTGGAAATTCTCCTACACCATGTGCTAAAATGAGATGCAAACTCCTAGGTGTCTACATGGCAACTAATATGCAAATGCATTATCCTAAGTAAACTTAAGTAAAGTGTAATTAAGAATATTTAATTACACCAACATACCTAATATTTTTTCTAAAAATAAATGAAAATAAGTCTAACAATCACTTCGTTTCCAGATAAAACCGTTCTTTGACTCTATATGTGCCAAATATTAAATGGATTCCAACCAAATGAAAAATAGAAGGCTTGATCAACATAACGATATACAAATTCCCCGGATTAAAAGATCAAAGCATGTAATAATCCTAAATTTGTTTCAAACTGAATTTATGGTGACAGTTGTGAAATTTATTTCTGCAAAATTCTAAAAACGATTGCAGAGGGCTTGTAACTGTTTGAACAATTTTGTTATGCCCATGGGTGGGACTTATCAATGGTGTAGACAAGAGATAACTTTGGAATCTTTTAAAGATAGATAAACTATGGAGATTGTCAAAATGTATAGGAAAGAATTTTATCCTGGGGTTTAGGGGTAAAAAAATCTGCTGCTAGGTAAACTATTGATCATTGAGAATGAAGTGTTTTATGAGAAGGAAATGATGCTTTTGGCTGGTGTTTAGATCTCACCATAGATGGAAGAACAACTTTGCAAGGGGGCCAAGAATGAAGCAACAAAAGACATAGAAAACCAACTGTAGTCACAAAATATCCTCGTATATTTGGCAGATGTAAACATGAGGACAATATAGGAAAATGAAGACCTGAAGCAATTCAGGAAAGCTCCTGCTAGGAATAGGATAAAAAAGGTAGAAAAGTTAGAAACGTGTCATAAGAAAGAAGAGTGAAACATAAAAGAGCCCACAAGTAGTGCACATTAGAAAAACCAACAAGATGGATATGGAGAAGATGCATTGTTAGAGACCAAGTGAAGGCCAGTTGTGTGATAGAACAATTTACAAAAGAGAATGACATTAATGAAAATGGTACAAAATAAGAGGTTGTGGATCTGGAAAAATACTAAAATAGGTAGGGATGGAACTGCGAAACAACACATAAGTCACTGCCGAGGAATAAAGGTAAACAATGCTAATTCTCAAAGTTTGATGAACTGGGTGGGTTTAGTTTGACGTACCAACCATTCCATAAATGTACTTGATTGGCAGAATTCATCTTGTTTGCCATTGGGTGATCTACCCATGATCATTTTATGTTGCATGTTAAAGGTCAAGAGAAGGCCAAGCCATGCGCAATAGAACAGTTTGCAAAAGAGCATGATATTTATGAAAAGGATATAAAAGAAGAGGTTGTGGATTTGGAAAAAGCAGTAAAATAGGTAGCGATGGAAGTAGGACATGACAAACATAAGTCATTGCAGAGTAATGAAGGTACACAATGCTAATTCTCAAAGTTTGATTGACTGGATGGGTTTGGTTTGACAAGTCAACCATTCCATCAATGTGCTTGATGGGTGATCTACTTATGATTGTGTTCTGTTGCATGTTGAGTGGCGTGAATTACATACACAAAGTGGAATTTTAACTTTTGATGGCTAATAAGTGTAATCGAGGTAATTTGGTAATCATAAACCTGCAATAACAATAAGATCTTAACCACAAGATCATTAATAGCAGTTAGTATCCCAATATCAAGAAAGAAAGCAATATAAAGAACAAGCATAACTGATTAATCAATATGAAATCATTTCAAAACAATGAATATGCAAACCATGTAGTTTTTCCTTGTTTTTCTCCTTCTCTATGCAGTGTTGAGCTCTCAAAATTGAGCTCAAAGTGTGCTAGCATGAGAATTCAAAGCATGATGTAGTTTGTGGTTATCAAAATATGATAAAAGACTCATATAGATTTTTAGAGGTTTCAATCAGGATTCCCTAATTTGTGGGTTGATTGGTTGTGTTTGAGGAGTTGAACTCAGAGTGAGTAGGAGTTCAACTCAATTGATTGCTTTGTTAGCAAATTTGTTCGATCTGTTAGCAAAATAGATTAAGAGTTGATTGATTTGATTGAAGACTTAATTGATGAGGTGGAATAGAAGACTGAATAAATTGATTAGTCAGGAGAGAGAATTGCGGAGTTTGAAAGTTGATTGAATAGTTAAGAAATTTGATTGATTAGTAAACTAGAACTTAGTATGAATCAGAAGTGGGAGACTAAATACGATTAAATAAATAAAATAATTCATTTATTTGCACATGTGGGAAATATAAATAAATAATTTAAACTTATTTATTTATTTAGAGGAATAATTAGCTTAATTAAATAAATATAATTTATTTAATCATGAGAGGGAATTTGATTTATTATTACATGGGTGTAATAATAAAGAGGGAATTTTAAAATAACGTTAATTATTTAATTAAGTGTAGACAGAATAATTAAATAACATTAATTATTTAATTAATTTATAGATGAATAATTGATGAAGTATTGATTTTGACGTTTAATGATTAAAGTAATTAATTAGAATTACTTAATTACGAAATTATAGGAAAATGATGATTTTGAATTTAGAATATAGTAGAAAGACACAAATTGATTAAATAATAAAGATTATTTAATAATTAAAGAGGAATGTTAGTAAAGTCAATGCGTACAAACTATTGGTCATTTTTAAGTGTCTACATTTTTCCCCTCTTTGACACAATGCATTTCAGGTGTCGTTTCAAAGAATAATTAAAATTATGCCCCAGTATGCCCCAGCAAGAACAATGTGATGGCGAGGTAAATGATGCCCCTTCGAGAGATTGTTTATGCAAGAAAGGCATGAATGATCTCTTGAAAGAAGATGATGAATGTTAGATGAAATGATGAAAGAGAAGAATAGTTAGTAAGAAGTGAAGAACATTAGTAGATGATGACTATTTGATCGATATTGGACATAGAGATTGTTGATAAGAATCACATCTGGTCTTAGGAAGGACCCATCTTGTATAAGACTAGCGACAACGTCTGGTTTCAAGAAAGATACATCCTATATAAGACAAGCAACAACGTCTGGTTTTAGGAAAGATACTACCAGTATAAGACAAATTATGATGTCTAGTTTCAAGAAAGACATATCGTGTATAAGACAAATCATGATGGAATGATTGATTGATTGATTTGACTGATTTGTAAATTGATTTGACTATTTTGATAGATAGATTGATTGACTGATAGAATGTTAGGAGGGGAGAGAATGAGGATGATTCCTTATTAGAACCTTAAATTCTATTAACCACGCTTGAATTCCAACTTATTTGAGCAATTTATTTCATCATTGAGCCACTTTATTATAGCAAAAACAGGTACCATCCTACCAAGATATGAAAGATCTAGGTATGATTATTCTCTTGCATTTTAATAGCACTTTGAACAAACAAGGAATGTGGGCCAATCGATCTAGGTTGAGCATTTAGAGTCGAGCTATGTGTGGCGTATCACAACCGAAGTATCCATTGCAATTTTGCAATGAGATATTGTATATGGATGTGAAGACTCTTATCATAGACACCCAAAATGCTCTTTTAAGACTTCATGGCAAACATTCCACAGACATCAGACAAAGAAAAATAAGTCATGAACCATCACAACATCTCTAGTTTTAGGAATAAGGTACCTTGTATTAGATTGACTTGTTTGGTTTTGAGTGTTCCCTCTCTTGTCTAAGAGGACATGACTTTTGTCAAAAGACTTTGCTATGTGACTTGGTTGATAGATAAGATAGTTTGGTCAGTTTGACTGAGGACCTGTTGACTAGTTGACAATTTTGACTTGGTTCCGCTGAAGCTCAAATTCGTTGTATGATGTTCAATGCCTGTTGAAAATGTTAAAGAATTGGTTTATGTACAAAGGAGATTTATTGCAAAATTTTCTTAGTTTTCCAAAAAATTTGTTTGTCATTGTCAAATTTTTAAAGACTTTTTTGTGATGTTTTTGAAAAAAAAATTGAAGGACTTTTTCTCGTTTTACATTTTTTCAAGACTTTTTGCAATGTTTTTTGGATTTTCTTAAAATATTGGCGGATCATGACATTTTCTGATTTTTATGGGTTTTTTCAAGGCATTTTCTGATTTTTATGGATTTCTTCAGGAAAATCATTGAATGAGGTGAAAGGCACATGTCAGGATTTATTCTCAAACATGATTGCATTTATTTGCCCTAGTGTCTAGCAAGGCATGGAATGTTTTGAATGGATGAATGAGCTGATGGGATGGCAATGGATAGGTGAAAGATGAGGATAGCTTATTATGGAATCAAAGTTGATTTGGATGCAAGGACTATCTCACATTGGGATGACATTTCTAACAAGCTAAGGGATCAGATATGTGGCTATGTAGGCAATGACATGACGCATTGAATGACATGGCACCTACGGGGATGAACATGTCAAGAGGTTTCTGAAAATATGTTCATTTTTTTATGTCCTTAGTTTTGATCAAGACCAAGAAAGGGATTTGGGATAAACAATATGAAATATGACAATGGATGACGAAAGAGAGGGATGGATAAGACAAAGGATATGTATTGAAGAGTGTGGTTAAAGTGAAGCAGATAACATGCATGAAGCCTTGTCAAGATCAAATATGGAAAAAGGATATGGATGGATGTAGAAATATGAAGGATGTGATAGGTAAGATCTATGTCACAGGGTTCGGCGAACTTCATACATGAAGTTCGAAATTTTCTGAATGTCACCATAATCTAAAAATTTCGTTTAAATTCGCCCTAGAATTTGTACAGAACCATTTGTCGAGCTTGTATTAATGAAACCATGTGCTGCTATTTGGAAGACGCGAGAAACTAGGCTATTTTAATCATTACACAGTTCAAACAAATAAAGAGCAGCGGGGGTAGTTCACCGATCACAAGACATGATCATCTCCAAGGTGGTAGTGCTTTCACCTTGACTTGCAAATATCCTCTGCATTGTAGGAAATTCATTGCAAATGGTCACGTCTTTTTCCACGCTGCTCCATCTCAGTCAAAAGGTTGGCCATTTCTATAGCTTCTACAACATCCAAAACAAGTATCGACTTTAAATTTTTATTGTCAGAGGACATATGCTACTTATTTTAGGGTTTATAAAAGACATCAGCGAAATTGAAGCAAAATATGAATGTGCCTGCCGACACAGTAAGGTGCGCTTGTTTAAGTGTTAAGTGTGGAGGAGGGTGAGGTAGAAGTTGTTGATCGAAATGGTAAAGTTTCTACTGCCAAATCCAACAAGAAGTGTTCGATTCACCATTTAATAGATAAAATTTAACATGTTCATTATATATTTTAATAAATTAAAGTTAAAATTTGAATATATTTAAATTAAAATATTTTAAAATTTTGTTATTGTGTTCAAAATTAATATCAGATTGTTTACAATTTTTAAATTTAATATCATATTATCTTATCTTAATAAATAATAAATTAAATTTAAATATTTTTCTCAAACTTATTTAATATTATAATAATTTATATTTATATTTTTTTTGATCGGTAAAAGGCCGAAGCCATAGAAATTTTATTATTATTAAAAATAAAGATACAAAAAACCCCGCTCAGTGCAGGCGCTGGTAGGAAAGAGCGGGGTAGAGAAAACCTCCAGCCGTGCCCGGGACTATAAGTCCTGATACTAATACACAGATTCCGTGGGCATACCCACGACTCAATGTTTATCAAGATTTTATTCATACATACATAGTTTGAGTGGGCATACCCACTATTTGGAAAATTTATGTTATTCCATTTGGTGAGTTACATTTTAATTACAACAGTAGCTTGTGGACGCATTTCCTGTTTAAAGCAATAGAGATATCGTTTCTGTAGAAGCTTTGATAATTTTCCTCTAAGTTTCCACTTCCAAAATAGCTCCAATTAACAATGTCCTCCTGAAATGGTATACAACAAATCTTCGAAACCACATTGTTAAATTTGAGGCAAATTAAAATTGAACATAAGTGGAGAAAATTAAAACCCCTTTACCTTCATTCTAATACTTACTCATTGTGAGGTGAATAATGATATCTAAAGAATATGAGCATATCCGATCTAGATTCTCAATCTAAGATCATAGTCAGTGCTTCATAAAACCAGTAAAAAATTAAGCATTAAAGTTGTGATCCTATAATTTGATAATATGAATTAGGATATAATTAATCTTAAGATTTGGTTTCACCATTGCTGCCCTGATATCGTTTCTATTAATTTATCGAATCTTCTAGCATGATCTAAATTGAAAACTATAGCATCTAATTAAAAAATAAAAAGATAATCTCAGAACCACTTACCATGACATTAGAAAACCTAAAATAATCATATCGCATTTCTAGAGGTCTAATTTAAAAATACCATAAAAGCCATATTTCTAAAAGCCTACTTTATCATAGCACATTTCTATAAGCCTAATATATTTGTACAAAAAAGCTAAATTGCTAAAAGGTTTAGTGGTAATCCACCTTGTCTAAGAAAAAACCAACAAACCCAGAGAAACCCAACAATCCTCATGAGATCTCTGAGTTAGCCTGTCCAACTTGTATGCTTACGCGCCCTCATCCAACGGAATAAGACTATAAAATAAAGGAAGGTAAGCAAAGATGAGAGCATATAGATATTTCAAATATAGGGTGAGGGGAGATGCTATATCCCTCACACTATATCTAAAGATCAAAAGTCTAGAGAACAGCCCAGAGCTATCAGTTGTCCCCAATATCCACTAATACTTCAAAAAGTAGCATTCACTTCTAAATTACGGAAAAAAGGGAGGTTGTAATAATATGCAATAGTCTAGAATACCACCTATAAGTATGCATACATATATATATATATGATCATATCTATATATATATATATGTACACATATATAGATGAAATAACAATGTGCATAGGAAAGCACATCAAAATAACCTAGGGTACATTTTATTTTGATGTGCTTTTCCATACACAAATCTATAAGCATGAATTTGAACAGTTTCAAATATATGTGTAAAAGTAACATCCTTGCCTTAATTATTATAACCTCCCCAATCATACCCAATTCCTTAGTCTTGTTAAGTCAGAAGAGCCTGAAGTGAATTGGATCTGATAAACCTCAGATATAAAGGCATGCCTATATCTTACTGTCATATATATCTGATGCTGGATACATGGTAACTCCAAACTCATACCTGTGATGAGCTTGTTTATTAACTGTCCAATATCAGAGCATGTAAAAATTTAAAGTATTGGGTATTGTGATTTTTGCAAAGTCCCACTGTTTTACACTGTCATGACATTGGCTACCCAAGACTCTAATAAAGCCTTCAGTCTATTACCCATTACATGAATCCTCAGCTCTTGTGTACAGATTCAGTATAATAAAAGCTAAATAGGAGCATAATCTGTATATGAAAGGACCCGTTAGTAAAATAACCTCCCTACCCAATGTAATGGGGTTTGTTCTATGCTGTTCTCCATCAAATTAAGAATTAACTTTTATATGAATTTATCCACCTTGTCTCAGTAATCTGAACAAAATTATCTAGCCATTCATGAATATCAGACAGAGCCTGTTGATTGCTTAAGGATCGTAGTAGCGAAGGTTATCGAAGGGACTGAAGTCTAGTATGCTAATCTAAACAAAGTTTGCATAGGCTTTGATCTTAATATCTATTGAAGTCTAAATCAGCTAACCTTAGTGCTGAAAAACATTTTTTTTCCGGACCATACCTATGATAAGCATAGTATTGATTGGTACATTAATTCCAAAATACAGATAAACTTGCTAAACAATTAAGAGATATATTATATACTATAAAGGGCGCTGTACATAACTATCCCGGGAATCGGGAGAGAAACAAAAACTGCCCATTGGACTTTGTCCGCAGTAGTCACATCAGAACCCTAACCTTTACATACAGACCTGTTGATTACATACTTGCCTATGTTCACATTTTGTATATTCAACTGCTATATTCTATATACAAATTGGAAGTGTAACCTGTATATAGAGTACTTCATATAACTGTGGCAAATTTGCATCTATATACAAAATAAAACATCAATTAACATAGAGCCAAGGCACTAATCTTTCTTCCTTTCCACCGCGGTCAATAACCAGGAGTGATTTTCCTGTCTCATGACCACTATACCTTCCTCTTCTTTGCCCATAGTCTTTGAGTGACGGGTACATCTCTTGACTGTAGGAGCACTGACATGTAACTTAGGTGATTCCAGTTCATTCAAGAAAGTAGGAATCTCAAAGCCTTCAGCCCTCTAGTAGTCAAGAATTTCCACCAATTCTTGCTTAGTTTGAAGGACCTCCTTGTATAGGAATTCTAAATTTCTTGACATGCTCGGCCAGTGGGTGTCAAATGCTGCTTTATCTTTGAAGATTATCATTGGAGTTCTTTGTTCTGGTGGGATCAGAGCTGACTCTGATATGTCAATTCTCATAGTGACTTCCGGGAAGGGAGTAGTAAGCAAGTTGTCAATAGAGTAAACCATATTGTCCAATCCAACCAGGAAGTATTTATTGAAGATTAACTTCGAAACCTGAATGGTTTCATCTTTCTCTCTTCCAACCAAATAGGAAATAGCACTGAACAGACCAATAACAGTACCGTTAGTCCTAAAGGTAAATTCATTGTCAAACACCTGCTCTCCCAAAGCTTTTTCCAGAGCCCTCCTAGATGAATTTGGTAAAGGGAGTAAGATCTGGTTCCATCTTTCCGGGGTGACAGAATCTCTGAATGCCATGGCTCTGTATCCACCAGAATTGTAGGTGGTGAGCTTCGTTTCCATGAATAGACCAAGGAAAAGCAGAGGAGAGTCAGAGTGACAAACTGATACACCTAAAAGGGTCAGAAATGCACGAAAGGGTAAACCTTTAACACAAAATCAAGCACAGAAGAAGCACGGGAGAAAGTTAAGATTTCATAGAAGAGGCACAGCTGAGGGGGAAATAAAGGGCGGGAGAAACATCTCGAAGATTCAAGAGACAGCTGGAAAGGTCTAGAAGGCATAGCAAGTTACATGTAGGAAACGGAGCACGATGAGGGGGGACAAAAGGAGGAAGAGCCAGATTCACATGTAAGAGAAAACTAACAAGCTATGAAATGATGACAAGACCCGCCATCTCGACTAACAAGCCATCATCATAATCATCAATTGATGGATGGCAAGGGGGGAAAGGCAGGGCCACCTCTTAAAAGAAGAGATTAATAATATAAAAAACCAGAAAAGAAAGCTAAAAAGGAAGGCAAAAAAGAGTAATATGTTAAGATAGGGGCTCTGATAAAAAGAAAGGTGAAACTAAATTTAACCCATGATAAAGACTCCGTTGGCACCTAGGTTGGCTAGAGAGTCTGCTTTTGATTTGCCCTCCCGATATGTATGTTTTACAACAAACTCAGGGATGGACTCTAGGACTAGATTAATTTCTTCAATTTTAGAGTTAATTGACCAATTGGGTGTCTTTTTGGTTCTGATGGCATTAATGATTATTTGCGAATCACCTTCGATTATTAATTTTGATATATTGAGTTTTTTACATATTTTAAGGCCTTCCAGAGCAACTAGGCACTCTGCCATGTTGTTTGTAGTGGGTTTAATGGGGCAAGCATATTTAGTAATTGTTTCTCCCTTCCAGTTCCTGATGATCCCACCAATGCCTGCAACCCCGGGGTTACCTCTGGACACCCCATCGAAATTTAACTTGACCCAACCTTCATTGGGAGGGGTCCAAATGCAAATGGATCTGTCTGTTTTCGATTTGACGCCTCCTTTGCCATATAGTGTCGGAATATTTAGTGAGGGCCATTTTAGTCTGATCTTGTTGTCCCAGGATCTGAAGGAGTCTTCATAGCATGTTTTTCCGTGAAGTTTTCTATTGATAGTTTTAGTTATTGAAGTTTCGATTTTATTTATGATATTTCTCCAATCTAGTTTTTGATTTGTAAAAATCCTTCTATTACGTTCCTTGCACACCTCCCAAACTAAGATAGAGGGGGATATAGTCTAGATGTCTTTATAGAGATTGTCTTTATAGAGAGCTGGCCAGGCTTTAAGGAGGCCCAGCAGGTCTGAAGGAAGAGCAAACTTCTAGTCGAGGGACTGTTGTAACCATTTCCAACATTTCTGGGTAAAGGTACAGTTCAAAAGAAGATGATCAACATCCTCTACCTGGTTCTCGCATAAGGGGCACCTTGATGGCCCCTTGAAACCTAGCTTTCTAATTCTATCTGAAGTTAAGATCCTATCCTGCAAAGCAGCCCATAGAAACATTCCAGCCTTAGGTAGGCAGGCTTTGTTCCAGCAAAGATTAAGGGGAATGTCTAAATTATCCAAATTATTCTCGCGGATAATGGTTTTATAACCATCTTTCACTGAGTATTCCCCGTTATTGGAGCCTACCCATAAGAGAGTGTCTAGTCTATTTTTGATAGTGATGTCTCCGTCCTTTAAAACACTGATTAATTTCTGTCTTTCTTGGTCTAAAGGAAATCCATGTGAGGCTGAATTTGAATCAGAATCCTCACTTAATCCGATATAGTCCTTTAGGTATATACTGATGTTAACTTTACATTCTTCTATGAATTTTGGCGAGAAACCCATCTTGTTTAACGAGGGGAAGCCTGCCCAGGAGTCATCCCAAAATAAAGCTTGATCCCCGAGACCCACATCCCAAGTGAGGTATTTGCTGATGATACCTATAGAATCTTTAATGAAGTTCCAAATGCGAGAGCCTTTAACATGTGTTTGAACTCTAAAGATATTAATGGGATCAGCCTCTGGGATATATTTGTGTAATAATATTGATGCCCACTTAGTATTTGGTTCCTTAAAGAGTCTCCAAACGAGCTTTGTCCCTAGGGCCCGATTTTGCCACATAAGGTTCTTTATTCCCAAACCACCCATAGAAAGTGGCTTACATAAGTTGTCCCATTTGATTAGGGCTAATTTCTTTTCCTCAGATGAACCTTGCCAATAAAAATCTCTCAGCATCTTATCTAAGTTATGTTTAATATTAGTCGGGAGGGGGAGAATAGACATATGATACGTTGGAATGGCTGTCAAGACTGATTTAATCATTATGGTTCTACCTGGTTTGGTAAGCCACTTACCTTTCCAGGAGCTTTTCCTGTCTTGAACCTTAGCTAATACTTGTTGCCAAAGTTTGGATGATTGTTGGCCCTTATCTAGGTCAATTCCTAAATATTTACACGGAAAATTGCCCGGTTTATAACCAAGATTATTACAGATTTTCTTTTCCTGAGTTGGTGAAGTATTAATAAAGAAGATCTCCGATTTATTAGGATTGACTTGTTGGCCTGAGGCCTTCATGTATAGGTTAAGGACATCTCTGAAGGCCCTAGCCTCTTGGCAAGTGGCAGATCCAGGGAGAATAGTATCATCCGCGAATTGTTGGTGGGTTATGTACGGGATATTTTTTGCGGCTTTAAAACCTATAATCTTGCCTTCTGTCTGTTTCTTTGCAATGGTTCTCTCCAAGGCTTCCGCCATGATAACATAAAGGAAGGGTGACAGCGGGTCACCTTGTCTGATGCCTTGAGATATACCAAAAAAACCTTCTGGAGTGCCATTAACAAGAATGGAGATCTTGGGGGTAGAAATACATTTGAAAATGAGGTTGATCCATTGCTTTGAGAAGCCAAAAGCTTCCAAGCATTTACATAGGAATCTCCAATCCACCTTGTCGTACGCCTTTTGGATATCAATTTTGATAAACATACTCAGTTCCTTGGTTACTTGTGCAATGTGGATAAGTTCTTGGGCGATGACAATGCCATCTAGGATCGACCATTTGGCTACAAAGCCCATCTGCTCTTCTGAGATTATAATAGGGAGAAGAGTTTTTAGTCTATTAGCCAGACATTTTGATAATATTTTATAAATAGTGTTGCAAAGTGATATAGGACGAAAGTCCCCAGGGTCAATACAGTCATTTTTCTTGGGAATTAGGGAAAAGAACGTATTGTTAATTTCCGAAAGAATAGAACCAGAATTTCTAGTTGCTTCTATAGCTTGCCAGATGTCCATCCCCATAAAGTGCCAGCATTTTTGGAAGAAACTTGCCTGAAAACCGTCTGGGCCTGGGGCTTTGTCCGGCTGCATTTGAAATACGGCGGTCTTGACTTCTTCCATGGTGAGTTTTCTATTAATCATTATGTTATCCTCATCCGATAGCTTAGGTATAGCCTTAAGCATTTCGTCTTGGGCTTGAAGGTTAACCGCTCTTGTATTGTTTAGAAGAGAGTTGTAAAATTCTATGATCCGATCTGCGATGTCTTTAGGATCTTCTAAGAGTTTCCCCCTCTCATCTTTGATCTTGGAAATCCTATTAATATTTCTTTTTAGGTTGGTTGATTTATGGAAGAATTTAGTGTTACTATCTCCTACTTTAAGCCAAGTTTCCCTGGATTTCTGTTTCCAATATATTTCTTCTTTAAGTAAAATAGCATTATATTTAGACATAAGCTCCTTTTCTTTTAGATAGCTAGCTTCATTCATACCTTGGGCTATAACTAAGTTATTAAGATTCTCTAATTCCTGTTCAGTCTGAATTTTCTCTTCAAAGATGTTAAATTTGTTCTTATTCCATTCCAAGACTTTATTTTTAATAATTTTGAGTTTGTTCACTAAACTGTACATCTTAGATCCCTCAACTGTCATTTGGTTCCACCATTGTTCTAGAAGGTTGATGAGGTCCTGATCTTGGAACCACATAAATTCAAATTTGAACAGATTTCTATTGGGTTTGCAATTTTCGATAAGTGATAATCTAATTGGGAAGTGATCCGAACCTGGTTTTGGGAGAATCTCTGTGGTCAATAGTTGATTAAAATCTTCCGCTTCTCTAGTAATCATAAATCTGTCTAATTTTTCCGCAATATGGCTAAAGCCCGATCTTCTGTTGTTCCAGGTGAAAGATCCATTGATAGTCTCGATATTAATTAAATTATTATCTGCAACCCATTGATTGAAATCTTTCTGAGATTGTGAAATGTACTGTGATCCTCCAAATTTTTCTTTGATGTTCAAGATAGCATTAAAATCTCCTCCTAAGATGTGTGTCTCTCCTATGTTTGTTTGCAATATGGATTGGACTTCCTGCCAAACCCTTCTTTTTTCTATGTTTTTAGTAGGTCCGTAAATGTTGATCAGATTAAATTTTAGGTTTGATTTGAGGCTGCTAATCCTTAGGACCATCCAGTTACTATTGCTAGACAAGACTAGTGATGAAACTTTCCGGGGGTCCCACAAGGCTGCTAGCCCTCCAGATGCACCTGCTGCTGGTACAAATTCTGATTTTCATATCCCAAGTTTGTTGTTAAATTTCATGCTTTCATCAGCATTTAGTTTGGTTTCTTGTAAAATTATTATTTCCGAATCAAATTTTTTTAGATATCTCTTTACGAGTCTTTGTTTGTTAGGGGCATTTAAGCCCCTAACATTCCAGGATGTCACTTTCATTGCTCCTTGGGAAGGCACTTCCCCTTCCCAATGTACAGAATATCGGAGATCTTCATTTGCTTTTCCACGCTGCCTGTTATGTTTCTAAGTTCAATGAGAGATTTCCTTCCCCTTTTCTTCTTGATCTTGTTGATTTTGGGGGAGGATAAGCCTTCCTTATTGATGGCTATTCCAAGTTGTCTGTCTTCGTTTGTAATACCAAATAATCCATCAATGTTCTCTGTTTTGTTTTCTGCATTATCTATGAGGTGTGGAGTAGAATCTGGGTTATCTGTTTGATCTTCTTCTCCGTACCTTCCTTCTAAATTGATGAGGGCATCTTTAGCATCTATGGTATCTTGACCA
The DNA here is from genome assembly GCA_027943335.1 of Chamaecyparis obtusa. Classification (NCBI taxonomy): domain Eukaryota; kingdom Viridiplantae; phylum Streptophyta; class Pinopsida; order Cupressales; family Cupressaceae; genus Chamaecyparis; species Chamaecyparis obtusa. The sequence goes on from BSBK01007354.1 coordinate 179,274, forward strand.
TATGATTCTATCATATTTTCCAAGTTATCAAAAAAAGCTTTGTTAAGAGTTTCAAGTTCTAAAGGAATTGTAAATTTTGGTTCCTCACCTTTTTGTTGGAACTCCATTGGTACTTCTTTTTCCCCCTCAGAATTTCTGAGTGACATAATCTTTCTTATTAAGATATCCTTTTGGTAACTTAATTCTTCTTCATCACAGATTTCGTTTATAAAGAGGTCCATAAGTTCATCTGTTACAGCCTCCGCTATATAATCTGTAATCATTTTAATTTCTCTGATACATTTCTCATCTTCAAAAGGTTTTTCTTGTGATGATTCATCTGTATGAATAGTATTCTAGTTGGTCAGAGAGTTAGCTTTAGTGCACATAGAGTCCTTTGCTGAATAGCCCTTAGGATCTAGCTGATCTACATAACCAAAGGATTGCAGCCCTTCTGTAGTTTCTGGTTGAAATTCCTTCCTTCCAGAATCTAGGATACCTTCTGATTGGTCTGTTATCAAAGATTCATAGTTGTTGTTTACTAATGGTATGCTATGGAGGGGGACACTCTCCTTATTTAATATCGAAGGGGCCTCAAAAACTGGGGCAGGGTTGCTAGTTAACTCAGTTTTCTGAGTAAGCTTGCAAGGGGATTTGATATTTTGTGGGGGGGGGGAGAATTTTTGTAGTATTGTCCCCTGCTTTAGTAATAGTAAAACCCCCTTTATCTGTATGGAAGTTAATGTCCACAACCAAACTTTTATTTAAGAGGTTAGTTATTTTCTCGAGTTCCATAGTAACATCTGGATTGCTAATGTTAATTTCGTAATTAGATTCTACGAAGTCTTCCATAATGATAGGATTAACTATCACTGAATTAGAATTAAAGCCAAGATGTATGGGGGGAATAGTTTTCTGGTGAAAGTCCATGTTCACAACAATGATCTTATCTGAATGGTTATATTTGGACTTCACCATTCTGATGAATCTACCTATTTTGTTTCCTATTAGATTGATTACTTCTTCACTGGATAATTCCAGTGATAAGTTCTTAAGGATAATTGTTTTATCTATCTTAAAATTACCGAGCTTGATTGGGTTGAATAAAGGAATCCAATCAAATAAAACAAAGGACTCATTTCTAAAGTTAATATTACTCTTTTTCATAAGATTTTCTTTGAGCTGCTTACTTTTGCAATCTATAAAAAGAAATTTATCTATAAGTAAGGATATACTTACCTCTCTGGGAAGAATTGCTGACAAGCCATCCGCGATGTCAAGAATGGTTGCTCCTGTCCCTTTCCATCGACAGATAATACCTGTCTGTTCATAATACTTCTGATTTTGGAGTATACCTTTATTATCTAAATTTATCATGTTAGACTTAAGCTCTGAGGCTCCTTTGCTAACTGAAAGATCATAATTGACTTTACTGTTCCGTCTATGTGGAGGAGTATAAACCAAGTTGGAATGACTTGAAAGAGAAGCTTTAACATAACTGATTTGTTTACCTTCAGTTGGATGCGATGGTACATACTTACCTTCTGATCTTCGGTGGGGGGGTGAGTATTTCTTTGATACTATGGGATCCATTTTGTTTAGATGTTTAGGGTTTCTATCCCTCTTATTTTGCTGATGCTCTTCAAGATTGAAAAGAGCTTTTTGATTTAGTCCTCTAGAATCTTCAATATGAAACCCTGGGGTTTTGCCAAATGAAGGGGGGAGGCAATTCACATTTGACAGTGTTTGTGCACTGCCAATATGTGACTGATTCCTAAATTTACCCTTCATTTCCAAAACCTTGTTCTGCTTATTTGAAATTGAGTGGATTCCGGAGCGGAAATACTCTGAATACAAGGGTTCAAAGGAATTCTTTAAACATAAATCTTTACTGCAATGTTTGAAAGGACGATCGCTAACCTTCTTTTTCCTTCTGACCACTTGCCATTCCATGTCTTTAGTCAGGGCAACCTCCGAAGCTGCCTGTGCCGCTTTAAGTCCCCCTCCCCCCAAAGCAGAATGGGACTCATAGGGTTTTTTAACTAGATATTTCCTAGACTTTAGGGCCCCCGCATCTCCGAGGTTGCTTGATTCCAAAGCAGCATATTTCGTCTTTGAAAAGAAGGCAATTTGGTGATCCAAGGATTTGACACTGAAAATCCTAGGGATCACCATCTTATATTGGATTGATACCATTGTGCTAGGCTTTGCTACATTATTTATATTTCCTTCGATCTGATTTTTTGATGAATCATTATGAATCTTACCCTCTGCAAGACTTTTTTCCTTCTGAGATTTAATGAAGGCTTTAAGATGGTCATAGGTAGGTTTGGATGAGCGCATGTCCGGCCTCCTCCAGTCGATGGCCTTGTGGCCATATAGCAGGCAGTTAAAACAATAACCTGAATAGCCTGTATTGCTGGTATCCAAGGCCATCGAATTGCCATCCTGGTTCCCCAGCTTTCCACCTGTGATTCCATCTTTAGCAGTTGTAGCGTTGTAACCTTCCTTATTATGGTTCGCGGAAGTCAACAGCCCTAAACCTAGTTTCGCTGATTTCTAAATTTGCATTTTTCGCATTTTTCACTCCATAGACCTGTTTCTATTCTTGAACTAATGCACACTATAATAATAATTTATATTGATAATAACTATTTGCTTATATTTTTTTATAAGTATATTGATATTTTTTATATATATTACTTGTTTATAAAATAATTTAAATTTATGTAAGGCGAATTTATGTTGAATGTTTACCTTGTTGAACTTTATCCAAATTTTATTGTTGTCGAACTCGAATTTGAACCTTGTGACTTAGGGTAGGATTGCATGAATGAAACTTGCCCCCAAGTGTAGAGGGTAATGGGATACACATGATACTTGTTTGCCAGGTTTTCATCATGGTACTTTCCCAAGGTGCCACAAGTGGTTTTCACCATAAGATAAATTATTTCTCTTTGTTGATGTATGTAGCATCGGTCAGATAAATAAAACTGATTATATAATTATTATGGGAATTGATTAGTTATATATACATAGATATATATATTAATATATTTAATAATTGATATTATTTATATTAATATACATACATACATACATATATATATATATGAAGTTATTATTTTATTTATTCTTATAATGATTATATAGTTAAATTCATAAATTAGATTAATGAATAGACATGTCCCATGAAGGGACATGTCTCTTCTTGTTTTTACCATGTATATATACAAGAGATCGATGCATTTGAAAAGTACATACTTTCACAGCAGTTCTATTACATTTGCAGCGATCTGGAAATCAACATGGTATCAGAGCCAGACTTGCAAATGTAAGAAAATCAGAGACAACAATAATAATGGAATAACATATGCAGATCAATATATTGTAGGATTAACTGCATCCAATGTTCTGGCAGAATGAACTCTGCAATAATACTTGTGTGTGGGTTTGGTCTGAGCCTTTAATAACCATCGAAGGATTGCCGGTGGAAGAATTCGGTGAGGAATCCAAGAACGTAGGTTTCTTGAGATTCGATTTGCAGATATACATAATTGGTTTTCCATTCCTGTGCACATACACATTCCTCTATAGTGTTCTCTTGCATGTATGGTTGAGGCATTGCTTGGTGCGGTTTCATTTGAGACACTATTGCAGACACACACTTAGAGAGAGTAAAAGAGAAACAAAGTTGATTCTATGTATTGTTTGATTCGTTGGCATTTCAGTCACCTACAAATCCCTGACAATTATGATTGCTGCAAAAACCTATCACAATGATAGATGAGTATGATAGGAGGATAATTAATAGGAAGAATGGACCAGGACTATAAAATATTAAAGAATGATGCAGGAGAAACATGCACTTATGCAACAGGCAATAGTAGACTAGGTCAGCAAGATTACAGAGTTAAGAGCATGGGCAATCAAAATTATTTTTCTGTATAACTTGTATCAATGACCTAGAGTAATACATTAGATGGGATGAGTGTGATTATTCTGGAAAATTTCTTGAATTCATGGCGTGGAGTGGAATTCTGATGCAGTAGTTTTATTTCCATTCATAACCTTCAACAGGCTCCAAATATGTATATGTAATATGAAGTACCATGCAATTGGTTACTTGGTGTGTCTTCTTTCAAACCCATATAGCATGATATTGTGTGTTCTGATCACAATAATGAGAACCAGACTCAAGCAGGTTGATTTTCATCTTGGGGACTAAAAACTCGGTAAAACTTTGCAATTTGAGAAAAACATAGCATCCAATAGATTTTATGTAAAGGTCTAGACATGAGTGCATTGAAGATTAGTGTCGAGAGGATGAATCAGAATAACATCTGATTGTCTCAAGTGATGCATTGCATCACTTGAGACAATGATCAATTATTGTATTGACTTATTATCAATAAACATTGTTGAATAAAAAATAAAAAAAACCGATTACTAAACTATCGGTTAGATATTTCATAGACTAAACAAGATAATATTTACCTTGATACCGTTAATGTTAATCGGTCTTGTATGTACAACGTCAACCAAACATAATCAACATTAAAGAAACTGCGATTATCATAAACAAAAAGGTGTGAGTATCGAATACATCTCATCACATCTCAGTCGGATATCGATCAAGAAGATCCTTGTTCACAGCGATCATAATCGCAGGAGACATGTCATATTGGAGATATTGATACACACAGAAAACAGTATAGTTATTGTGGTTCATATTGCAGAGGATATTATAAATATTGCATAGTGCATACTGAAGGAGATACAAACACATTCAGATCGCTTGCTGAAGGTTATTATATCGCAGCAGAGGATATATTGAGATCGCAGCTTATATATCATATATCACAATAAAGTAATGTGATTGTTTAACTTCTGATAACATTGACTAAGATCAATATACAAATTGACAGCATGCATGTCTCCATTTTGCGGCAGCGATTGTATCATGGAAGTCGAACAACATCAGCGTTTCATTTAACAGAGAGCATGTATCTTTTGTTTAAAGACGGCAAGCATATGCGGATTATGCACCTTCGTCTTGATACCCAATAGTCATTATATTAAAGAATAAAGCGTGGAAGCATTAAATTGTTAAAGAAAAGACAAGTCCAGCATCATCGATATTGTATATCAAGTTGTTCACAATCTAGAATAACTAATGACTCGCATAATTGAAATAGAGATATCAACCTCACATAATGAAGAAGATCAATCATCGATGGTAAGAAATGGCACGGGTTATAAGTGAAGCAAATGGTTCAGAATAACGCATTAGTGTGGTTCATGCATAAGACAGTATGGAGACACCGCTTAAAGGTCGATTATGGAATGCTGAACACAATACTCACAATATGGAGGAGAGTGAAATTGTCTTTAGATGATGACAGTGAAAAGTTTCAGATTATCGAATCTTTTGGTTATTACAGTATACGGTATACGTGGACGTAGTGAGTAATCCAAGTGTCTCATGAAGAGTAACCATTTCTAGAGATACTACCTCTAAAGAATATTAAGAAAAACTCAAGATAAGGAGAGAGATAAGTATTTTCTGATTATTATATCTTGAGAACTACTTTTTATTTATTGTAGTTAATCTCTTATTTGTATTTCTATACGTACTATAAGAGCTATTTGCCTTGATCTTTTCCGGGGATGCTCTTGCAGGAAAAGAAGATTGATATCATATTTAGAGGGAGTCTGACACTCCAGAGGTAACTTTGGACGAGAAGGTCAGAAGGTTGATATCACATTCAGATGAAGTCTGACGAACCATTAGAAGCAACCTTGGACGAGAAGGTTAAATGTTGATGTTAGTACTCAAAACTTCAAAGGGAGTTAGCACAACATCTAGAGGATTTGCCTTATTTGATTTCCGAGGATCTTGGTCATATTGATTCACAGGGAGTAAACCATATCGAGATGGTTTCCCTAGGTCATGATATTCCTAGATAGATGGTTGGGCATTCAAGAAAAGAGCTTAATGCAGACTAAAGAACAAAGAAACGACTTGCTCGCAGGAGGTTGATATTAGATTCAGGGGGAGTATGATAGTTCATCTACAAACAACCTTGGACGAGGAGGTGAGGAGGTTGTTATAAGACCTTAAAGGAAGCATCCAGAGGACTATGATCATGAGACCAAGTCTCATGTGTGCTGGCTGAAATGTTTTTATGCTAGCTCTTACATAACATGGGGTTCACCTAGAGTGATGCAAACTATATAAGAGATACAGTGCATAAGCATGCTATTCAAGGTATATTATCCCTACAGAACATACGATTGATATTCTCACCAAGTTTCTTGCTAGAGGTAAGGTTGTGTACCTTCGAGATAAACTTGGCATGTTGGAGAATGAAGCGTTAGATGAAAAGGAGTTTCAATATTTGTGATCTTATCTTGTATGTTATTGCATTCTTCTCCTTGAGAGAGAAGTCTAAGGTGAAAGCCCTTGTTTCACCCTTTGGGATGAGTCATGATGGATCCACCCTCTGAGATGAGTCAAGGTGGATTTCATGTGTGTGACTCTAGGACTTATGGGCCCTCCTGTGAACATTGGAGAAAGGTGACGACTTTTCGACAATGAACACTTGTATTTGATGTTACAAGGTGACGATCTTGTAATAAAGATTCGTTATGATAGACAATTATATGTCTGTGCACATACCATAATAGGGCTATATGTAAATGGAATGTAATGTTCTTATTTACTATATCCTTGTATCACGATCTGAGGTGATATGAAAATTAGGTATCACGATCTAAGGTGATTCCTCATATCAAGGTGGTATGAAAATTAGGTATCACGATCTAAGTGATTCCTCATATCAAGGTGGTATGAAAATTAGGTGTCACAATCTAAGGTGATTCCTCATATCACATGTTAGGTGATATGTAAAACTGGGTATCACATGTCAGGTGATTCCTCATATCACATGTTAGGTGATATGTAAAACTAGGTATCACATGTCAGGTGATTCCTCATATCACATGTCAGGGGACTCCTCATATCACATGTTAGGTGATATGTAAAACTAGGTATCACGTGTTAGGTGATTCCTTAAATCACATGTTAGGTGATATATATAAAAAATGGGTATCACATGTTAGGTGATTCCTCATCTCACGAGTTAATTGATACTTATCATCACGTGTTATGTGATATCTGTGTTCACGAGATATGTGAGATTTCTTATCAAAAGAAATGTGATATATGATTTTATCTTCCCTAGCTAAGAGGGAGTGTTGATGTATGTAGCATCGGTCAAATAAATAAAACTGATTATATAATTATTATGAGAATTGATTAATTATATATACATAGATATATATATTAATATATTTAATAATTGATATTATTTATATTAATATACATATATATATATATATATATATATATGAAATTATTTTATTTATTCTTATAATGATTATATAGTTAAATTCATAAATTAGATTAATTAATAGACATGTCCCATGAAGGGACATGTCTCTTCTTATCTTTACCATGTATATATACAAGAGATCGATGCATTTGGAAAGTACATACTTTCACAGCAATTCTATTACATTTGCAGCGATCTGGAAATCAACACTCTTGATTTCTATTTTTTGTTGTCACACAAGACACTTGTTTGCTAGGTTTTCGCTAAGGTAACCTTTTTTTTCTTTTTTTGATTTTTTTGTATTTTTGACATTTTGGAAACGGGTCTATACTCTAAGAGTCATGAATAGTACGTGCACAAATGTAAGTTGTTGATAGGATTTGATAGAGGCTTTTCCTCTGATGTGGATATTTGATATGCTCCAGATCCATAGACTGATGTGATGATGTAGGGACCCAACCAGTTTGGTTCAAACTTTCCTGATTTTTCTCTTTCCATTAGTACCAAGTCACCAACTTCAGAAGACCGTGGTATGACCTTTTTGTTATAACTTCTTCTGAGATGCCGTTGATATGCTTGTAAGTGTGTTAGTGCATTTTGTCTCTTTTCATCTAGCAACTCTAGCTCCTGTAGTCGAGATACTCGGTATTCCTCATCTGTAATGATGTGCTGAAGGGATACTCGCAATGATGGGAGCTTGACCTCTATTGGCAAGATAGCTTTGATACCATATACTAGTGAATATGGAGTGACTCCTGTGGGGGTACGGAAACTAGTGTGATATGCCCATAAGGTGGGGTTGAGTTGGAGGTGCCAATCCCCACTAGCTTCATTGACCATCATTTTCAAGATTTTTATAATGGTTTTATTTGTAGCCTCAGCTTGGCCGTTACCTAGGGGGGAAGTAGCGTGAAGAAAAGATATGATGGATGTGGAATTTTGCATAGAGCTCATCCATTTGTTTATTTTTGTTGAAAAACTATTATCGGTGATAATGGTTTGTGGGACTTCGTACTGACTTATGGTATAGTTCAAAAGGAACTTGGAAATTTGTTTGTCGGTAGTATAGGTCATTGGAATTGCTTCGACCCACTTTGTAAAATACTCAGTGGCCGTGATGATGTACTTATGACTGTTGGAGGATAATGGATGGATCTTGCCAACAAGATTGAACCCCCATTGCAAGAAGGGCCATGGTGAAATAAGTGGCTACAACTCCTGAGCTGGCACATGGATGAGGTTCTTGTGAATCCGACATTTTCTGCATTTCTGAACAAATAAGCAAGCATTTGTTTCCATAGTGGGCCAATAATACCCAATTCTTAGAAGCTTCTTGGCTAAGGTCAAGCCACTAGAGTGGTGTCGCAAATTCCCTCGTGTACTTCTAATATCAGCGTTTGTGCTTCCTCCTAGTTGAAACATCCTAAGAGTGTACCATCCAATCTTTGTTTGTAGAGTGAATTGGCAATGATAGTGTAACGGGAGGCTTGCCTTATCAAGTACTTCTTTTGGTTGTAGGAGAGTTCTAGGGGGATGATTTGGCTAGTAAGGTAGGCCTAGTTGTCTTGGTACCAAGGGGAATTGGGACCAACAATTTGCACACAACCTCAGACTTGGGGACTTCAAAAGTAGGGACCATGAGTTGTTCGACCATGAACTCACAGTGTGTCACCTCTGGTGGCATGTCCAACAAAGATCCTACAATGGCCATGGCATGTACTACGTTGTTCCTGATCTTGGGGATTTGTTCGAAGGATATCTATTCAAAGTGTATCTTTATATCTTTTGCCATGGCTTTATATGGAATCAGTTTTTCATCTTTGGTGTCGTAATTTCCATTGACTTGGTTAATAATCAATTGAGAGTCCCCATATACCTGTAATTCTTGGATCTTCCACTAGACAATTGTTTTGTGACCTATGAGAAGTGCTTCATACTCAGCAATGTTGCTTGTGCAATCAAACTTTAGTCTATAAGATCTAGGAATGGAGTCTCCTTGTGGAGTGATGAATACAATGTCGATGCCTGATCCTTTCTATGTGTGAGAGCCATCAAAGTATAGTTTCCATTGTTTTGGCTCTTCTATAGAAAATATTCCTTCATCAGGAAATTCTATTCGCATTGGATGACTAGAAGGTAAAGGCGCATCTGCTAATTGGTCGGCAATTGCTTGACCTTTTATTGCTTTTTTGTCCACGTAGTCTTTGTCAAACTCACTCAGTATCATGGCCCATTTGGCTAGGCGTCCTGTCAATGTTGCTTTGCTCAATAGATACTTCAATGGGTCGATCTTAGCAATTAGGATCATCTTGTGGCTCAACATGTAGTGTTTGAGTTTTTGTGAAGCAAAAACTACAACCAAACATGCTCTTTCAGTAGCAGTATAGTTTAGTTCATAAGCCACAAGTGTCCGACTGATGTAGTATATGGCCCTTTCCTTTCCTTCTAAGTCATTCCATGCTAGTAATGCCCCCAGTGAGTGTTCTGTAGCCGAGATGTACAATGGTAAGGGCTGATCTGGAATAGGTGCTACTAAGATCGATGTTGATAAAAGATAGTCTTTCAGTATTTGGAAGGCCTTTTGACAATCTTTTGTCCATTCAAATTTTGTCTTTGTGCAATAAGTACTGGAATGGGTGGCACTTGTCTGCCAACTGTGAGATAAACCTTTTTACTGACTGTAATCTGCCTGTAAGCTTCTTAAATTCTTCAGAGTTGTTGGGGGAGGCATTGCAATTATGGCTTGGACCTTTTTAGGGCCGATCTTTATTCCTCTATGGGAGACAATAAATCTCAACAACTTTCCTAATGTGACTCCAAAGACACATTTCTTTGGGTTTAGCCGGACCTTGTATTCCTGAAGCCTGTCAAATACTCTCTCTAATACTGATAAATGCAATAACAATATAGGATAGCAAACTGCTGCACAAGACTTTTATAGTGTATATAGCTCCCTAACTCCTATCCTGGGCTCCTTATATGACTTTATTATTGAATCTGAATTTTTTTGGCTGCACATAACAATCTTCATAATACTTTTTAAGTTTTTAACTATATGACCATTATAAACTTTAAGCAGTATGAACCATAATGACATTTAACTTTTAAGAGCTTTGCATAAGTTCTATCAGTTCACAACAAGTGAATGGAATTATAAATTATAAATTGCCTTTGCCTTCCACTTTACCCACTTAGCATTAGAGCTGTAAGAGGATACCCCCTTTTCCAACTTTTTTCATTTTTTTTAATAGAATCTTCCATTGTATTTAAGGGACAGGCATATTGACAAACATTTTTGTCTTGGAATGTTAATACTAACCAATTTTCAGAAAATGCTTCTAACAGCAGAATAGAAACTTGACAGAATATAACAGGCTTGTAAGATAAACTTAATTATTTGCAAGAGGAAATGTAATCTTTAACCACCACTTGACTCAACAAAATCTGGAAAGTTCACATGGATACAGAAAAGTATTCTATTAATACTGTGCGTTGTTTGAACAGATATTGAGAAATTACAGAGACAAGCCTGACCTCAAGTTCGATGAACTTGTTCTGAAAATGTTTAATCAACTGGGATTAGGAACCTGCACCCCCTCCTGTGTATTGTGCCAATGATTTAGACACTCTAGTTCAGTTCAGTCGTCTGCCCGTAACAAAGGCGAATAAGTCTGTGTTCTTTCCAATCCTGTGCTTTTCAAAATCTCAGATGTCAATTAATAATCAGCAAATGCTTTCACACCCAACTTGGTTTACAGTAAGTAGTATTTACCTCCAATCCTTATGTTCCTCTGCTAACGCCCAACAGTAACTCAAGTTTATCCCTTCACTGGTAATACTTACATAAATTCTTCTGTGGAAACTCTCCAAGCTATTTCCAAGTTCGAACTCCGCACATAAACCAACTTTGTGGAAGTCATAAATTGTGGAAGTTCCTTTCCAGTCCAAGCCAACAAATGAGTGTTCTGAACTCGATATTCCTTATTGGGAACTCCTGACTCCCATAGCTAAACAAACCCAATACATCTATCCAATGTTGTTCAGATGAAACCACCTTCAGAGAGCTCCGTTCCTTAATCACAACTATATTACCTGGTAGATGCCGCTCAGTTGTTTTCACCAGTTTCCTGCTCTATGCCATGCAATACCACCTTCATTTCAATTCCTTACCACTCTGGTATTGTGTGAGATTTTGGAATGGATTGCTTTCAATGAAACGAATGAGAATACAACTGACAGTAGCTCGTATGCAGTGTAACGTCTGTGTTAAACAAGAAACAGCTCGTTCTTCCCTGTCAATAAACCATCCGTGTAAGTTTCAGTCAGCGCATTTTTCCCACTAAACAGCATTTACAGCAAGCCACATTAGTTTCTTTCATGACCAGAAAACCGTAACCTCTGTTTGTTCTATTTCCCAACTCAAATAGCAATCAAGTATTCAATATTCCAAAACTAATTATCCAGAGAGCATCTTTCAGCTCTGTAGATAATGTTCTCCTGAAGATTTGCCTTTCTTCAGAAGCTGTAGAAAAAATCTCTGCAAATCTGCAATTTCTTGTGCAAATATTCTTCCCCCAGTTTGCCCTTATGAATGGATTTCATTTGTTTAAACTCTTTCCCCACTACGTAACTGCTCCCCACCAATTCTTGAATTCTTGTTAATCTTTTTCATTTTCATCCACACGTAAGACAACATGAAACAATATTTCACAGTTTATTTCTAAAAACTTGTAAGTGAAGTATTTTTAAACTTATCAAATGCTAATTAGGAGACATTAGCATTTAAAAATTAATTTTAATAAACAAATATTAACCTCATTCATTAGAGGGGGACATTGCAAGAGCTTTGTGTGCAATTATGAGGCTAGTTTACCCACTTGACTAAGAACTCGGTGTGCAATTTTGAAGTTGGTTTTTAGCCCATGGTTAGAAACCAGCACTAACACAGCAAGATCATATTGGCATTCGTTGACTTAGTTCTGCTATCTTTTGTATGTATCCTACTAAACAATATTTAGTTGTGCTAAGAGATGCTACAGTCTTACCTTGAGGCATATACCTTCAAGCTCAATGTTTTGAGCATGACTATTTCAATTCGTTGTTTGAAATACTTGTGAGCTCAAAACTGTCCTAAAAATGGTTACTGAGGTGACTGTTTGCAGCAAATATTTTTAAAGATTTAGCAAGGTTATCTGTTCTTTAAATATTCATTATTTTTATGTGCAGGTTATAATTCTTGCAAGGGAGAGTGGTCTAAAGCTAGAACTTAATGATATTCCAGTTCAGAACCTTGTTCCAGAACCTTTGCAGGTAACTTATCATGCCTATCATGTACATCTATGCTTACTTTTAAAAGCATAAACTCTTTTGTCCATGCTTCTGGTCATCGGTAGCATTCACCATAACTTTGATATCTACATATATCATAAATGTCATCATTTTTATATTTTGAGTTCTTTTGATAGAAAATTGTCTCAAAAGGCAGATTCTAAATGTAGCCCCATGTATCATGATTCGCAATGGCTTTTCAGGGTTGCACTTCTGTGGAAGAATTTATGCATAGACTTCCGGAATTTGACCTAGAGATCTCAAAGCAAAGAGATGATGCAGAATCCTGCGGTGAGGTAAGTGAGACAGCAGGTTATGATTGGTTTGTCTCCTTAAATCAGATTTGAGCAAATAAAAGGACAATGGAAAACAAAAAAAATCTCTTATAGCTGGCATGAAAATGTAATGCCATAAATTCAAGTGCTCCTGCCATAGCAAGTAGATTATAATTATAAAGAATTTTCTTATATCCTAGATAGAATTGATTGAATATGAGAGTGGTGAAAATATCTTCATCCAACTGGCTTGCCACCTTAATACATAATTACTATTTCATTTACAAACATGACGAGCATGAAGGCACTTGCATGGTTTAACTTTAAATAGTTTGTATTGTTCATTTGTTAGGATTTTGTACAATTTACTGTATGTGTTTGGAGATAGTACATAGGCAAGGGAGAATCCTCTTCATCGTTTGAATATCTAATTTGATTAACTATGCTTATAGAAATCGGTAGTTACTATTATCTTTTCTGTTATACATTTTTTATATTTTAACTGTGATATCAAATACTGATTACTCAATGTACTGTTTCCTGCTAAGGTTCTGAGATATGTTGGAGTGGTGGATACTCTTGCTAACGAGGGTCGTGTTGAGCTGAAGAGGTATTCTAAGGGACATCCATTTGCTCAACTATATGGATCTGACAATATCATTTTATTTACAACAGAAAGGTATCATGAGCAACCACTTATTGTGAGAGGACCAGGTGCAGGAGCAGAGGTCACTGCAGGTGGAGTATTTAGTGACATTCTGCGGTTAGCTTCATATCTTGGTGCTCCATCGTAGTCATCTAAGTAAGACAACGTGAATGAAAAATGATGCTTCTCCTAGATTTCTGTAACGTAACTGTTTTGTTACTGCCCAATGTGGTCGTTTCTGCATGAAAGCCACTAATTGGTTTTAGATGCTTTGATTTCTCTAGAATTTTCACAATGAATCTTAGCTATGCGAAACACACACTGTCAAGACTATTGCAAAGTTATTTGATGGAAAATTTACCAATTTGGCCATTACAAGGAAGGAAGGATACGGTGGTGGGATTTAGAAATATGATACTATACATAATTTAAGATGTTGTGAAGTCCTTGTCAAGGATAAGAGGTCTTGATCAAATATTGAAGCACTCTATACTCAAATTTGTAGGTCATGATATTGATTCAGGCTTGAGTTTTGAATGCGGCTGGCAATTGTTTATAAAAATGAACATATTCAATACGGATTATAAATAATTTCTTGGATAACCCAATCAAATGCAACAAGATTTTGCAAATATTTCTTACTAGGCATTAATACACTTATGACGGACTTGCGGCACTATTCGTGCGGGGATATGAAGTGGTACTTGATCTTATAGACGAGAAATCGTGGAAATTGAATATGATCAAATGGCCTTACTTCATTCGCTATCATGTATACGAAATGTGTTAGATATATACTTTTGCTATGCAACGAAGAACCTTCAGTTATAGGCTAGTTTTTTATTTTGGGATTATGATTTTATTAATCTACTCTTGAAGGAATGTAACTTTTCATAACAAGAGACATATTGTGTCAAGTTTCTGACTAGTTATTATTGGATAGAGTAGTAATTGATAGACAGAGGAGTTGTTAATTAAGAATAGATTAATGATTACAGATAAAGTGTGACATTAAAATATAATATGTATAAATTATTTATTTTAATTAAATTCTAATTAGTAATGATTGTACATTAATATCATCATTTTTTCTTTCAAACACTTTTTGATGAACTAATGAAATAAATTATAGAAATAAAATCTTCAGAAATTTTTTAATTGGTTTAGTAATATTTTTTATGTATTTTCTATAGTTATAAAGAAAAGGGTATACATATATGGTTGTAAAGAAATGAAAATAAACAAAATCTTGCACCTTGTGTATAGCAGAAAATTTCAAGATTTAAAATTAAAAAAGGGTATGCAAAAACATTTCAATTGAATTTATATAAAAATATGTAAAAAATATAATTTATTTAAAATAAAGGGCTTTCTTCAAACTTACAACTAAAATCTATCTACAAACATAGATCAGAAAAAATGCTACATATTTGAATGGAAGATTGAAACAAGGAATTAAGATAAGCCTCCACATCTTCATCTCCTCATCTCCTCATTCATGTAAGTAAAAACAAAATCTATCTCTAAACCCTCTTCTTCATCTCATGAGTGCAAATGGTGAGAAACTTAAAGCAATATTTAAGACTGAGTACAAATGGTGAGAAAAGTGAAGTAATATTTAAAACATAGCTTGCTTGCAGTTCACAAATCAGAGCAAAAAGTTGTATATGCATTGCCGCATTAAATAAATTAATTCTTTAAAATGTCAAATCCAAAACATGAAATAGAGGGTTTTTAAAAACATTTTAAATGAAAACGACATTTTTTTTAAAACTCCCAATCCACATGTATCTCGCACAGCTCTAAACTCGCCCTGATTCTAAGAATGAGCAAGCATAGTATGCAAATTGTATTTTGGTCTTACTAAACCCATATCTATATTGGTACGCTAATATGCATACCAACGAATGGGGGGCTTGTTTATCTTGCAATCTTGGCCAAAATGTGTGGTGGATGAGTAATCAAATTCAAAAGAGTTATATGATAAGAAAAGGATAGGTAATCAAAATTTTCAAGTAATGCCCAAACTTATTACATCGTATTATGAAATTCACACATGGTTTTAGATGGAGAACTCCATCGGGTAGAGAATCTTCCTAGCCATATCTACAAAGTGCAATGTTATCTAACAAAGAAATATAGCTGGGAATTTTGAAAAACAAGTGTTTGTTGTAGGTTGCTTGAAAAATAAATAAGGGAAGCTTTTCTTAGTTTGAGATTTGCAACGAAATTTTGGCTATCTTGTATTCAAAATGGTGCCTTAATTTCAAGTTGTTTCATCGGTACAAAGTATAAACTCTGTAGGTTTAGGAGAATGCATAAGGAAAGTGAATCACAAGAAATAAATTTGCCTAGCAATGCAATAAGTATATGTTATGTCATGTCTCTCATGTCTTTTTCGATTGGAATGGGTATTGGGAGTTGTCGGTGACAAGAAGTAAAATTCTGAGTGGTGAGCAAACTTTGAAAGAGTTGTGGAGAAATAGTTGTCTTCCATGCACGTGATAAAGAAAAAAACAATTTAACTTTAGAAGATTGGGGATCTCATTTTAGATTTGTTTTTAATAGAATATATAATAAAGTCAAAATCAATGATACAATAGTAAATAGTTCATTTAAGAATTTAATATCATTTAACATTTGATGTGATGTGATGAATTGAATAGATTAAAAATACAATTTCTAAAAAGGGAAAATTGAATTTTGGATTGACTGTTTGCAATATATACCAATAAAAATAAAGAAAAATAATTATGTTTTCATTGATTAAAGCTTTTAAAATATTATAATAAAAATAAATATCAGTCAACAGATGATGTCTGCAAAAAAAGACATCAAGACATTGTCACTAAATATACATAAGCAGCATAAATTGTTACAATAAACAATTGCATAGGCAAACAATTCATGGAACATAGGAGTACAAAATAAATTAACTTTGAAATTTGAGAAGGGTTTGCACCAGGTTTTTGGTGCTATTTAATGTACTCTTATGTTCAAAATAAGTATAAACTATAGATTTTTTGTTCAACTTTTTTAATTGAATGTGATGATTGACTAAGCTAATAAAAAAAAGAATGCAATAGATATGTAAGTATTCCTCCTTTAACAAGATTTAATTAGGATTCACTAAAACAATTATGCATTTTTCTCAATCTTACATATCCATTTCCAAGAGTCATAAATTTTCAAAAAAATATTTTTACCTATGTCAGTGATAACCTATAAATGGTACAAGGACAAAATATTTTCTATGAAGTATCACATTGGTTTCATGGATAGTAGTGACAATAAAGAGCGATTAATAAAATAATAAATTAATCAATAATAATCTTTTTATAATTGATAAGATTATAACTTATAATATGTATATGTAACACAATAAAAGTTAGCCAACAATATGAAACAAGATTTTTAAAGGAAATTTAATTTACAGAAAGAAAACTCCATATAATTGACCAAAAATTAGCAAGGACAATGCAATTTTTGCCCATACATGATCCTTTCATAAGGCAGGAGCCAACAAGAAACGAAAACGAAT
The DNA here is from genome assembly GCA_027943335.1 of Chamaecyparis obtusa. Taxonomy (NCBI): domain Eukaryota; kingdom Viridiplantae; phylum Streptophyta; class Pinopsida; order Cupressales; family Cupressaceae; genus Chamaecyparis; species Chamaecyparis obtusa. The sequence continues at coordinate 196,440 of BSBK01007354.1, forward strand.
AAGAAATACATAGCAGCACTAGAAGATTGTAAGAGAAGTTACAGTCAACTCTATCCAACATTTAGAATTTTTTTTGGTATAATCATAATCTTTTTCATAAGGATTCGTGTCAATATATATGTTTTACACATAAAATTTATATAGGAATTGATATCATAGAACAAAGGGTAACCTTCGATACTTCTAAAACTTTATTTGATAAGAAAGAACATGACAGTGGAGATAACAGAGTTTTTGCATTTGATTGTGTAAGTTTTTTGCATCAACGTTTTGAATCACACTCTGTGATCCATCATCGAAATGAGAAGAGTTGAATGTGTTTTTAGAGAAAGGTTTTGTGTAGTTTATTTTGTTTAGTATTTATTAAAAAATATAATAATATTTTTTAAATTAAGTGGTTTTGTGTTTAGAAGTTATTTTAAATTGTAAATTTTGTAATTATATAATTTTTTTAAAAAGGGAAATTTATGTATTAATAAAGAAGATTTTATAAAAAAAATTTGTGTACAATTATGCTATATTTTTCACAGTGCAATGAATCTTGAAATTTTTAATTTCTAAACTATAATAAATTCATGATTACAAAAAACTCTATAAATTATCTTTAACATTTAATTTAAAATTTATCCAGTACTACTAATTTAAATAAGCAACAATACAAAACCACTCTATCAATAATAATATTTAATTATAAAACTTCAATTTACAAAATATTTGAAATAAAATTGAATGCATTGCTAAATTAGCCAAAGTTCAAACTAAGATTGTTAATATCAAAATAAGTGATGCATGCCAAGAGAATCAAATTGCCTAATATGCCAAATAGGGGTACTTCACTTGTATGCACCACTTTAAGGACTTCATGAAAAGATACAAAGATTATTATTATTCCAAGTAAAATTCTTCAATTATATATTAAGATGACGAATTCATATGAAAAGTTTCATTATAAATTAATTGCAAGTTCTCATCAAAATTTGAATAAGTTCAGATAATTAAATTACATCAAACAAAAGTAGTAAAATTACATATAAATTAAAAATTATTTAAATTAAAGTAAATTGTGAATGATAATTTCTTTTTTATGGAATAAGAAATTAAGTAATTAAGGAAGCCTAAAATTAATTGTGTCGCTTCATGGTGTTAGAAATAAATTTTAGTGGTTATGTCAAAAGTAGTTTGGGATTGTGATTGGAACTCGATGCGAAGGAGAAAAAGAGGTGGAGGTTGCATGGAAGATGGGGAAGGGACAAGAGAAAAGGGGAGAGAAGTTGAGTAGTGGAGTTGTGATATTTTCTTCTATTTCAAATCTTTTAACAATGTATTTGAGGCAATTTGAAAAATTTGATGACTATGGTTGTCACAAGGTTTTCCTGCCCAGATGGTATTTTGAATCTCAGGCCTCTGTCCTTGTTGCAGTCCTCTTTGGGGCTGTCTTCAAAGGGTGTTGGGGTTGCTAAGTGCTCTTCTTCCCCGCGGTTGGTTACGGATGGTACTCTTCTTGTTAGTACTGTGGGATCCCCCTGTCTCTATTGTTGGTGGAAATAGCTATGCTCAGGCTGCTAAATTTGCTCCTTCAAAGGTGAAAGCTCGTTCCACTGCATGAGCCAAGACCTCCCTTATGGTGGTTCGTGGTTTGAAAGTGGTGGATAATTTGGATTTCTACTAACAATGTGGGTTGGTTTGTAGATTTGTTGGTTTCTGGTCCTCTCTTCTAGATTTGCACTGTTAGGTCTCGGAGTCTTGGAAACCAGTTGTCATTAGTAACATTGAGCTCTTTCCTTGTGCAAAAGGTTTTTTGATTGATGTTTTTACTTTTGAGGATGAACGAGACTTGATATTGAGAAAACTATGGTTGTGGGGAAATCACTCTCTCAGCCAAACCCTGGATTGTCTCCTTTAACCCTCTTACTGAACCACTCAATGTACATCCACTATGGGTTCATCTGGACCAAATATTCCCCTTCACTTTTGGCAGAATTCTCGCTTTGAGGCCATATGCAACTCTATTGGTCGTCTTTTAAAGGTGGATGAAGCTATGACTGAGGTGAGTCTATCTACTTTTTCTTGCATTCTAGTTGACCTTGACATATCCACATCCCTTCTAGGTGATGTGGCTCTCATGGTTGGGATAGGCCATGGACCCCATTGCTAGATTATGAGGGCCTTCCCTCCAAATGTAGGCAGTGCTTCTCTACTTGTCATCTGGTCGTTGACTATTCTCTTTCGCTTTGTAAGGGTGCTACCATTTGGTGGAAGGATGCAAATGATGAGCATTTGATTGTCCTAGCCACTAACTCTTCATCTAATGAAACTCTTCAAGCCGAGGATGTCTCCCCCTGGGTGATGGTCCTCCTAATTTGACCTCTAGGTTCCAGTGGATATGTATCCAGTTGTTGTTTCAGACCCCTTTAGCAACATTAACTCTTATTTGATTGTTATTGCTCATGATTTTCTTCAGCTCGTGGTTGTTGTGACTTAGCATTGTCAGCACTTTGGTCCTATTGACGATGATGATTGTCTTTATCTAAGGGTCCCACCTTCTTGTGTTGGGGATCCTGCTAATAGTATCACTTGGATGGTTGTTTGTCAGCGAAGTAAGAATCACTCTACAATCTCTCACCCTTCCCCCAACGCTATGGATGAGTTGCCTATTTGTACTTGATGTGGGTCACTAGTTGTGCTGCTAGTATGTTGTCTATGGTTTACTCTTGACCTTGTTGTAATTTCATTCTATTTTTACACCTTTGGGTTATGGTTTTTTAAGGGACAACACCCTTGTTTTGTTGCTTTAATAATAAAAAATAATGTATTTGAGGCAATAGTGGTGGTGGAAGGAATGAATTTGGCAATTGATTATTATCACAAGTAATTTGAAGAAGGGTCAAACTGAATTTGATAAAGTCCTTTGATTTAATAGATTTTCAAAATTGTTTGAGGGATCTAACAAATTGATAAATGTTTTGGTTGTATTAAAATTGTGTAATGGCTTAAGTTGCATTTTTCTATTTTCCTTTTCACTTTTATAATGAAAAAGTACAACTTAATATCTTGTGATCACTAAGATCTTGATATTGAAGTTAAGAGTATTTGATAGAAGGGTTAGAATAAAAAAATATTAAAGTGCTTGTTGGTGACAAACCATGCAACTTATTATGGAAAACTTCTACAAAATTTAAAGCAATAATATGCTTATTTTGGTGGTAAGTTGTCTAAATCAATTGCATGCTAAAATTTGGAAGTAACTAAAGTTAGTTCTAACTACAAATCTTCTAGAATAATTTATAAGATCTAAGTTGAGTGAAGAATTGATCAAATTAACATTAGTATGTTAGAAATAAGATAATTCACAAATGTCAAATACACATAGGCATTTAACTTGTAGTATTTAATATAAACTCAAATCTTATTATATTTTTGCCAGTGAATCATGAAAATTATAAAATAATTAAGATCATATTATTATATTGGTTAGAATGAACAATTCCTAAAATACTTATAAATATAGACTAAAATTATTGTGTGGTACAATAGCATCCATAATTTCTTGTAATAAATAATTATTAGAATATTTCCATTAACAAAAGGGCCCTACTCAATAATAAATACCTTTGTAAAAGGTGATTGAGTCCATATATGACAATCAAAAGGAACAAAGAACCGCTATTGTATTTGGAGTGATAGCCTTATGTAATGAATCATAACCTCTTTCAAAGGAAATAACAAACCCAAAAGAAAGAAAAAAACATAGTATTCTCAAATAGAAATATTTCAATAATAATCAACATCTTTAGGGATCAATAATAATAATATTAATCATGTCTTTGATTCCTTGATTTATGGCTTCTCCTAGGATGATGAGTTTTCTCAAAATATTGATTCTCAAGAACTTGGTGTGGATTTGGCATACCTTGCCCATATTGCTACATTCACTTAAATTAGATAATCCCAACCTCCTATACTGATCATTCTATAGGTTATGCATTTGGCTTTAGATCAATTTCAACCTACTCGTGATGGTGATTTGTCATTTGGCAATGTCACTTCATTGTTGTTCTATTGCTCCTTCTATGTGCATGGTTTGGACATCTATGGAAAAATCCCAACATCTTCTCCATGTTTTGAGGACTCGAATGATGATATATGATGGACTATTTTTTGATGGAAGAAAAACCTTACTAAATCTATCTCCCAATCTCATACTAGAGTGAAGTTGAACAAAGTTGAATATAGCATTGTCTAAGTGGATCCCTAGGTGTCCATGTTGTTTTTGTTTGAAGATGTGTGGTAGCTTAGTTGTAGTTGTATCTTTATTTTTTTTGTCTTGTTGGATGATTTGGTTTGTTACGTAGCTCATGACACTATTTTTTTAGTTGGTTGTTCAAGATTGTACAAGAGTTTGGGCCCTTTCAATCTCACTCTTATGATTTTAAAAAAAGAGGTATAACTATGAAAAGAACTGTACAACCCCCCAAGGAAATGGATTAAAATATTATTAAAAGATATCACTCAAATTTGTATATAATATATATTTTAAAATTATCAAAATTAGATATAGAAAATTTCTCAAAATATAAAATTTGAAAACTCCACACACACAAATTCATGGAAAATCAAACCAAACTATGATATATTAAAAAAACTATCCCACGTAACCAAAATAATTGAAATTGGAATATTTCTACAATTATTTAGCTCAATGAAATTACTTAAATAAATATAAAGGTTTTTATCCTTGAATATATTCTTTGCTAGATTTTTTCTCATAAAGGAAATGATGAATAGATGTTCTATCTCAAAAGATTGAGGTTTGGTAATATGAAATTAGTAACACTCTCCAAACTTCAAGCCTTCCTTATATAGGCTCAAGGAAAAAAAAAATATTAACTTTTGTCTCCTTTTCCCTCTAAAAAAATAATTTTAAAAAAGTGACTAAAAAGTCATTTTAATTAACTCATTTTTAAAATTCCATTCCTAACAACATATTTTGTCCCTCTTTTCAAAACAACCCTTTTAACAATAAAACATAAGCTTTTGATTAAGTGAAAACAAGTTTTGAAGGGGCCTTGAAACCATGTACAAGGCAGGTTTTAGGAGGGACTAAAAACCCACAACTAAATATATTAAAAAATAGCCACAAAATGAATCAAAACGAAGATGGGGCAGAACAAGGTCAAGAAAAGGGGAGCAAAACTAGAGACCTCCCCCCACCAAAATGAAGGGTTGCATGACAAAAAAGACCATGAGAAACCAGCAGGCAACTCAACACAACCAATCCCTCAAAAAAACCTATAGTCTAGAAAGAATAGGCATACAAAGTTCCAACTGCCCGAAGGGGAAAAAAGTAACAGGGTCCCCCAACCAGGACCAACCATCCAACATTAGGATTTCCCTTTAGATCCCATCTTATGGGATCAAAGAGTCATATCAAAAGGAGAAGACCTTTGACCGCAATCTTGATGAACTACAACTGATTTAGAACCTGAATGAAGAATCTGTAATTTAAGATTACTGAGGAGTTGATGATTAGATATGCAAGATGATTAAATCAGTATTATGTTGTCATCGATGTCAACTAGCTTGACAATACTTATCTTGTAAGTTACTATACCGACACATCTGAAGGAAGGTGAAAGAGATGAAGAACAAAAATATCTACATGAGGAAGATGTATATGACATATAAGGATAAGGAATACACTTAGTAACTTGTTGATGAGTCTATGACTTGATGAAATTGACTTTATTATGTTGCATTCATCTATGATGAAGAATAGAGCTGAAAGACACAAAGCAGTGTTGTCGGTAAATAAAGCATTTCAGTATACACGGACGAAGTGTAGTGTATACCGAGTGCAATATTAACCGAGCTTGTGTTCACCGACGCATTTCTTTGTTAACCGAGCAAAATAGAAAGGAATTAAATGATCAGTTTAGCTGATAAAGTGATGAGCTGTAAAGTGTATGAAATTGAGGTAACAGATAAGATAAGGTTTGTTATGAAGATCGACGGCTAACATAAATAAAAAAGGATCTAGTGGAGCAGATTGAAACGTGTTACTGACACATCAGCCGAGGAAGCTTAAAGAGACAAAATCTATGAATATGATTAAGCGACAAAATCTGATGGAGGAAAAGAAAACAATTTACTCATCTATATAAGAGACATTGATTTCATTATTGAAGAGAGCCGGAAGAAGAAGATACTACAAAATTATCGCGTGAGAAGTTTTCATGCATTCTAATCATACTGGTTAATAAGAACCGAGCTGCAGAACAATTACCAAGCTACAAAGTAATTACTGACGGATAGTAAGTTGATATAGTATTGAATCTGAAGTATTATATTGATCAGAATTATTTGAATGAGCTGAACATTGATCTATAAACTGCAAACTGAAGTTGTTTTAAGGCAGATCATCTACTGTTACATATTTAACAATTGTACACAATCAAATCTCTTAACCGAGTGGACTATGAAAGTCTTTTGATGTTTCATTCATAGAGTGAACATTGTTATCATGTCAACCCCAGAGTGACTGCTGGTTGGACAATAACTTCTAGTCTAAAATCATCTAACAAGGTCACACCTAATAGTGTGTTTGTAACCTTTAACAGGGTTGGGTCTTCACCGACCTCACTTCAGAAGAGTGAACAATTTTGGGTTGCCGGTCCCAGGTGGTTTTTCCCTTCACATGGTTTCCACGTTAAATCTCTTATGTTATGTGTTGATTGTGATATTTGTTTGTTATCATACTTTGCATATTACATGTTAGATTTAATCGGTAACTATTATAAAGTTTAGACTGACAATCGGTAAAAACATAGACATTGAAAGTATTTTATGTTTACCGAGTAGTAGAAGTAGTAGAATTATTTTGGATTATACATTTTGAATTGTGGGACACTGGATAACTAATTCACCCCCCTCTCAGTTATTCTAACAATTGGTATCAGAGTTGTGGTTGCTTAGAATAGAGTTTTAAGGACTCTAGCAAAAAGGTCTCAAGATGTATAAGAGGGAAGTGCCAAAGCTGAACAAAGATAACTTCACAGTATGGCAAAGCCGGATGAAGTTGCACATATCTGGAATTGGGAATTCTACACTAGAACTGATAGAGAATGGCTACATTGAACCAACACCAGGTCCCCTGACTCTTGATCAACTGAAGGATAGGCATGAACACAATATTACTATGATGGAACTTGATGCTTCCTGTACCGATGCTGAATTTGATGACATCAAGGATTGTGATACAACTAAGAAGATGTGGGACAAGCTGACTCTAATATACAATGGAGATGTGAATGTTAAGAGAGCCAGAGCAGAAAGCCTAAGAGGTCGATTTGATGATATGAAGATGAAAGAAGGTGAAAAAATTGTGCAATATACAAATAGACTAAAAGAGGTAGTACATGCTATTAGAGCATCCAGTGGAGTTATTGACGATGAAACAGTAATAAGCAAGATTCTCAGAACTTTGCTTCCAGTTTATGCGATCGGGATCTCTACATTTCATGAAACAAGGGCTACATCCAATCTCACCCTTGACACTCTGATCGGTAAGCTTACAACCTTTGAATTGAATAACTTTGACAATAATGTTGTACCTTCTGTTGAATCCGCTTTCATGTCTTATTTGAAGATTGGTAAGTCTAGTAGCAGGAATGATAAGAATAATGATAGTGACAGTAATACCGATGATGAACTTGATGAGCTTGAAGCTCTTATGGCCAGAAGATTGCCCAAAGGTAAGGGAAGGTATAGAGGGAAGTTACCTCTAGCATGTTTTAAGTGTAAAGAAGTTGGGCACATTGCTGCTAAATGTCCAAATAAGAAAGAAGATGATAGATCCAAAGATCGATCCGAAGGAAGTTATGGGAGAAGAGTCAACAGAGGCTATCGACACAACAACAGAGACAACCGAGATAGCTATGACAAAGGGAAAAAGGTATGTTACATAGACGAAGAATTTGAATCTGAATCTGAATCTGACACTGATGATGATGTAGAAGTAGTATTTGTTGCTATGAAGGATGATTCAGAGGAAGAAGAGAAACATGAAGAGACATCACTGATCTCTAAAGTAAGCAGAAATGATACATGGATCATAGACAGTGGATGCACACATCATATGACTGGTGATATAGAGAAATTTGATCTGCTTGATGAATATGATGGTGGATTTGTTAGAATGGGAAATGATGCACCTTGTATGGTGAGAGGTAAAGGTTCACTAATGATTAACGATAGAATAAAATGTGAGAATGCATACTGGGTAGATGGACTGAACTACAATTTGTTAAGTGTGGCACAACTAAACAACTCAGGTCACCAACTTGCTTTTGAGAGCAGAAAGGTAAGAATCTATTATGATGGAGGAAGACTTGTTGGAACCGGGACACAATTCAGAGGTAATCTATTTTATCTTGATATTGATCAGTCTTCTTGTTTATTAATGAAAGATGAAGATGCATGGTTGTGGCATAAGAGGTTATGTCATGTGAATTTTGACAACATGATCAAGATTAGTAAGAAGAAAAGAGTTAGAGGGTTGCCTAACTTGTCAAAACCGGATCATGCTATGTGCCATGAATGTCAGAAAGGTAAGATGACTAAGTCCAGTTTTAAAAGCAAAGACTACTCAACAAAGAAGATACTTGAGTTGGTTCATACCGACCTATGTGGTCCTATGAGAACTCAAAGCTATTATGGTGATAGATACTTTATTCTTTTTGTTGATGACTATACTAGACTGATGACTGTTATGTTCCTGAAAGAGAAATCTAAAGCTTTTAAGTTGTTTAAATGGTATAAGGTGAAGGTAGAAAAAGAGACTGGAAAAGAAATTAAATGCTTAAGATCTGATAGAGGAGGTGAATTTATTTCTGATGAATTTACTAATTTCTGTAATGAGAATGGTATTAAGAGACAGGTCTCTGCACCGAGAACACCTCAGCAGAATGGGATTGCTGAAAGAAGGAATAGGTCAATCATTGACTGTGCTAGAACACTAATGCTACAAAAGAATGTTGCTCAGACATATTGGAGGGAAGGTTTCAGCACAGCTGTATATGTGCTTAACCGAGTACAACTGAAGAAGGACACCAACCAGACACCTTATGAGCTATGGTTTGGACACAAACCTACTGTAATTTTTTTCAGGATCTTTGGAAGAAAATGTTTTATTCTGAAAGATGAGAGAAATGGGAAATTTGATTCTAAAGGTGATGAAGGAATATTCTTAGGATATTCTACTAAGAGTAAAGCATACAAATGTCTGAATAAGGTTACAAATAAGATGATTGAAATTACTAATGTCTGTGTTGATGAGTATGATGACATAAATAAAGAAGAAAGAAAGGAACCCAAAGACTATGGTAGATTCACTTACATTGAACTTCCTGACTATCTACCGAAGTTGCAACTTGTGATAACCGGCCAGCAAGAAAATAACCCCGAGGAACAGGAAAGGGAAATCGATGAACAAGATGGTGCTATCAAGCAAGCAAATGAACCTAAACAAGATGAACAAGAAAGAAGAAACCGAGTATTAGCTAGTTTTGTCAGAAGACATCATCCTGAGACACAAATTATTGGAAACAGACAAGCTAGAATGCAGACAAGAAGCAAAACAAGACAAGGTACATGTCTAGTTTGTGAATTTGAACCAAAGAATGTGAAAGTTGCATTAGAAAATGAAGAATGGGTTAATGCAATGAAGGAGGAAATAGAACAAATAGAGAAAAACAAAACTTGGTCCTTAGTACCCCGACCTAAAGATAAGAACGTTATCGATACTAAATGGATATTCAGAAATAAACTGAATGAAAATGGTGAAATGACCAGAAATAAAGCGAGATTGGTATGCAAGGGATATGCACAGGAAGAAGGCATTGATTATGGTGAGACATTTGCACCTGTTGCTAGATTGGAAGGATTTAGAATGTTACTTGCATATGCTACACACAAGAAATTTAAGGTTTATCAAATGGATGTGAAATCAACATTTCTGAATGGTATACCTGAATAAGAGGTCTACATAGAACAACCTAAAGGATTCATTGATCCAGACAACAGAAACATGGTATGTAGATTACACAAAGCTTTATATGGTTTGAAGCAAGCACCAAGAGCATGGTATGAAAGACTGCATACTTACTTGTTAAGTATTGGATTTGTAAGAACTAGTGAGAACAGTAATCTGTACATGAAAGGTGATACCGATGACACTATTATTATTGCTGAAATTTTTGTTGATATTATTTTTGGAGGTCAAGATCATGTATGTAAATCTTTTGCTGATGACATGAGGAACGAGTTTGAAATGTTTATGTTCGGAGAGATTAAATTCTTTCTCGGATTACAAGTGATTCAGCAAAATGATGGGATATTCATCACACAGTCCAAGTACATAAAGGAAGTCTTGAAGACATTTGGCATGGAAGATGCAAAACCTGTGGGAACACCGATGGCTACTGGAAGTAAATTGACAAAGGAAGATGAAACTACAGAGGTAAACCAGACACTTTACGATCTATGATTGGTAAGCTCGTATATGTAGTTCACAGTAGACCAGATATAGCACATGTTGTGGGAATTGTTGCTAGATATTCTGCTAAACCTAGAGAATCACACATGATTGCTACTAAAAGGATCTTAAGATATCTGAAAAAGATAGAGTATTATGGATTATGGTATCCTAAGGAAGGTAAGTTTGAGTTGAAGGTTTATACCGATGCTGATTGGGCTGGAAATGTGGATGACAGAAAAAGTACCACTGGAGGAGCATTTTTCTTTGGTGAAAGACTTGTAACCTGGACAAGTAAAAAGCAAGCTTGTATTTCTCAGTCTACAGTTGAAGCAGAGTATGTTGCTGCTGCTACTAATTGCTCAAACATTGCATATATCAAGCAAGTGTTGGAAGGAATGAATGAGGTAATCACTGACCTGGTGATCATATACTGTGACAACACAAGTGCTATTAATATTTCAAAGAATCTTGTGATGCACTCTAAGACAAAGCATATATCAATTAAGTATCACTACTTAAGAGAACAAGTGCAAGAGAAGCAAGTAAAGTTAGAATTTGTTACATCCAAAGAACAACTTGGAGACATTTTTACAAAGCCTCTACTGAAGGACACATTTTAATATTTGAGGACTAGACTTGGGGTCTGTCTCCTATCTATCGGTCACTAATGTGATCTGGATGTTGCATCAGCCTAATCTTATTAGAAGATCATTCATGTTGATGCAGCATAGTTCACACTTTGGATTTTGTTCAAAGTTGTGATTAAGTTTGAAGAACTGAAATAGATTGGGATATTAGTATACTAAGATACAGAGGAAGTAATGGACAACAGAGAGTTACTTAGCTACTACAGAGCTGATTATTTATTTGTTTCTTTGGCATTGTTGTCAAAGGGAGAGATAAATAATATGAAAAAGAAAAGGAGATATGCACCGATGAGAACTATCTAAGGGAGATATAATCTGAAAGAAACTTGAGAGTTGAAAAGGTTATATCTACAAAATGACAAAGCTGTATTTTATAATGTTGTTTAGTAACGTAGTGATTAAACATATTAATGTTGTATGAGATTAGCAAAGCATTTGATCACAAACTTGTAGAATACATGTTTGGTGTGTGTATGGTACATTTCATATTACTTGAGTTTCCATCAATGCCAAAGGAAGAGATTGATGAACTACAACTGATTTAGAACCTAAATGAAGAATCTATAATTTAAGATTACTAAGGAGTTGATGATTAGATATGCAAGATGATTAAATCAGTATTATGTTGTCATTGATATCGACTAGCTTGACAATACTTATCTTGTAAGTTACTATACCGACACATCTGAAGGAAGGTGAAAGAGATGAAGAACAGAAATATCTACATGAGGAAGATGTATATGATAGATGAGGATAAAGAATACATTGAGTAACTTGTCGATAAGTCTATGACTTGATGAAATTGACTTTATTATGTTGCATTCATCTATGATGAAGAATAGAGCTGAAAGACACAAAGCAGTGTTGTCGGTAAATAAAGCATTTCAATATACACCGACGAAGTGTAGTGTATACCAAGCGTAGTATTAACTGAGTTTGTGTTCACCGACGCATTTCTTTGTTAACTAAGAAAAATAAAAAGGAATTAAATGATCAGTTTAGCCGATAAAGTGATGAGCTATAAAGTTTATGAAATCAAGGTAACAGATAAGGTTTGTTATGAAGATCATCGGCTAACATAAATAAAAAAGGATCTAATGGAGCAGATTGAAACGTGTTACTGACACATCAGCCGAGGAAGCTTAAAGCGGCAAAATCTGATGGAGGAAAAGAAAATGATTTACTCGTCTATATAAGAGACATTGATTTCATTATTGAAGAGAGCTGGAAGAAGAAGATACTGCAAAATTATCACGTGAGAAGTTTTCATGCATTCTGATCATACTGGTCAATAAGAACCGAGCTGCAGAACAATTACCGAGCTATAGAGAGTAATTACCGACGGATAGTAAGTTGATATAGTATTGAATATGAAGTGTTATATTGATGAGAATTATTTGAATGAGCTGAACATTGATCTGTAAACTACAAACTAAATTTGTTTTAAGGCAGATCATCTACTGTTACATATTTAACAATTGTACATAGTCAAATCTCTTAACCGAGTGGACTATGAAAGTCTTTTGATGTTTCATTCATAGAGTGAACATTGTTATCCTATCAACCCCAGAGTGACTGTCGGTTGGTTGGATGATAACTTCTTGTCTAAAATCCTCTAACAAGGCACACCTAACAGTGTGTTTGTAACCTTTAATAGGGTTGGGTCTTCATCGACCTCACTTCAGAAGAGTGAACAATTTTGGGTTGCCGGTCCCAGGTGGTTTTTCCCTTCACAAGGTTTCCACGTTAAATCTCTTGTGTTATGTGTTGATTGTGATATTTGTTTGTTATCATACTTTGCATATTACATGTTAGTTTTAATCGGTAACTATTATAAAGTTTAGACTGACAATCGGTAAAAACACAGATAGTGAAAGTATTTTATGTTTACCGAGTAGCATAAGTAGTAGAATTATTTTGGATTATACATTTTGAATTGTGGGACACTGGATAACTAATTCACCCCCCTCTCAGTTATTCTAACAAATCCATCCTTTTTCAACCTTGGCAGCCTCAACCTGCCAAACCATCGAATCCAACACAGAAAAACCATCCCCCAAGGAAAGGTCAGTGCAAAGCAAAGAACCAGAAAAACCAACACATCTAAGGCCAGACACATCACTAGAAGCATGAACAAAGATAACACCAATAGGCGCACCAGCTAGGACCTTATCACAACCAACAACATGGATAGATCTAGCAGAATGATTAGGTATCAAATCAAAACCAATAGCTAGCTCTAACTGAGAATAAATAGGAACATCCTCTGAAATAATAGCAGAAGGGACAACACCCACAGAATATGAATCCGGAATGGTCCCAAGAACCACAGAAGCAGAACCAACAAAACCCATAGCTTGAATCATAGCACTGGTGGAATGATCATGCCCAACCATCTAAGAAGAAGACTTAAAAATTGTGTAATGATGGGAAGAGGCACCTTTCCACCATGAAGAGGGCTTCTTCAATTTAACTTTCTCTAAATTACATTTAGTAGAAACATGTCCAGTCTTGAAGCATCTTCTACATCTAAAGGGAATTCCTTCATAGTCCAAAGGTTGAATCTAGGAACCCTTTGGAGTTGTGAGTTTAATATCCGCTAGCAGAGCCTTAGAAGCATCAATATCAACCAAAATACGAGCATAGGTGGAATGAAGAATATCAAAAGACTCTGCATCCGCCATAAGAAAATCACCTAGAGCTTCACCCACTTCCTCTAGGAGTGAGTCCACCCAGAGATGAAGTGAGAGGTAGGGGAGTCTAACCCAAATTGGCATTTTGCAAAAGGAATTAGACAAAGGGTTGAAGTCCCCATCCCAAGGTTTCATCATCAAGGGGAAGCAATTCTCCCATGTAAATAAATGCTTACAAAGAATAATTTATTTATCCACCACATTTTCAAACTTGGCAATAAAGAAAGCCTTGGCCATAGGGAAAATCTGGATTGAGTTTGAAATAATGGGCTCCCAATACTTAGAGATCCAATCATGGAGCCCTAGGTGACTGAGCCAAAAACCTTTAAATTGATAGATGATTGCAAGGGAAAAAAGGTCAAAGGCTATGTGATCAATCTCAGCAAATGTCTTCTCTTCTCGCCTAATAGCAATAGAGTGGCAGATAGGAAATGACTTAGATTCAAAGTTTTTATTAGGATCATTTCCCTTACACCCACCACTAACCAAGCACGCCACATAAGAACCCTTAGGAACCCAAGTAGTAGGGAAAATGACAAAAGCATTTGCAAACAAAGGAGGCACACTCATTGTCTCAACAACAGGGACCATAGGAAGAGGGCTAGTGAACTACCCCACAACCACACCATCTACCAGAGACAGTCTAGTCACTAAAGGAAGAGTGAAGGAAGCTTGAGAGGCACCACCGGCAACAAGACCAAAACCCGTCGATCCATCATCAAGTGACACCAAAGCAATCAGCATAGAGAAAACACTAGGCAATGTCGAAGTAGCAGGACTAGGTGGCAAAAAATTAGGCTAAGGGATACCCTCGGGATGAAAGTCCCTAGAAGCAAAAGATGATATAGGAGACGATGCAGGCATCATTGAAATTCCTATGCTTCCTTGTGTTTCTCCTTAACAATAAAACATAAGTTGTATTTTTATGTATTTATCATAAAATTTCTTTTTGGACAACTTAAATTGTTAAATTATGTTCCTTGTGCTACCTCATTGCCCTATGGTGAACAAATAAGTAGGCTAAGTGTCCTCTTATGACTTATGCTTGGAAAAGGAGACATTCTAATCCTCCCCTCCCAAAATAATTTTCTTATAAGAAATTAAAAAATTAGATCCCCCAAAATTTACTCTCATTCTTGAGTGGTAACCTATAATATGAGATCCCTTCAATACACCAAGTACTCTTATTTCCTAATGTTAATTCCTTGGTGTCAATTATTTCTTCAAAAAATAATACAACTTTTCCTTCATCATCTAAGTGAGGTATTTCAATAGATGGACTAATATTGTCAAAGCACCTTCTTGAGACATGACATGTCAAACACATTATGGATTCTATTGTTATGGCATATTTGACTCATATGCAACCTATCTCATCATCTACTTTATCTTATAGGGTTCATAGAAATAAGGCCTAAGATTTTCTTCTCTATTACTCCTAAGAGATGATTTCTTATAAGGTTGTGATCTTAGCAAACCAAAAATTTTCAACCTCATAATCTTTTTGTGTGATGTTGAGCTATAGACATCTTATGTTGATTTTTAGCATGATAGAGGTTGTCCTTAGGATTTATCAAAATATATTATCTTTGCTTAGCTAGGCATTTGCCTCTAAAATCACTACTCTAAAAAATGACTAAATCAACAAAGATTAAAGCCCCCTATCTATATAATTCCAAGAAGAGAGTCTAAAAAATCTCTCTATCACTTACTAGTCTATGAGGAAAATTATTGAGTCTAAAAAACTCTTTAAATTTTAATTTATCCATACTCAATAAGTCTATCGACCACAACAAAAATACAATCTTTACTACACACCTTTCAAAGCCTTGTGATTAAATCCTTTGAGATGCTTTCCTACTTTTGTTTTTTTGGAATATATAAAGGTTGCAATAGAGCCATTGAAAATATTAGTCAATCTTATTCATTTGACAAGCCAAATATTATTCTGATGTTCTTAAAGACATCATCTTTGAGTCCTTTCTTAAAAAAAACCTTTCCCTAGTCTATTTATGTGCCTTGAAATACTCCAAATATCTTGTTACGAAGGTATCATAGATTACTCTCAAATTTCTCTTTCAATTTTAACGTATGTATAAGATTAACCCTATCCTTGTAGATTATGAGCTCATTTCCTACTAATATATCATCTTGCAACTTGCCTTTCAAGGTATGAGCAGAAAATACATTAGTAGAATATTTCACTAAGATATGTGCTTTCTAATCAATTGAGATATTAATCAAAGAAGATATAGAGGGTTTTCTTATCAATATCTTTGCTACTATGTTATTTTCTTTGACATATTAAATGTCAAAGTTATAGGCTTAATGTTTACTTAACCACTTTTGTTGTGCTTTGTTAAGGTCCTTGTAGTTGAGAAAATATTCAAGCTATTTGTAGTATTTTTAATCACAAATTTACCACCCACTAGATATTACGTGAACTTGGCCAATGCATTCCAAACTCACATCTTAAACTCCTTGGAATATAGTCTTGAACTGCTTGGCATATAGTGTTTGTGACTCTAGAGTGGCCAATATTTATTCAAATATCTCAAATGTTCCTCTCAAGTCTTATTATAGATGAACATATCATCAAAGAAATTGAAATAATTTTTCTCAACATTGAACAGGTGATCAATACAAGATTGAAAGATAACCAAGGCATTAGGCAAAGCAAATGGCATGAATAGAAGTTTATATTATCCAAAGTGACATTTAAGGTTGTCTTGTGAATGTCCTCATGTTGAACCTCGATCTTATGATATCCCAATATGTGAGCTCTATATTTAAAAAATAAATTGCACCAAGTTTCTCATTGATAAGCTCATCAATCATACGAATCAAGAATCTATATTTTTAGTCTTTTTGTTCAAATCTCAATAATTTATATTAGCGTCATTCCACCTTTATTCACCAAGACTATGTATGAAGCAAAGAGAATTTAACTAGATCTTTTGTGACACATATCCAAAAACCCTTTGATAGATTTCTTTATTTCTTCTTTATTCTTTCTAGTATGGTAATAAAGAGTAACAATTATTGTTTTGGCTTCTTCCTCCAACTCTATGACATTCTCATAACATATTTGGTGGCCTTCTTGGAGACATATCGCTAAAAAAGTTGTTATGCTTATGTAGAAGAGAGTGGATATCAATATGATGACTTTTTTCATGTTTATTAAACATTGGATTGTCCAATAAATTGATCATGATCAAAAGTTCTCTCCATTCATTTGTTAGAAACAATTCTAGGATCTCCATTTCACATTTCTTAAAGCATTGCCTTCTTCCCATCAACACAAAGCTTAAGTTCCATGGTTTAAAAATTTTAACTAAATTTATTAAAGGAATGTAACCACTAAACTCCCAATACTACATCAATATCTCCTATGACAACATAGAAGTCATTTTACTTTGTGATTTTCATGGATAGGCTCAATTGAGAAATTTTCTTCATGCAAGGCATAGTGATCAACAACCATCACTTTAAGCCATCTAAAGTCTTCTATCTCAAGATATCTCTTGATCATCAATAAAATTATGGGTTGTCCCACTATCAACTAACATTGTAACTTTCTTCCTATAAATAAAACTTCATTAAGGGGTTTTTTAGGAGCACAAGAAAATGTAGCAAAGGTACCTCTTGAAACTATTTCTTAATCTCATTTCTCATGTTCAATTTTGTCTTTTTATTTTTCTAGCATACACTTTTTAATTGTAGATTCTTCATTTGAAACTGTTAGGGTTCAAGTAGACTAGAGTAATAAAAAATATTAATTATGATGTAGAATTAAAGGAAACAATAACAATTCATGATAAGACACAAATTTAGCATGTTCATCTTATGCGGGTTACATCCATAGTGTAACAACCATCAGTCAAAGGAAAAAAAAGTCAATTCCTCCAAACCTTCATTTGATATGTCTTTACGTTCTCATAAGAATGGGCGAAAATGTAAATCTTGATGGTCCTTTGTTGTGTTTAGCTGGGTTGGTTTTCTGCCCTCTTGATGGGAACTATGGTGTGTTCCTCTAGTTTGTTGGGTGGTGTTCCACAGTTGTTTTAAGATCTTCCATTGATATATCTTTCTTTACTCTTTATACAAGGTTTCGGGTCCTTTCAAAACCTATTTTTACTTAATCAAAATAACCATCCACTTTCTTATATTGTCCAACAAATAAACAAATTACGATCTCATGGATTTTCACATTCCACAACCACTTATTTATCAAGCTATTTTGGCAATTTTTAAAAATCATTTTACATACCAAAATAACAATCAACTCCATTAAATAATGGTCAATTTTTTCTTCAAAGGCATTCCCCATGATCCTTACCATGAGCTCCACACCTCAGCCCCACGAGATAGGCTCTGCCCCTTTACACTCCCCCATAATTGATTTGGAGGGAACATGACTTTCAAAGTCACTAAATTTTAAGCCTAAAATCACAATCAATCACCACAAACCAACAATCTTTCACTTGGAGATTAATTAGGCTCCACACCAAGAAAACTACATCAATGTATTACATTTGGTCATGACCAAAATACCTATGTCTTGGTGTCCATAATTCCTCACAAGGAAATTAAAGTTTTTCCCTAGTCAACTCATTCTTTGCCTCTTCCTCTTTTTTGTAAGGAATATTATTAAACTAAATGAACCCCTTATGAGAAGGCTCCCTCAAGGGAAGAGTTCTTGCCTAAAATTTTCTATGAAGAACCTATATATATATATATATATATATATATATATATATATATATATATATATATATAGTTGATTTTTGGCCTGTTAATGGGGTTCCATGGGTTGATCTAATTAGGCAAAAGCAAGAGAAGATATGGTATGAGAGGTCCCATCGGAAGGGTGGATCAAAGATAATTTTGACAGGGCATCCAAAGAAAACCTCGGCCCATCAAGTGATGGTTCTGTAGCAAGAGACTGTTCAGGGCACATTCTTGCAACCGAATCCAAAAAGCTTGACAATGGAACCAACAATGAAGCAGAATCTCATGCTACATTACTAGTCGTTGAAATTATGAAGCATATGCATGTGGAACAATTACATTTGAAGGGTGATTCCCATATCATAGTAAATGTCATTGCTACAGGGAAGTCCCGTGTTTAAAAAATAGACAAAATCATTTCCATTATCAGAAGAAAGTTTGCGGGTTTTCACAATTTCAAAATTTCTATGTATATAGAGAAGGTAATATAGTGGCAAACACACTATCCAAATTGGCATTTGAACTACCAACTCAACAAGTAGGATGATGATGAGGTGGACGATCAAACATATGGAAGTAATGACGTGACTTGGCTTGCAAGGGATGATGTTTGGCATTAACATCACACAAATTGAAATGAAGCCAGGTATGTGTAGATGTGACGTGAAATTAATACCATAGAAGGTGGGGGACATTTTGGGGTGGCCAAAAGGACCATGAGTAAATGCTCAGACTGTCCGAGTACCTGGAAACTACAAAAATAATTTGGTGGCATTCTTTTTACATTGGAGTCGTTGGTGAGCTACAAAGTAGGTTTGGCAATGGAGGCGAATTTCAATTTGGATGCATCAAAGCAACAAATGGTTTTTTGGGGCCGAGTAACAACGGAGAGGCTAAAGAATGTGTTTACACTCAACGACCCATTCTTCCTCACTACGGTGCGCGGATTATTGGGGATTGATTTCATGTTGGCAAAATACAAATGGCACATCAACACAAATATTTCATATTTATTTTGTGCATGGGGAATGGAGTTCAGTAATACAAACATAGCTCGCAGGGTGATGGTGCGATGTGTTCGTGAAGAATGGCGGAAGAATCTTGAATTCTTCCTTCAAGTTGTAGAGCCCGACATAGGATTCAGGACACGCAAAGAGATTTGGATACATGTCTCGGGATACCCTGTGCATCTTCATCCTTTTCTCTTCTACCACGCAAAGGAATATTGGGTGGCGAGGAAGACAGAGGCCAAGAGTATGTGGAATGATCGAAGGTCATGTGCCAGTATACTGAGGATTGGGAGTAGGTAATCAATTCTGGACTGAGCAAGGAAAATTTTGACAAATCCATTTTGATACATCAAGATGTTGACTATTGGAGAATCTCGAAGGTTGGTGATGAGGAGGATCCACGAGGTGCACGGAATCAAAGAACTGGACTGAGGAACTGCAGAAGGGGTAGGAGAAGGAATGTGGTGCAAGTGGGAGGCCGAGGAGTCCTAGGACAATGGAACCAACATAGAGGATAAACGATGATGCACTGAGGTAGAGCAAGGATGACGGTACCAACCGACCCAAGTTCATCAAACCCTGGGCTATGAAAGTGTGCATCTATGTTTTTTGCTTCAATTTTGATGTGTTGTATGTAAGAAACCCCAATTTTGTATCAGGGGGAGCTGAGTCACAGTAAATTGTATATGGGTGAATTTCGATAGGGGTAGTTACAGGTCTGGGACATAGGCTAGTTGTAGCTTTTTATGATGAAAAGTGGATTTTCGAAGCATTTGAACATAATGTAAAAATAATAATTATTATTAATAAAATAAACTATTTATCGACCAAAAAATAAAAAATAAAATTGATTGTTAGAAAAATATTATTTCCATCTTTTAATTATTATTTATATTATGATCAAATCTTTTTGAAATTTCATTCAAAGTTATAAAGATAAGATAAGATAAATTTATTAATGTTTAACAAGAGACCACAAGGGTATATGGGACTGAAGAGTGTACAGCATAAAAGACCGCCAACATCAATAGCACCAAGTGGTGCCAAGGAAAGAAAGCAACCAGGGAAAACAAGAGAAACAAGAAGAAGCAAGGAGCACAAGAGCGAGGCAAGGACTAAGGGTCCTTCCTCGGTTAAAAGAAGCCAAGCACCGAAGGGTACAGACTAGGGCGAGAAGGTGCCCTAAACCGCTGCCAAGAAAAGATGGGAGGGTGCCGCTGACGAGTATAACCACTACGAGGTCTCACAAATCTAGAGTGACTGGTGATGGTGGCACTGGAAGGCCTCTTTGTCCCACGTGCAAGAGATGAGGGAGAGAAGAAAGCAGTGATAAGCTAAACTGGGGTCGCTCTCTGGGGGAATAAGAGTTGTAAGGTGTGGTCACGGAGTTGCATAGTCTCCCTGAGGTACAGTGCAAGGCATCTTTGGTCCGTGTAGCTGAAGAAGGCTGCGAGGGAGTTGCATTCCCTACATAAGCAATAGAATATCCCACGAATCTCGTAGTAGGTGGGACAGTGAAAAATGAAATGGATTTCCGTCTCGGCCATGCCCAAGGTACACAAGTGACAAGTCTAATTGTCTCTGTCCATGTGGTGATCTGTCTAAATCCGAAGCCGGTGGAAGCCAACCTTGAAGGAGCCTAGAGAAATGCATAAGGCATGACACCAACACCGAGACAAGTAGCTAGGGGGCACAATAATACCATCTCTGATAACCAGAAAGTGATTAGCGTAAAAGGCAATCTTTGGGCATAACCCGCTATAAGGGTTACACCAAGTCGTGGTGATATACTGTCTATAAATGTCAAGTCTAACATGCTAGTTCAACTCCTGTTGTGAGGGGAGGAGGTGGGCGAGAGCATCAAGAGAGAAATGGAAGGGGGGAGGTGGTCAATATCAATCCCAATTGAACTCAACAAAGATGAAGCATGTGCGAACCAGCAATAGGCCCAAGAGGTCAGCATAGAGTCCGCCACAGAGACAGAGGACCAATAAGCCAAGTAAGAATATCTACACTGGTCATATGTAGAGTGAGCAAAACCATGAAGACTATGAAGAAACCAAATCAGGTCGAAAATGGCAGCCAACCTAAAGGGATGGGCCTGGAACTCGACCAAAAAAATATTGTGGGGGGTGAGCCGATGACATATGATAATACGCTGAAGAAAAAGGGTTTGGACGCACTCAATGGAAGCCCAGTTAGAATCAAGGAGAGAGGGCCCCCAAACCACTAAGCCATAAAGAAACGTCGGTCGGACCAAGGAGTCCAGGAGGGACAACTTGGACGAACTGTCCTAGAAGTGATGTCTGAAGCACTATCTCTCGAGCATGGCAAGGGAGCCCATACCCTTACAAACCCTAGGCTGGATGGCGGGTCTCAAAGTGAAGCGAGGTCCAGAGAACTTGACCCCAAGGTACATGATAAGGCATATTAATGTCATACTATAGAATGCCTTAGGATAGTATTTGCTATACCTTTTTGCTGCATTTTGATACATTTACCAAAGAACTCTTATGATTTCTGCTACTATTTGGCATGCTGCCAACAAACATTTAATATGGTTTAAACATACTTAATATACTATGCTTGGATAATATGCTATATTTCTTGATTTGAAAGTTAATGTTGTGTTTTGAATAAGTAAGAGTAGATGTTTGAATGTGATTGATTATGCGTGTTCTGGTAATTACTATCATAAATATCTTATCCTAACTCTTAAAGGCATAGTACATTGGAATAGTGAATGTTGTTTTGACTAGGTCTGGAGCATTCAACTATAAAGAGTTTTGCCCGATCTTCCTGCAGCCTTCAACGGAAGAACATTCAATGTAGCACCTGTTGAAGGAGCAAGGTGGCAGACTCTACGATGAGTTAGGCGGCGTACTAATTTCTCCGAGAAGATCTAGGCATGGATGGAAGTTGGATCTGCTATCACGACAATTCTCTCCTCCGCTTCGGGATTAATCTGTTTAGTCTTTAAAGCTTTCCTGCTTCCTAGCTATTAATTTTGTAATAAAGATTTGCATGTTTCTATGGTGTGGTTAGAAGTTAGTTAGAAGCTTTTCCTTTAAATAAAGCCATGCTCTTGCGCGAGCACAACAACAACAACAACACACACACACAGAGGGCATTGTTGAATATATAGAAATAGTTTTCAACTAGTTTCACAGTGTTATGAGAATTTTGTACTTTGATATTCAATCAATAAAATGAAGTGTTGATATTTAGTTGAGTGCAATTGTGATTTAGGATACTCATCCAAGGGGGCCCACTTGGTGAGAAATTCACAGTAAAATAAAATCATAGTAGCTAGAAGCATTTACTGCATTTCTGTTGATTAAGTACTCAACACTGAACTTCTCCTACAGCCAAAGCTACAGACCGGCTAACGCCTCCTGCAGCCAAGGTCGTAGAACAACAGAAGTGTCATGGCATAGTTTGTAAGAATTTGCATATCTTGTTGATAGTTATATTCTTGTATCTTTTATTCCAGCACTTACTTTTCCACAAACTTTAGCTTAAGCATTACTTTAGTATTCATTTATTGCAATTGTAGTATAGGTTTCCTTCAGCATTTACTTCCTACAACAATGATAATGCATGGCTAAATGATACTTGGCACATATACTTTGCTGGCCCATTTCAAGTGATACATCCCTGGTTTGACTTACTAAATGAATTTCCATAAGGAGGATAAGCTGCTCGTTTGGATGTCCAATCCTTGAGTTTGGAATTATACCTAGTTTCTGAGCCTTTCTAGGAAGTGATCATTTTTGGCACCGTTGTCGGGGATGGTGCCGAACCAAGTCTTCACTAAGCCATTCTTAGATTTTGTTTCATTTCCAATTTGTTAGATTACATTAATTTTAGGGGAATTTTGTAAACCACCTCACTCCCTACTATCTGTATGCATAACCAAAGAAGAGACGCCAGAGGACGGTACTTGCCAAATCAATTCAATCACCCATTGGAGGAAGAAAGTTCATTTGTTGATGCCACCGTCGACCTCCCTGCCACTACGTCATTCTCCTCATCCTCTGAAGAAGTTCAGGTTGATTCTTTTGAAGAGCAACCTAAAATTAACGAATTTGTAGACATCTTTGCTCACCTGAGAGCTCATTTTCCTGAAAACCAAGTCATTCAAGAAAACTCATTATAGCTAGTCGTATACCAACCTCCTTATCAGCCACCTTCGTGACCTATAAATCTTGCCAGGATGGCTAATCCCCCTGCTTTTCCATTCCCCATTTCCGACCAGTGAGACACGAACAACCTTAAGAACATGTCATCTTCTGCCTTGCCAAAATTCTATGGTTTAGTAACAGAAGACCCAGATACATTTCTTTTTGAGTTTGACATCCTGTGCAGAAGTTATGACTACACCACTGATGCTCACAAGCTCAAACTATTTCCTATGACTCTTAAGGAGTCTGCTTTGCATTGGTTTATGGGCCTAGGATGAGATTTTGTC
This sequence comes from Chamaecyparis obtusa, assembly GCA_027943335.1. Taxonomy (NCBI): domain Eukaryota; kingdom Viridiplantae; phylum Streptophyta; class Pinopsida; order Cupressales; family Cupressaceae; genus Chamaecyparis; species Chamaecyparis obtusa. The sequence continues at coordinate 220,526 of BSBK01007354.1, forward strand.
CAGGATTGGGCAGGAATGCAAGAAGCATTCCTGACTAAGTATAAGGAATATTGTCGGGGCACTGATATGAAAGGAGAAGACCTTTTTAAAATGACTCAAAAAGAGGATGAGTCACTTGAAGACTACATCTCGCGGTTCATGTATAGTCTAAAAAGGAACATAAAGCATGAGCTTAATGAAGAATCTCAGAAGCTGCTATTTATCAGAGGAATAGAAGATGGATGCACTGCAGCCTTAGATTTGATGGCATGAGGAGATATAACTCAATCCAATTGGGACGACATAAAGAAAATATGCCTCAAGTATTCACGTGCTACTGGAAAAAGAGGAAGAGGTTACAAACCAGCAATAGGAAGGACAAGTGGTTCAGGTGCTTCTAGATTAGAGATAACTCATCTCCTAACTGACTTTAAGCAAGATATTATCAATAATATGGCCATGCAGCTAGATACTCTACAGGCCAAGAAGAAGCATGAGGAAGCAAAGGCTATGTTAGCAGAATTATACCCACACTGTCGACAAAAGAAGAGAGAGTGCCGATGTAAATTGATCACAAATATGGAGGCCACCCAGATGCCAACCGACTACAAGCCAGTTGAACAACAACAAGGTATGCCTCATGACCCACTTACATTTAGTAGTCCATTTTATACCAATCAATGGCAACCTTCTATGAATTATCAAAATCCACCATGGAACAACTATCAGAGTCAATGGCAAAATTACCCTAGTCCACAATAGCAGAATCCTCAAGAGAGTTGGCAACAACCCCAAGGGGCCTGGCAACCACCACAGGGTAATTGGCAGCAGAATCCTCAGTGGTGAGGAAACCAACAATGGCCACCTCAATCCCAGGGATACATGAATCTGCCTCTTCAGGCACCACAACAGCAAGCACTCTTACCACCACCAGTTGCTAATAACCAACCTCCAAAACCAACCCAATTGCCTACGCAGCCACAGCCAAACCTGAATAATAGGCCTCCTGCACCTCAGCAAAATGTGTATAATACTGATCAAATGTAGTATCCCATGCAATATCCTACCTATGCAATCACCCTTGATGATATGCACCTACGGTCGGGGACTACTCTTCCTGCTCCTGAACAACCAACAATAATTGAAGTACCCCAAGAGGAGCCTATCCTAACAAAAAATACAATCCCTCTTCCTGCAACGCAGCCTATTGCTAATCAAAGCCCCCCTATTGGGCCACCTTTTCCACAAAGGTTACAACCTACCAATCCTAAGCCTGCTTGAGAGACCGAATTTAACATCCTTGATCAATTAAAGAATGTCAATGTCCAAATACCTTTATTCCAAGCCATCGAGGATGTTCCCACTTACAACAAATCCATAAAAGAAGCCTGGTCGAGAAAGAAAAGATCCTCAAACAGTGCATGTGTTAGGAAAGCTCGCTGACATTATGTTAGGTAAGCTTACCATCCCAAAATATTCCAACCCAAGCAGTCTTGTTGTCGAAGTCATTATTAATGGGACCACCAATAACAATGTATTGGTAGATCTTAGAGCAGCTATAAATGTTATGACCAAAGATATAATGCAGCAACTTGGTATATATAACCTCCAAACCACCCCAACTATTCTGCAGCTCGCGGATAGTTCAATTGTAAAGCCTGATGGCATGATTGAGGATATAATTGTTGACCTTGCAACCTAGTCATACTCGCGATTTCATGATCCTGTCACCAAAGGCCACATTAGGAGGGTATCCAATTATACTAGGTAGGCCATGGCTAGCAACTGTTGATGCTCATATTGGTTGTCGCTCAGGGGATATGACCATTTCTGATGGCCACCATACTCAGACTCTTTTCCTATACCCTCCTGCTCAACCCCAAATGGAATTAGCCTCACCAATCTGGCCTGACATAGGAGAAGAAGCTGAGGTTATCAATTTAGTGTCAAAACTAATGATGATACAAAGGGACCCCTTCCTGCAACTTTAGGATGAAGACAAGGTCATCACCAATATCCTGCAAAATCAATATGGATCCAGTCTGAATTCTCTGGGTTGTTCTTCCAACGATTTCTCTCTGCAAGTTTGAAACCCAGATGGCCAATGGTCATCTCCTGTAGCTAAAGAACTCTATCACCAATTGCTTCCCCATGAGATACAAGTACCCTCATTTACTGATGTATCTATGATAGAGCTAACTAAGCAAATAGAGGTTTCCCCTGAACATTACCTGAACATTAATGGAAAATTAACTACACAACAACAAACATCTTTAACTAAGACACTGAAGGCCCATACTAGAGCATTTTCTTGGGAGTATTCTGATATGAAAGGTTTGGATCCAAAACTATGCACCCATCAGATCTATCGAAAAGAAGATAAACCTCTAGTAAGGCAGTTCCAAAGACGCGTGAATCCAACCCTAAGAGAAATCATTAAAACCGAATTGCAAAAACTTCTCAATGCTGGATTCATTTACCCAATATCTGACAGTCAATGGGTTTCTCCATTAGTTATTGTGCCCAAAAAAGGAGGTAAATGGTGGGTGTGTGTACACTATAGGGAACTCAATAATGCAACCAAGAAGGATCATTTTCCCCTTCCATTCATTGACCAAGTCCTAGATTCTCTAACAGGCAAAAAGTACTTTTCTTTCCTAGATGGATATAGTGGGTACAATCAAATCCGGATCTTTCCAGAAGATCAAGAGAAGACAACTTTCACTTGCCCTTGGGGAATTTTTGCCTATTTTGTTCTTCCATTTGGTCTTTGTAATGCTCCAGCAACCTTTTAGAGAGTAGTCATCAGCATATTTGTTGATATCTCTCATGACTATATGGAGATCTATATGGATGATTTCACAACCTATGGTGAAACCTATGAAGAAGCCTTAAGCTATCTCGACAAGGTCCTGACAAGGTGTGAAGAGCATAATCTCTCTCTTAACAATGAGAAATGCTTTATGATGATGCAAGAGGGGATAGTGCTTGGTCACTCTATATTTGCAGCAGGAATACAAGTGGATCTGGCCAAGATTGAGATCATTCAAAACCTTCCTACACCAACCAAGAAAAAAGATGTCTAAAGCTTTCTTGGACATGCAGGCTACTACATAAGGTTTATAAAGGATTTCAGTAAAATAGCTAGTCCTCTTCACACTTTGCTCACTAAAGATTTTGAATTCAACTGGACAACAAACTGTGACACAACCTTCCTGCAGCTTAAGACAGTCCTTACCACAACCCCAGTCTTGCATGGACCCAAATGGGAACTTTTGTTCCATATACACACTGACGCCTCAGATCATGCCATCAGAGCTGTGCTGGGCCAAAAGGAGGATTCCATTGAACATGCTATATACTTCATCAGCAAGAATCTTCAAAGTGCTGAATTGAATTACACAGTCACTGAAAAGGAGCTCTTGGCAGTCATCTTTGCACTCAATAAATTCTGCCATTACATAATAGGGTATCAGATTTTTTTGCATACGGATCATGCAGCCATTAAGTATCTTGCTAATAAACCTGCTATCACAGGTCGCTTGGCTAGATGGCTTCTCTTATTGCAGGAGTTTGATATCACCATAGTGGACAAGCCAGGAAAATCCAACATAGTTACAGATTTCCTCTCACGAATGCCGAACATGGATGAATCTCAACCTATTGATGACAGCTTCCCTGATGATCATATGTTCTCCATTTCAGCTAAAACACCTCGATATGCAGATATTACCAATTACTTGGTCTCTCAAAAGGTACCTCCCTATTTCTCACCAAAAGAAAAGCGGCTTCTAATAGAGAAGACTTTAAATTTTTCATGGATTTTTTATTGTCTATTCTATAATGGACCTGAGCAAATATTGAGACGATGTGTATGGGAGGATGAAACTTATGACATCCTTCATGCATGTCATAATGAGCCTTGTGGAGGACATTTTGTAGCTAAGCGAACAACAATTAAGATACTGAATACAGGATATTATTGTCCAACACTCCATAGAGATGCAGTCAACTATACATGGAAATGCGACCGATACCAAAGGATGGGACGCCCAACAAAATCTGATGAGTTGCCCCTCTTTCCACAGGTGGTAGGCACTCCCTTTGACAAATGGGGATTAGATTTTGTAGGTCCTATTACTCCATCTTCCAATGACAATTCCTACATCCTTGTATGCACTGACTATGTGACTAAATGGGTCGAAGTCTGAGCCATGAAACATGCTCAAGATAACAAAGTGGCTCAGTTTCTGTATGGAGAGATTTTCACACGCTATGGTGTTCCAAGGGAGCTAGTTACCGATCAGGGTGCTCAGTTCACTTCCACACTAATTGTTGCACTCATGAATGAATATAAAATTCACCACAAGACATCCAGTCCATATCATCCATAGGAGAATGGGCAAGTTGAAGTTACCAACAGGGAACTAGAGGCTTTCTTGACAAAAACGGTGTAGTTGCATAAGAAAGATTGGAGCACACGGTTGCAGGAAGTTGTGTGGGCTTATAGGACAACATGGAAAACAACAACTGGTTTCACCCCATTTGAGTTGTTTTATGGGAAGCATGTTGTCATGCCCATAGAATTTGAGCATAAAACATTACGAACAGCCTTACAGTTAAACATTGATCTTCTAGCCGCACAACGCGACAGGATCCTACACCTCAATCAGCTAGATGAAATGAGGAAAGCTTCTTTATAGCACACTGAGATGATCCAGTTACAATGCAAACGGTGGCATGATTCCCACATTCTCAATAAATGATTCTCTCTTGGCAACTGGGCTCTCTTGTATGATTCTCGCTATCATGACAACCAAGGTAAGCTCACTACCCGCTGGCTAGGTCCCTATGAAATAGAAACTGTTTATGCTAATGGTGCAGTTCAGCTATCAACAATTGACCCAGTACATTTCAAGTTGTTGGTTAATGGGCACAGACTCCATCTGTATCATAAACCACAAACAAAAGTTGAGTTCCTGCGACAGTTCAAGATTTCCCCTGCTAGTACTGCACCTCCTACAACAAATCATGATCCTTTGACCGTTGTTCCCGCCACACATTTTTAACCTCCTCCTGCTAAAGACATTCAAAAGGCAGATGGACCTCCTCCTGAGAGCAATTCTCTTGCCGCCGCACGAGCCATTAAATCATCACTTTAAATCTGCATAGGTGCAGTCATAATAAAGTTTTCATTCTTTGCGAAAATATTTTTTTCCATAATAAAAAAATTCATCTCATTACCTTCCTCATTACTTCACATTCATCTGTCATATCATGTCTTTTCCGCCCCGTACTTCTCATTGTATGATACACATCAGCTGATATTTTTGGATTTTGGTCTTTATAATACATTCACATCAGGTACGCGCGATTATCTATTCTTTCAAATAATTTGTACTTATTTATCCATCATTATCTTTTATGTTTCATTTAATATAGTATTTATATCCAAGCATGGTTTTACTTTTAAACCACACCAGGGAGGACACTTGCGTCATTTTTGTAGGGGGTCGTACATTGGCATGTGATTAAAAAAATTTGCCCATGATTTTGAATTAATTCTCATTAATAGCCCATAAGCCGTAAGCCTGATCATTAATCCACCGACCTTGGATTTCGGTCTCTTTTATAAAACCCTGGAAACTAAATCTCACTTCAATATTCACAATTTTTGTGTCTTTCATTTTTTTCGCCCTTACCACAAATAGTAAGCATTTATAAATTAAGTCTTGAGTAAGGATTTTTGGGAGCTGGGAACTATGAACGGATTGAAGTCAAGAACGGAGGATTGCAGAGATTTTTAATAGATATGGGTGGACAACCTATCCTGTTGGAGCCAGCAAATCACACGTCACTGTTGCAGGATCAAGTTAGTGTTCATGAGTTTAATTGCGTGGGTTGGCTCAGTTACTTCATTAGGTTAAATGGTTATGATGAGGCTATGGCAGTTGAATTCCTGTGGACATTCAGCAATGGTGTTGCATATGTGAAGGGGTTGAGAATTGAAGCTTCGGAAGTGCAAATAGCAAAAGTCTCCGGACATCCTGCTACCGGAGAACATTTTCCGCATGGTCATGATGCTCGAGCGGCTAGAGTCAAGTTCTCCCTGCCAACAGACAATGCAGTTGAAAGTAGTAAACAAGGTACCAAAAGGCTTTCTCTTCCAAGAGATTTCCCGCAATTTTTTGTTCATATTATTAGATATATCACTTGTGAAGGAAGGTTTTCATTCCTGCATGCCGTACATTTTAAATTGTTGAGTCATTTGTGGCATGGGCATTTAGTCAATCTACCCAATGTGTTATATTCCCTGCTAAATTTGAGTTCTGAGGAAGTAAGGAAGGGCAGGTAGAATGTTGTTACCCATCATGGGTTGATCAAATTACTTGTAGAAAAGGCTCTCCGTGATAATTCTCCCATGAGTTGGGATGAATTTCTCGTTGCTCCTCATGTTCAACTAAATAGAGCACATCCAGAACCTATAGGACCACATCCTGAACCTCATGAAGCACAAGAAAATCTTACTACTGAGGCTAGTCCAGAAAGAGTTCAAGAAAACCCTCCTTCACATCAAGAAGACATAATAGAAGACGTTCCAAACCCCAATTTTGGAGAAGAAAACATTGGGGGTTCTGAGGAAATCCATAGTACATAGGGAGTCAAGAAAGATGAAAAGGGAAAAGAGAAAATGTCTGGCTATGAGGCAGGTGGTAGCACTGTTCATCCTGCAGCTGAATAGTGTTAAAATGGATTCAACTCTATTCAAATGTAAAGGGAAGGGGGAAGATATGAGATCTATTCTCAAACCCAAATTCTCAAAGAAGAGATCCAATTTGATCAACCAAGAGGTTAATACACAATCGAATCAATTTATGAGGAATATGGAAGAGAGAGAGAGAGAGAGAGAGAGAGAGAGAGAGAGAGAGAGAGAGAGTAAATCCAATATTTCCCTATGAATGAAATTATGTTTGGAATATGGAATAATTGAAATACAAATACTAACCTCAAATTAGGGCAAATCTGGAAAATGTTAAATTTTGATGTCTGTGTGTACTTTCAAGCAATTATGTAACCTATTTTGGACTGGAAATGCTGAGACAGAGAAAACCCAGAAATCTTTCTCCAAGATGAGCTCAGGTCAGGTTTGACTCTCATAAAAGGTCAAATACTACATTCTTTATTTGAAGTCCAATTCAAATTTTGTTCGCAGATCTCAGAAGTTTGCCGAAAAGGGTATCCAAATTCGCTCTCAGATCCAAAATTATGCACCTGTACCTACAAGAAAATGGGGGTTTTTGTTGTATGGGGGGTTGGCCTTGGTCAAACCCCAATTTAGGAATTAACCTTGAAATTGAATTAAAATATAGTGTGCATAAACAAAGTAATTGAAACAAATCACCTCGCTTATGTTAAAGTCCTTGTAGAGGATTTGAATCCTCAAATCCACAAGTAGGAATGCTTCAATGGATGTAGGATGAATGTAGGATGTCTCCAATCAATGGCATTTGATCTTCAACACCAATCTTGACTTGATCTTTTCATATGAGAAGGCTTGAATGAATGTAGAAGGATGGATCATCAAAGGGGGCTCCAAAGAGATTGAATCCTTCAATAGCTAACAATGGATCTCCTTGATGGATGAATGCTTGAACACTTGAATGCTTGAAGACTTGCTTGATCACCTTGCTTGAGAGTGCTTGAGCTTGAAAACTTGATTGTGGATGTTCTCACAAAACTTAATGAAGAGATGTGAATAATGGATGAGAAAATGAGAGAGGAAGGCCTCCTTTTATAGTGAACTAGGGCACAATCCTCTAGAGGGGCCACCTTGGAGAATTAAATCTCAATTAGGTCTTAACCTTTAGAAAATATACCTAGATTAAATGAAATTAAAGGATTTACCATCCCGAAACCCTAAATGGTTAACTCGGAGGTGGGAAAATAAATATCCTGAAAGCCTGATGCCCAGAAATCTAGGATTCTGGAAATTTGAATGAGGGGGGAAAAATCAAGGTTGGACCTAACCTAGTCAGGTTCGAGCTCAATCCTGACCTAGTCAGGATCAACCTTGAATTTGACACTAGGCCCAGATTCAGTCAGAGCCAGGTCAGGAGGTCCCGAGGATGCCCAGAAACCTAGAAATGATATCAGATAGGGACAGAATGCCAGGGATAGACATAAAATCTTATGATGATTGTGATGAAAGCTAGGAGGACCTATTTCTAAATCCTACCTAGAAAATAGAGCCACGAAAGAGGGAAATTAAGGAGAATCCTCGGGATCCTAACCCTAATTTCACCTAGAATGAAGAAATCAAGTGCCAGGAAGAAGTGGAAAGCAGGAAAAAAGTCAAATACATGCAAAGACCCAATCAAGGTGCTTAACATGACCCCAAACCACTTACTCGGAGGGCTAAATGCTCTTATCATGGAAGTGCTTCCATTTTTAAGATGATACATTAAGCCCCCACTTTAGCAAGAGTATGGACTCGATGCAAACTCTTGGTAAAGGAGATCAGAATAAAAAGATAATCTTATTGTAATCCAAGAGACAAAGAGAAACCTTAAGCCCCCAGGGACTCAAGTCTTCATCGACTCCTAGATCATAATAAGAGAGACATCTCTAGAGAGAGAAAGAAGGTGTGATTACCTCGCCCAATGAGAACTTATGTCCCATTGTGAACCACACAGGAAAATGGCGCAACTGGAAAGATGGAATTGAACCACCTATTGAATGTGGCTACTCACTAGTCAACCCATCAAGGATTCATCCTTAGGAATATTCTATTCCATAAGAATAAAACCAAAAAAAACAAAAGAGATCCAGTCTTAAGGACACTTCCGACCTTAAGGGATCAAAATATGTGTGTATTTGAAACTGGAGGGATCAAGAGATCCTAAAAGATAAACCCATGCTTTAAGGATTAATTACTAATCCAAAAAGGGAAAAAGTATCTTGAAAAATATGTATGTATTGAAAAGTGCGTGTGTGCAACAGGTGAGCAGAGCGTATGCCCCCACATTAAAGTCATTGCTGACACTTTAACATGAGCAATGGCTTTAACAGAAACATAAACAACTCTACTGATTATGTTTCCACGTCGAGATGCCCCCAGACGAAGACAAATCAAGGGAAATATCACAGAAACATACAAAGAACACAGAAGGGATCTACCTACCATGGGGTCAGTATGATCATAAGATAATATATATATGATATTATTGCAAATGAATTGACATCATTCCCCAAAGAAAGTAGAACTACAATCACAAAGGAGGAAAGATCACATAAGATATACGAAGGAGTATCTTTTTAGACCATGACATGGAGACCAAAAAGAATTAGTGCTACCATATCTCAAATCCAAGTAGATTGCACAAGGAAAAATTTATGAACAATAGCACAGTTACAACATAACATTGAACAATGCATAGAAGAATAGAGATACATATAGAAGAATTTGAACAACAGTTTCTATTTCTTTATCACCTTGTACCAACTGAGTAACAAGGATTGTATAAAAGAATCAACAAAATTTAGCAAACACATTACAGGAGAAGCACAGTACAGCAGGAAAACACACAACAAAGCTACCATGAAGGACAAAGCGATCAAGCGTGCCACCTACTTTCCCCATCTCGTTGTATATCATTTAGGGAAGGTGGGTAACTCGCAAAAGGGACTATATCCAACACAGTAGGAATGATAGCCAGTTCCAAACAAGGATCCTCTTGAGAATCACTATGTTCAACACTAGGTGTAAGAGTTAATTGTGATGAAAGCATATTAGGTAAATCAATGTCAATGTCGATAGTTTCATATTCATCATTAACATCATCAGTATCATCAAGAGTATCTTCTTCATCCAAATTAATCAAAATAGGATCTAAGATACGAATAGAATCATCCTAATCATGCATGTGAACATCATTATTAGTAACAATCTATTCTACCACATTATGCATAGGTTTATTCGTAGAAGGTAAAGATCTTTGAGCTTTAGCATGAGCACAATGCTTTTTACGACGTTCATTAGCAGATTGATTACGTTTTGATTTAATTGAAATAGGTTGAGAACTAGGAGGAACAATCATAGGATCCTTCACAAGTTCTTTAGGAAGATCAATAGGATTATTAACCATAGGAGAAACAATCACAGGATCTTTAATAGGTTCAGTAGAAGGAACTTGATTAACATAGCTAGAAATCATAGTTAAAGGAGGTATCAAGGGTCTAGGTAAAAGACCACAATTAAGATCCCTAGGAGGTGAACTTATTTCAAGAATTTTATGATGTTTATAAGCTTGATATGATCGAAAAAGATTATCAGGTCGAGGAGGACATGAATTAGGTAATGAAGGCCAAAAGAAATCTAGAGCAGCACAATCTCTAGGCCTGGAAGGTTGATATAGACTATGATTAATCGTCTTCACTTCCTCATCATGAATAAACTTAAGACACTTATGGATAGGTGACGCAACAACATGCATGGTAGTTAACCAAGGCAAACCTAGCTTAACTTGAAATTGATCAGAAGTAGGAACAACAACAAAGGTAGTGTTCACAATTTTTCCACAAAGTTCAACCGGTAAAGTAATAGAACCAAATGATGGATAAAGAAAACCATTACAAGTTTGAATCCACACATCCGATGTATCATAAAATTCACGTTGTAAGCTTTTCATAAAAGGATTTTCTTCAGTGATAACATTGACTAAGGATGTAGGATCAACAAGACAACCACGAGTAGGTTTCTGAGAAATCCTAGCAGCAATGTAAAGGGGACCATCAGGAGCTTTAATAGTCTCAAAGTCATCAAAGGTAATTAAGAGTTCCCAAGGTCTCTTATGCTTAGATTGTTGTCGAGGTTTAGGTTGAGTTTTCCATTTAGGTTTAGGTTTTGGTCGAGGTTGAGATTGAACTTGAGGTTGAATCTGAGGTTGAGGTTGAAGTTGAGGTTGAGGTGGAGATACAAATTGATCAACATGCTCCACTTGATTAACAACATGATTGAGATCATCCATCTTTGAATCATACACAATTTACATAGCAGATGGTTGAGCAATAGTATTAGTATCATTCGTAGGTAAAGGGTTCGTATAAATTTGAAGGTTCTGATTAGGAGGAGAGATAGATTTATTCCCACTACTATCCAGATTATCAACAAATAAAGCCTTAGAATCAATTAGATCTTGAACCTTATGTTTTAAAGAATAACATTTCTCAGTATCATGACCATTCTGACGATAATATTGACACAAAACATTTTGATCAAAATATTTAGATGCAATCATAGCAGGTAAAAGAGGTCAAATAGGAGGTAAAGTAATCATATTAGCAGCTAACAACCTATTCATAATAGCATGTAAAGATTCAGAAAGAGGAGTAAACACACAATTTAATCGAAAAGCAGTGGATGTAGAAGTGGCATTGTGAGATGCAACTGCAACTTGATCAGCAACTGCATTCGCTTGTTTGTTTATCTTGACATAGTTGTTGAATTTTTTAAATTTGTTTGGATTAGGAGCAACATCACTCTTATCAACTGGAACAGGAGCCATTGGAGTGTTGCTCTCAAATTGACTCACTTGTAATTGATAATGATGAAGCACTACACAAAGTTTTTGAAAAGAGGTAAAACCATTAAGCAGAATCTTATCTCTAATATCCTTTTGCAAATTTGAAATAAACATACATTGAATATCAATATCAGGAACATGATAGGAAATCTGAGCATACAAATTCTTAAATATACCAATAAATTCAATCAATTTTTCCTTAGCACTTTGTTTACAATGCATCAAATCAATCAAAGACACTTGCGGGCCAATATTATTTTGAAATTGTTGAATAAAGGCATTAGCAAGTTGTGGAAAGGAATCAATAGAATAAGGAGGCAAAGAACAATACCATTGTAAGGCTTTGTCACGGAAAGTTCTAGCAAACAGTTTGGCTAAAATCCTATGGTTATGAGCATAATCACTACAAAGGATTTGGAATGTTTTAACATGATGAACAGGATCTCCTTTTCCATTATAATTCTCAAGACGAGGCATCTCACCTTGCTGAGGAATAGGAGTACGAATGATGTATCGGGACAAGGGACTTCCCATGTCACATGTAGGAATACTAAACTTGTTTTGAGTTAAGGAAGCAAGTTGTTGTTGTAAGGATGATATAATCTGAGCCAAACTGATGATTGTTGAATCATTAGAGGAAATAGGAGTAGCAACATTAGACACACTAGGTAAAGTGTAAGAAGCTGCAGGAATAGAAGACACAACTGGAGGAACACTAGGAACTACAGTTGGAAGTGGATTGGAATAAGTAAAAGGAACATTATGATATGAAGGTTGTGATGTAGGAAGGGACATAGGAGGAACACTCATAGGAATAGAGGGAACCGTCACAGTCACCAAAGGAGTATAGATAGGAATACTAGGTAAAGGATTAGAAGGAGGTTCAACACTAGTGATAGGAGCAATCAACCCTAAATCTTGAGCTTCTTGAACTAAAGGTTTAACATTTGAATGCACAAGGTGAGTAATACCATGCAAGAGGTTAACACCTTGATCCCTATGATGGAGAACTTTCTTAAGAGCCTCTATAGCTTGAATGGAATCTTGATTATGCTTCTCTTGAAGAAGCCAATTACCCATTTTATCAAGTTCAGTGGAAAATTTTTAGACTTGCTAAGGAACTCTTAAAGCATCATCCTCATCATGAGATGAGCGAGAAGAGTTTTGCTCCATAGTAGGATTGGAATCATAAAAAATCAAGTTATCATCTGGGATTCTAAGGAAAGAAGAGGAAGATTTAGGATCAAAGGCACCCATGAGTCTACGACTTCTTCTAACCGAAATATTATAAGTAGGACTAGTGGTAGTAAAGCTCATAAACCAATGTAATGCAAATGAACTAAACTAAAGACACATAAAGCATGAATATGAAATCTAATTAGCATGCAAGATCTAACACAGGAAAAATCTAATACTAACAAGATAAAAGGAAAGCATAATAACGCATGCAATAAGAATAGAGAGGAATCTAACACCAAAAAAGAAAGAGAGTAAGCTAGTCGAGTTCACCAAAATGAATAGTGTTAAAATGGATTCAACTCTATTCAAATGTAAAGGGAAGGGGGAAGATATGAGATCTATTCTCAAACCCAAATTCTCAAAGAAGAGATCCAATTTGATCAACCAAGAGGTTAATACACAATCGAATCAATTTATGAGGAATATGGAAGAGAGAGAGAGAGAGAGAGAGAGTAAATCCAATATTTCCCTATGAATGAAATTATGTTTGGAATATGGAATAATTGAAATACAAATACTAACCTCAAATTAGGGCAAATCTGGAAAATGTTAAATTCTGATGTTTGTGTGTACTTTCAGGCAATTCTGAAACTTGTTTTGAATTGGAAATTTCGAGACAGAGAAAACTCAAAAATCTTTCTCCAAGATGAGCTCAGGTCGGGTTTGACCCTCATAGAAGGTCAAATACTACATTCTTTATTTGAAGTCCAATTCGAATTCTATTCACAGATCTCGGAAGTTTGCCAAAAAAGGTATCCAAATTCGCTCTCAAATCCAAAATTTTGCACCTGTACCTGCAAGAAAATGGGGGTTTGTGTTGTATGGGGGGTTTGCCTTGGTCAAACCCCAATTTAAGAATTAATCTTGAAATTGAATTGAAATATAGTGTGCATAAACAAAGTAATTGAAACAAATCACCTCGCTTATGTTGAAGTCCTTGTAGAGGATTTGAATCCACAAGTAGGAATGCTTCAATGGATGTAGGATGAATGTAGGATGTCTCCAATCAATGGCATTTGATCTTCAACACCAATCTTGACTTGATATTTGCATATGAGAAGGCTTGAATGAATGTAGAAGGATGGATCATCAAAGGGGGCTCCAAAGAGATTGAATCCTTCAATAGCTAACAATGGATCTCCTTGATGGATGAATGCTTGAACGCTTGAATGCTTGAAGACTTTCTTGATCACCTTGCTTGAAAGTGCTTGAGCTTGAAAACTGGATTGTGGATGTTCTCACAAAAGTTGATGAAGAGATGTGAATAATGGACGAGAAAATGAGAGAGGAAGGCCTCCTTTTATAGTGAACTAGGGCACAATCCTCTAGAGGGGCCACCTTGGAGAATTAAATCCCAATTAGGTCCTAACCTTTAGAAAATATACCTATATTAAATGCAATTAAAGGATTTACCATCCCGAAACCCTAAATGGTTAACTCGGAGGCGGGAAAATAAATATCCCGAAAGCCCGATGCCCGAAAATCCAGGATTCTGAAAATTTGAATGAGGGGGCAAAATCGAGGTTGGACTTGACCTAGTCAAGCTCAACCTCGAATTTGACCCTGGGCCCAGATTCAGTCAGAGGCAGGTCAGGAGGTCTCGAGGATGCCCAGAAACCTAGAAATGATATTAGATAGGGACAGAATGCCAAGGATAGACATAAAATCCTATGATGACTATGATGAAAGCCAGGAGGACCTATTTCTAAATCCTACCTAGAAAATAGAGCCACAGAAGAGGGAAATTAAGGAGAATCCTCAGGATCCTAACCCTAATTTCACCTAGAATGAAGAAATCAAGTGTCAGGCAGAAGTGGAAAGCGGGGAAAAAGCCAAATACATGCAAAGACCCGATCAAAGTGCTTAACATGACCCCAAACCACTTACTCGGAGGGCTAAAGGCTCTTATCATGGAAGTGCTTCCATTTTAAGATGATACAGTAGCTACGTCCGCCTCGGTGAAATCTACCCCGCAGAAGCGTTCCGCAACATCAGAAGAACACCCAGTACGGTGTAGTGTCCGTTTAAATTCAAAGAAAAAGAAAAATAACTCACCTAAAATGGCTAGTTCAAATTCGGAAGTTTCAAATGAAGAACCCATGAATTTGAACCCTCAGCAAGAAAATCCAGCCATGGAAGAAGATGTTATGATGAAGGACCCCGCAGCCGCAGTACCACAGGAAAAGGGGAAAAAGGATGATTCTAAAGTTTCCTCCACTCATCTGGGCAACACACAAACATGTGACATGCCTACAGCTTCAGCATCGGTTCACCAAAGGGGGCAAGAAATAGAAACAGGGCATGCAGGTCCACAAAGAGGTCAAAATCAGGTAACCATACAGTCCTTGTCCTTGGATTATTTTCAGCAAATTCAATATGAAAGGGAAATGTGGGCCATAGAAAGGGACAAGTTGAAAAAGGAAGTAGGTCAACAGAAATAAGAAATTACACTCCTATAGGAGAAACTAGATTTAGTTGTCAAATTGGTTCCAGAGGTCATAGAGTGTCGACCACCCCCACGGGTGTATGCTTTGTGCTTAAAGGAGCAGTTTTTACTGTTTCAGTTTATGAGAATTGTTAAAGATTTTAATCCTGACATAGACACCCCTAAGTCCTTTATGGCTGCATACGAGGAGTCACCGAATTTTATCAAAAACCTTCTCTGTGAGTTATACCTACATCACTATGTCGTTCCCTCCAAGACAGAATGGAATCCCTTGTTGTTTCTGGGCAATATACATTTGTCTGCACTACTCTCCTGGGTCAACAATAAAATTTACTATGGAGAACAATTAACCTGATATAGGGCATTTGAGCGTAACATCTCACTTCCATTACGCCCTGAAAGTAAAAACCCCAGACGCCTTTATTGTGATTGGCTACACATAGTCTATGGTTTTAATGATTCCACTCACAGAAGAACAATTCTGGCAAAACAAGAACAAGTACATGTAGAAGTTGAGAGACTATCTTTAGATGATGGAAAAAGGGCAGCAAATGGCATATAGTAGAGGTGTGCCAGGTTGCCTATGTCACTAAAAAAGACAGAGCCCCACAGCATCATGAATTTTAGGGCTGCCATGTAGAGAGTCCATTGGTACATAGAATTGGGCTGACAACCAAGACCAAAATGCTGGATGCCTCTCACATTTCAACCACTTGTGCTCCTGTGGCCACTTTATAATTGTATAGAGGAAGAGCTGGATGAGGATTCAAAACTAAGCCGATGAGTCAAAGTAGATAGGATGAATGGGTTCTACTGGAGGGTGTGCAGCTAGATGACCGGGCAAGTACAGGAAGGTGACTTCAGAGTGCTAGCGAAGATTAAAAACTCTTCAGTGCCTAAGGACAGGGACTAGTCTTCGTAGGGGGCATAAATGATAAGGCATATTAATGTCATACTATAGAATGCCTTAGGATAGTATTTGTTATACCTTTTTGCTGCATTTTGATACATTTACCAAAGAACTCTTATGATTTTCTGCTACTATTTGGCATGCTGCCAACAAATATTTAATATGGTTTAAACATACTTAATATACTATGCTTGGATAAAATGCTATATTTCTTGATCTGACAGTTAATGTTGTGTTTTGAATAAGTAAGAGTAGATGTTTGAATGTGATTGATTATGTGTGTTCTGGTAATTACTGTCATAAATATCTTATCCTAACTCTTAAAGGCATAGTACACTGGAATAGCAAATGTTGTTTTGACCAGGTCAGGAGCATTCAACCATAAAGAGTTCCGTCTGATCTTCCTACAGCCTTCAACGGAAGAACATTCAATGTTGCGCCTGTTGAAGGAGCAAGGTGGCAAACTCTGCGATGAGTTAGGCGGCGTGCTAATTTCTCCGAGAAGATCTAGGCGTGGATGGAAGTTGGATTTGTTGTCATGGCAATTCTCTCCTCCGCTTCGGGATCAATCTATTTAGTCTTTAAAGCTTTCTTGCTTCCTAGATATTAATTTTGTAATAAAGATCTGCCTGTTTCTACGGTGTGGTTAGAAGTTAGTTAGAAGCTTTTCCTTTAAATAAAGCCCTGCTCCTGCACGAGCACAACATCAACAACACACACACAAAGGGCATTGTTGAATATATAGAAATAGTTTTCAGCTAGTTTCACAGTGTTATGAGAATTCTGTACTTTGATATTCAATCAATAAAATGAAGTGTTGATATTCAGTTGAGTGCAATTGTGATTTAGGATACTCATCCAAGGGGGCCCACTTGGTGAGAAATCCACAGTAAAATAGAATCATAGTAGCTAGAAGCATTTACTACATTTTTGTTGATTAAGTACTCAACACTGAACTGCTCCTGCAGCCAAGGTCGTAGAACAACAAAAGTGTCATGGCATAATTTGTAAGAATTTGCATATCTTGTTGATAGTTATATTCTTGTATCTTTTATTCCAGCACTTACTTTTCCGCAAACTTCAGCTTAAGCATTACTTTAGTATTCATTTCCTGCAATTGTAGTATATGTTTCCTTCAGCATTTACTTTCTGCAGCAACGATAATGCATGGCTAAATGATACTTGGCGCATATACTTTGCTGGCCCATTTCAAGTGATACGTCCCTGGTTTGACTTACTAAATGAATTTCCATAAGGAGGATAAGCTGCTCGATTGGATGTCCAATCCCTAAGTTCGGAATTATACCTAGTTTTTGAGCCTTTATAGGAAGTGATCAATACACATATGATGTGGTGATCTCGATCTCATGACCTTGGAAGTAGAAGTGCAAATGAGAGGTCTTTAGGCAGTTGAAGGCCATAACCCGAGTCTTGCTCAGGTTCACAAAGAGCTAACGAAGGTCACAGAAGGAGGCCAAGCCATTGAGAAGTCTCTAAAGACTCTTCAAAGAGGAGGCCAGAAGGACCACGTCATCAGCGAACAAGAGAATGGAGATCAAGACCTGATGCACATAGCAACCATTCATAGGGAGTGAGGAGTCTCTAAGGAAGGTCTCCAGGTCACCAATATAAATACCAAACAAGGTGGTGGAAAGAGGGAAGTCCTGTTTCACCCAATAGTGCTTTGAATAGGGGAAAAGAAACCCTCTGGCATCCTGAATCTACCAATAACACTCTCATATAATCTCATAATGGCAGTCAACAAAATCTCTAAAATACTTACGTCCCCCAATCTCTGGAAAAGGGCAACTCGTGGGACGGTATCAAAGGCCTTATGAAAGTCCACGAAGCAATAGTAGACTTTGTCAAAGCGATGACGAGCCTCCTCGATGATGGCCTGCAATGTCAAAATATGGTCCATGGTCTAGTAATCAGCCCGAAAGCCAGCCTGACCGTTGGCTCTGCACGCTCTCCTGTCAAGCTCCCTAGAAAGAATAATGTTCAAGGCTGTAGCATACAGCTTAGCAAAGGTGTTCCCAATCATGATAATTCTATAGTTACCTGGATCAAAAGTCGATCCAATCTTGAAAATTGAATAGATGATGTGCCTCAACCATGAGTCGAGGAAACCGGTGCAAACAACACTATTGAAGAGCACAGGAAGAAAGGAAACCAGGACAGGGATGTTGAGCTTGAGGAGCTCGGCCTGAAAACCCTCCTTGTCTGCAGCTCTACTAGAGCTCATGAATCTGATGGCCTAGCGAATGATGGACAGGGTGAAGAGGTGGCAGTTGGGAGGTGGGGTAAAGAGGAGAGGAGGCTGGCCAGGGATATCGTAGAGAGTGGAGGCATGGGCAGTGAGGGAGCGAAGGTTGAGGGTGGAGGGTGGGGAGGAGCATCGAGGGAGCAAAGTACGCCAGAAGAGCTTCGGGTTGCGGAATAAGGTGTCACAAAGGGAACGACATTGGGAAGAAAAGAATGAATGCTTCTTACAGCCAAGGAAACAACTATAGGAGTGACAAATACTAATGAAATCAGCAGTGTGACAAGAATGCAAAGCGCAAGTAGCGATGGAAGGTCTTACAGTCATCATCGAACCAATGATTCATGGGGCAAGTGCTACGACGGAAAGCACGACGACGTGGGCAGTGGGGGATGGAGAGGAGAGAATATTCCCAGATTGCAACGGCCAAAATGTCAAACATGGAGGAGACCTCACAAGACAAGAGGGAGTCAACTTGGGGAAGGAGCCGTCTGAGATGGAAGAGGAAAATGTCACCATCACTCTCAAGGAAGTGGAAGCAGACAGGGGTGCGGATAGGCACCTGTTGGGCCTTGGAGGGGGGGTAAATGAGGATAGGAGGCGAATGGTGATGGGAGAAGAGAAGCATGAGACTGAGAAGAGAATGGTCCGCTAGGGGAAGGCGAGTGACGGTGAAGTGGTGAATGAAGGGAATGAAGGGGGCACAAGTGAGGGCATAATCCACCACACTAGCACCCCCACCATGGGGCCAGCATTTGAACAACTCGAAACCGTGAAAGCAAGGGAGGCCATTCAAAATCACTAGGTCGGAGGACTCGCAGAGTTGGAGGAGGTGACGATCGTAAATAGAGAGTGACCCTTGACAATCCTCTGAGGTGCGCTGAAGACCCAGGCTAGCGTGATCCATCTTAGAAGTACAAGTCCAATCAGAGTGATAGTCGTGCATAGGAGTTTGCAAATCTCTAATCCGGGCATTAAAATCCCCTAGTAAAATGATGTTGCCCATAGCTGCAAACTTGGAGATGCACTCGTACAAGTCAAAGAATGGGCCCCCATCCTCCACACTGTGAATGGCATACGGGGAAGAAGCAAGCGAGAAGTAGCAAACAACAATAAATATGTCCCTCTGACACTGGCTAGTAGGACTAATACAGATCCACATAAATCTGGCATGGACATTGGTGTGGACCAAAGAGGTAGCACTAAAGACATCATCTCTGACCAGACATCCCACACCACCTGAGCTCTGAACACCACCAGAGACCCGCACCTCCTCCCTACAAGTAGAAAGCCACTGATACCCAGCAAAACTCGGAAGAGGATGAACGGGACTCTCATTTGTCTCGGTGACAACCAGTATATCCACAAAACCAACACTGTCATGGAGGAGACTCGAGAGGGACCACAGAGAGTCGTTACCGTTCCAGCAGTTGACAAGAAGAGAGTCAGAGTAGGGTCCACCCTTGAGCAACTGCTAGCGAGAATGTCATGCGACCTTGGGGGCCTGTCTCGCTACCCAACCGCTAGGAGGAGAATCGCGAATAACTGCCCTGAGGTTACGAATAACCGCCCACTTACCATTGCACCTAGCCTCAGCCACGAGGCTCCTAGAATGCTTCAACTTTGTTAGCTGGTATTTCGTGAGGTCCTCATCTAAGTAAATCTTAGGGGAAAGAGGGAATAACTTCCTCTTCATCCTAAGAGCCCATAGCCTATCAAAGAGGGAGAGAAACCAGATAAAGAGAATGTCATCCTTGCCTAACCAGTACCTATCAAGTGTGATGTCTGAGATGCCAAGTTGGTCCGTGAGGAAGGAGTACCCAGCCGCCATTGGGTCAGGATTGGAGGGGAGACCACAGACTCGTAGGTTTAATTCATGAGTCTGCCTCACACGCTCGCCGTCCATCTTCCCTTGAACCAACTTCTCAACACCTAAAAGGGGTGCAACAGCAGCAGAGTTGCACAAAGAGGCCCAAGTATTCACCTTGTCTTCAATTTCCGTCAACAGAGAGGAATGCCTTTCCACAATCTCTGATTGTTTCTCTTTGATAGTGTCCAGTTCCTTGAGCTACTCAATAACAGAGTTCAAATCCAATATGAGGCCTGCAATTTCGGCGACTAGAGATTAATGCACAGTATCTCAGAGAGTATGATTCTCAGCTTCCAACTTATTCAACCGATCAAAGAGTTTAACAGAGAGAGTGGATGACGTAACAGTTGCATCTTTCAGGGCTGCATTGTTAGTCTCCACTATAATCAAGCGGTCAACAAGTTGCAAGAGTGTGACTAGATCAGGTAGGGTGTCCATGACTCACAAGAGCAAGTCAAACGCCCAGATATTGTCACTATTAAAACTCACAAATTAGGCATTATGTCAAACAGTTTGCAGACAACAATCGCTTTCCGCAAAGGCCCGCAATTTTCACCCGACAAAAATGAACCTTGTTTGTCTCTTCCTGTTGTGGAGCCTGTGATTCTTCTTGCCCTGCGAGATCCAACTGTGGGACCCTACAGTACCTTGTTGTTCCATGCTTGTCGTGTCTGCTTGTCCTATTGCTCGAGCCCTATTGCCCTGCTTGTCGTGTCTGCTCTACTTTCCCTGCTGCTTGTGCCCTGTTGTGCTACTCACTGTCAGTTGTGTTGGTCGTGCCCTGTTGTGCTCGTCGTTGTTGGCCGTCGCTGGTCATGCCCTACATTCCTTGTTGTGCTGGCATAGAAGAATATGGATGCAATCTTCCTTTTGTTCCATTAAATAAACACTAAGACTATGGATGCAATCTTTCCCTTATCTCCATTAATTGCATATAACAATTGCTTTCCTACACTAAGACTAGGAAATAAAGGAACATTGAAATGTTGCATTAGATTCAAATTCTTTTGAGATATTACTAAAGTTTATTGTCATAAATAATTCTTTAATAGATTGTAAATATGTAATGCTTATTAAAAATTTAAAACAATAATCCTAAAGTCTATAATGAATTTCTATATTTAATCATTTGTCTATTTTTCTAATAGTTCATATTGTGAATAGTCAATGCACAAACGAAATTACTATTGAAATTTTATTACATTTTCAATACATTAAATTTTTTTGATAAAATTTCAAATATATTGATAGTGCAAGTCTTATTCAAACATTAGTTCAAAACTCAAATTTCAACTCCATAAATACTTTGCTGTTGCTTGAATGACATTGAACACTATCATAGCCATTGTAATAGTCCTTTTATATTGTGAAATGGCCAAATAAATTAATATGAAAGTTAAAAAGTCTTCTATAAAATTGAATTATTGACTTTTAAATTATTGATTTTAAAAAAATACACTAGATACAATTATGCACCAAACACAATTAAATATATATTTACAAAATTTAATCAGCAGTTATTGAAATAATGCACTATTATCTAATAGTACAATTTTTTTACTAGCAAAAATTTAATATTGCACTATTTATACAAATCTAATAACCACAAACCTACCTTCACTCTAACTGCAACTTCTATCAAATTATCGTATACACATTGTTGATAAAAAAAATCACTCAACTTTAATTTAAAGCTGTTTAAATTCACCGTAAGAATTCTTGCAAGTAATTTGAAGATTGCCAAAAACTTTCCCTCTTTAACCTCCGAAGTACAAAATGTCTCAAATATGCATACAAATGGAATTTCGAATTACTAAGCTACTTGATCCTCCAAGAATTTGGCTCATATGAGGTGGTCTTTCATAGCAGGGTTTTTGGAAACCCGGATGAAGTTAATATACAATTAGGCAAGACCAACCTGAAAGCAAAGAAGATCATCAGAGAGATTTTAATCCAATAACTTCCTACGGTTACTCTAACAAAACCCATTCCTGTACTAAATTATCCTGGAAGAGAGCAAATCTTAGGGATAGAAATTGAGGAGGAGAAAGACTGGAACAAAATCCCCGAGGAACATGCCACTATAGTGAACAGCTTGTAAATTACAGACATCACAAAGATAACAAGCAAGAGCAAAAGATATTCAAAACACAATACTTCAAAGTTCAGACAAAGCTTGAACTTTAACAAGCCAGTGAGAAATCAATTCTTGAAAGCTATTGCAATTTAAATTTAATTCTTACCACAGACTAACTGAGTGAAACCAATTATTTTGATACTTTACACGAGTGTAATTTCAATTTATTTCACAATAGGTCAGCGTTTCTATCTGCAATTGCCTTTGGGCGTGTACTTAATCCAGTTAAAAGTTCTGCCACAAGTCATTAGTTATTACAGAGTTTTGTTTTTGTTTTTGTTTTCTTGGTAGGTTTTCATAGACATCAAGACAACTAGGAAGATCTGCAACAAATGTCTCATGAATATGTTAATCATTTATGATGCTTGGTGTTCCCAAGAAGAATGATGAAAACTAAGAGGAAAGCTAATTGATCAACATGGCACTATAAATCAAAGTAGCCCAACATATAACTAAAATTTCAGAAAAATCTTATTTTCTTCTAGGAGCTTGAAATCTTTTAAGAGTTCGAATAGATGTTTCAACCTTAATTTTGAAATTAGCAGTTTATGTCCCTGGGTAGTGCAGCCGTGCTCCATTGCTTTGATATCAAAGGAACAAAATTCAAGGATGTATAGTAGGAATCCCATTAAAAGTTATTAAGAATTCTCAGCCAAATGTGGAAAACAGAGGTAAGATGTGCGGCACAAAGTTGGAGGTATATTTTTTATTGCAAGAACTATTTAGTCCTACCACAAGTAGACACCAAGCACGTCATGCTTTCTACATCCACTCACTACATATAATGAAGCCAACTGGTGAACCAATATGATGACCAATATGGACCCTAATTGCTCAACCATTTAATGCATCGAACTGCATCTTCATAACAGGTAAGATGAGACATTCGTGTACTGATAATCCAACAGAGACTCGGAAACTGAAATTTTATAGATCAGGGCATAAATACACAGATTTTGGATTTCTTTATCACAGCAAATTTCCACATGAAGATCAATAAAATTAAATTCAAGAATTCAAGATATCCAACAAAATATTTTGTAAGAAACAGATATCAGTCTGACAGGTTATGTTTCTTTCTGCACAATGAACAATATCTGGACTTTCTTACAAAAGCACCTTCAGCAGTCCTCCAAATATAAACGATAACAGATATCTTTCATGGTTGAAAGCAATCACTGAGAAGAGAAGTTGGAAAAAATATTGCCGGCACAGCTTTGTCATATTCCTATCAGTGCCATAAAAAATCACCATATAGTCCATCGGGACAGTTTGTTAACAGCAATATACAAATGTATGCAAGAATACAACCCTCCAATTAAAAATTCTGTTATGAAGCCTTGACGGACAGAAACAAATGAAACTAACACTAAGAAACCCCGTGGAGTGAATCGCACGGTCACCTGTGAAAAGACTTTCCTGAGCGGGAATTCTTTAAAAACTCTGCTACATAAAAGGGAAATGCTCCTGTTTTCTACATCCGTATACAACCTTGTACAGCCAAATGAGTGGCATATTTCATTTATCGACATGCAAAGATTTTTCACATCTTTCTTACCTTAGTAATTTAGGAGGGAACATTTTACACGCAATACAATCCTTCCTTTCTCGACTCCCAGCTTTGCACCGGTGACTAACCAATGGCCCGGCATATCTTGAGGCCCCTTGGTCATCTCCGTCACATCCACAAATTTTGCCAACTTGCCTGTTAGCGCAGTTGACCCAGAACTCGTATGGCCTGAGATCTTCACTGCCGAGTGGTTTGATGAAGATACATCAACATTTTGATGAGATGATGGTGAATGATCCCAGACTGATCTTCGTATGGTACAACCTGGAACCTTAGAGAAGAGAAGCCTAAGGTATAAAACACTTTTTTGCCCAAAATCCCATACCCCAAGTTGTGCTCCAGTGACAATATAAACCCCAGAAAGATCTCCAATCCATGTTTCACTGTTCTCTACAGGAGCAGTACTGACATGGGAAAAGTTCTTCCATTGTACAGGCTCAAACCATCTACTATCCTGCTCTTCTGGTCCCTGCCATTTTGGGGGCCCAATTGCAACATGCACATCCCAGTGCGGCTGTAGGATTCTGGGAAGTGAGATTAAATGTTGCAAGTGAATTGCGAGTCTATTTTGCTTCCTCCCTTCGAGAGATAGTCTAAGTCCAGTCACAGGTTTTCGACCCACAGATACCTGGATACTGCCATTTAAGTCAGAAACAAAACAAGAGAATCACAAAAGTAGCTCTATAATAAGTCTAATATCTAACTAGTAACTCACCTGAGCTGTGCTAATATGAAGTTTAGGCCCCATCAAACTGAATTGCAATGTAGGGCATACTGGTTCCTTCCTTTCCTGTCCTGGCAAGTCACTAGAAAGTGGGGCCCATGCATGAGAAACTCGGAAGTCCAGAAAATATTGAAGTTCCTCAATTGGAGGTTTGTCTGCACATATGATTTTCAGAATTTTGAGTGTGAATTGAACTTTTCATAATTTGAACAACTTCAAATTGTTATTTAGATATAATAAAACAATGAAAATTCTTGAACCAAAGAGGCAAAACTTATAAGAGGAAAGCTAAACAAAACAAGAGCTTCTTGAAACATGAAGACAAGATGCAACAAGGAATAGGAATGGTTATATATGAAACCATAAGACTAATTGAAATACGAGCTTGATTGAAGATAAGTACCACATCAAACAATCCCACATTCCAGAAAATAAATGGGATGATCAAAATAGGAACATAGAAGAAAGTGGCTAAAAAATACACTGAATTACCCCCTCAGCAAGCCCAAACCATTTTGTCACTACAAACTTACATCACGCACCACCCAGATTCCATAATCATATTGCAATAATAAGTTACCCACTCTATGTTACAAAATATTGTATGTTACATATATGCCATGTAAAGTTTATACTTGTCCAACTTACATATTGTCTGATCAAAATAATAATTTCTCAATCCAAAGTCACGAAGACAATCACTGCTGCATATTTCTCAATCCATTGCTGGCACCACTAACCCCTTTAGTAGCAATTTTCACCTATGTTTGATGATCTTACAGAGCTGTTTTATGGTACAATCATGCATATGTAAGCAAAGCACATCAATCCTCAAAAGTCTTACTGGGGCCATTTCCTTGCATTCAGAAATAGGCCGGATTTCTTCAATTTGTGTTTTCTACCGACTTGGCATAGCTGCACTTAAGCTTAGCATGATCATCTTAATCCAACATTACTATAAGGCGGCACACACCTATTTATAATCTAATGATGGTCCATCAGAAACAAAAAATAGTTTGACAAATAGAACCCACATTCTAAATTTCAGTGCAGTAATTTGTTTTACTTATAATATCTACTTCAAAATGAAGTCCCTTTTCAGGCTTCCATGCATTGATTGTTGGGAAAATAAAATGCTCCAATAGGTCATTTCTAATCCATATGATTTTAGGATTCAGTCAATAAGCTATGTTACCCATTCTGGTTTGGATTTGTTGATTCAATTCATGGATCTGACAAAAAACAATTTGGGGTTGGGTTCCTTTTGGGTTCATCTATTAATATACATATCAAGTAAGCCTGGGTAGGCATCCCCAGGGTTTTTAGGGGTGTCCCAGGGACAGGGGTGTGCCTCAGGGACATCCCTGGGCTGTCCCCAGAATCATGTCAAATGCAAAAAACGTCCTCAAAACATGGGGACGTGAGAAAGAATTGAGGGGACAGTTGGCCATTCTCAAGACAATCGAGTGATATCATAGACATCCCCAGCTGTCCCAGGGGTGGCTGGCCATCGCCTGCAAAAAGCAACTAATTTCATTAAAAAATGCTAATATAAAAAAAACATTTTATATTATTTTTGTGGGTCCTCAAAACACCTCTTTATATATAATGATGGTCCAACAAAAAAAGAAAAAACTGGTTTGACAAATAGAACCCACAATCGAAATTTCAGTGTAGTAATTTGTTTTACTTGTGTTATCTACTCCAACATAAAGCCCCTTTTCTGGCATCCATGCATGGACTGCCGGGAACATAAAAGTGCTCCCATAGGTCACTTCTAATCCATATCATTTTAGCATTCAG
The DNA here is from genome assembly GCA_027943335.1 of Chamaecyparis obtusa. Lineage (NCBI taxonomy): Eukaryota > Viridiplantae > Streptophyta > Pinopsida > Cupressales > Cupressaceae > Chamaecyparis > Chamaecyparis obtusa. The sequence continues at coordinate 247,049 of BSBK01007354.1, forward strand.
AAAATAAGCTATGTTATCCATTCTGGTTTGAGTTCTCTGATTCAATTTGTGGATCTGACAAAAAAAAAATTAGGGTTGGGTTCCTTTTGGGTGTCCATTAATATATATCAAGTAAACCCAGGTACGTGTCCCCACGGTTTCTAGGGGCATCCCTGTTCCAAGACATCTCAACAATGGGGGTACGCCTCAGGGACGTCCTCAAGCTGTCCCCAGAATCATGTGAAATGCAAGAAATGTCCCCAAAACGAGGGACCTGGGGAAGAATTGCAGGAGACAGCTGGCCATCCCCGAGACAAGCAGGGGATGTCAGACATCCCTGACTGCCTTTGGGGTGGTTGGTCATCACCTGCAAAAAGCAACTCATTTCATTAAAAAAACACTAAGATAAAAAAAACATTTTATATTATTTTGGGCCCCCCACTGTAGCTCACCCTAGAAGAGGAAGATGAACCTCATTCATTTCATTTGCAAGTTTTAGTTGTGGAAACAGTTACAGCAGGGTTTGAACTTTGAAGTAAGAGCAAATCTTTTTTGCAGGGTTTGAAGAGCAAATGAGGAAAAAATATTTGCAGAGTTTGTAGTAAGAGAAAAAATTTTGGAGTTTAAAGTAAGAAATTAATTTAAGTGGGGATTGAAGGAGCAATAAGAGAAATTAATTTAAGTGGGGATGGAAGGAGCAGTCACAAAAGAGATTAAATCTGCGACATCATGGGTAGTGAGACTGCAATTTCTTCAAAGTGATAAGTCACTTATCCTTTTATTTTATTTTTCTAAATTAATTTTTAAAGCTTGAAGTAATAAACGTCCCAATTTTGTTTTATCATTTTTCAATTGAAAGTAGCATTAAATTCAAAAAAATGAGCAGCAGCGAGAATGATAGTAGTGACAATGAAGTGGAAGAAACTGAAGCAAATGCAAAAGTTTCAGCCTCATCGAAGTGTGAAACTGTTGAAGGTAGAGATTGACAGCCATCAAATCCATTTGAGTGCCATTCAAAAGTCTTGAAACCTTATACAATGAGCCCTTTTAATAAAAAGGACCTCTTTGTCACATTTGCAAGAAAGACTTTAGAGGGAGCTACACAAGGGTACCATCTCATTTTTGGGGTGTTACAGATTGTGAAATTATAAGTTTGTCCAAAATAACTGAGGATGAGAAGATAGAGGCTCATTTATTGCACATGTTAGCAGAAATGAGGTCTCAAGGCATGACAATACCGGCACATTCTTTTGGAAATGGACAATCGTCTATGCCTCTGCCATCCATGGTTGGTAGTGGTAGGAGTGAAATTGCCACAAGAGGAAAGAGAAAGATTAATGGTAGTGAGGGGCCAAAGACAGCTGAAGCTATGTTTAATGTGCAAGCACGGGATGCAAGAGAGTTTTCCATTGCCAAATTCTTTTGGCCATGCCATCCCATTTCATGTGGCCTATTCCTCTTACTTCAAACAAATGATCAAAGATGTAGCCTCTTTTAATCCCTCACTTGTACCCCCTGGAAATCATAAGTTATGCACTACCCTCCTAGACAAATACTATTCTAAGGTTAATTTGCAGATGGAGGATATGAGGCAAATTTGGATCAGGACAGGTTGTTTTATTGTGATGGATGTGTGGACTAATATTAGACATTGAGCACTCGTCATTATCATAGTCACATGCCCTTTTGGCTCTTATTTTCTAAGAGTCATGGATTGTTCAAGGAAGCATACAGATACACACTTCCAGTTGAGCATTTTGAGAAAGGCCATAGAGAAGGTTGGGGCCTCAAAAGTTGTACAAGTGGTCAACAGTTCAGCATGTGTGTGCAAATTGACTGGTAAGATAGTGGAGGGTGCTTACAAGCACATCTTTTAGAACTCATTTTTGTGCATTGAACAATGCACTAAAAGACATAGACATGACATGAGAAGGATACACCGCAATTAAAGATGTTTGCCATCCGCCTCCTTTTACAGGTTGCAAGTTTCTCTCTTGTAGAGAGGAATGGGTCCACATATGGCTTTATGCACTCCATCAAGAGGAATAGACTTCCATCTAGATGAGCGGAGAAGCTAGTGGATGTGCATAGTGCTCTTTGACTTTAGGATCATCAGATTCCAGAGTATCAGCAAACTCCAACTTTACAATTGAATATTGATCCCAAAGAAGTCGCCTAGGTGGTTGATGATGATGAGGCACTAGAGGGATTGATTAGGGTTTCATTGGATGAGGCCAGCCATCATAGTGACAATGACGTGAAGGACTCATATTTTGATGCAATGTTGAGAGATGTAGATTAGGGGAAACAATGTACTTTCTTTTTTTGTATTTTGAAAGTAAGTTTCTAATGTGCATGCTATTTTTTAATATCATATGCATAATGAATGAATTATGAAAGCAATAGGAATTAAGTTTTGACATTTGTTAATTTGTTTGACTTTGACTCTCGTGTGAATTCTCAATTTAACAAATACGTTATATATTAAGGTTCTATGATGTATACGTGAATGCTTTATCAATGTTTGCGAATGTAACATATCAAAGTTCTATAATGTCTATGTGAATGCCTTATCAATGTTATCATACAAATATTTAAAATTTCCCTGTATATTTAAAATTTTCCCTATTTTATATATAGTCGTTTCTTTGTTCTCCCTTGCCCTTGGCCGTCCCCAAAAATACTCCTCAATATGCCCCCCTTCACCATCCCGAAAACTCAAGATAACACATACATATTAGAAACAACATATACATATTTATAAGCATTTGTTATTTTTATATACAAAGACATTTATAAACCTAATGTTAATAAATTAATATATTATATAATAACTAATTATTAAATATATTCCTATAATATATATAAATATATCTCGATAAAAATAAAAATATAATATAATATATGGATATTTATAATACAATAAAGATAATAATATAATGTATTGCAATATAATATGTATAAATTAATGTAAATAACACATTATAATATATAATTATAATATTAATGATGTAATATTATCATGCTTTGGTTAGTTTTTAGTTTCTAGAGAATATGACTTGATTATGTAGATGGCATGCAGGAGAGAAACCTTGCCTGATCTTCTGAGTTAGGCCTCGGTCTGGTGGGAGGGTAGCTCCTAAAAAATAGAGCTGGAGTTGCTGAGATTTTTTAAAGCTCAGTCCCATTAATTTTGTAGTGTAATTCAACTTAAAAGTTTAAGGAAGTTGGTGGTCTCACGTGTACAATACTTTTGTCTTCTATACCCTGTGCAGTGATAAAAACAAGTACCCCAAAAATTCATTTTCCTTCCAAAACTATTTTTGACAAAAATTCTAAACTTAGATGTTTGACAAATGGTAGATAACATTCCTAAAGCTGGTGGAAGAATTTCAAGACCCACCCATTTTCACTTGCTCAAATATGCAAGCCTAAAATGTAGGAGCTCCTATTTTGTAGGAAACAATTCCAAATAATCATGTAGCAAATTTTTCCTTCCTTCATAGGACCTCCTCTTCCTGCAAAATTGAAGCTTAAGCCCCACCATGGGACCCACCCTTAATTCCCTGTCATTATTACATATAGAATAGTTTCCCTACATTCAACAGGCAGTCTCATTTTAAAAGATCCATTAGAGTGCAGAGGAATGTCACACATGAGCACCTCGAAAATTGGTAAACCAAGTTGCACATTGGACCTGTAAACTTTGAGGGAGCCCATTGCAGTTGGTCTCTGGGCACCTTGGATAACACCTACTCCTTCCGTATTTGAGCTGGGATAGTAAATAGATTGGATATGGGGGTATTAATGTTACATATAGACAATTTAATCTGATTAAATAATAGATAGTTCTTTTATGATGAATATCTTAGCTTGAATTGTTGTATCTTAGGACATATAATGTAGAATTTGAGTTAAATATGTGATAATTATGTCTAAACCTATCAGGGGACATTACAAGCAAAACCTGCAATGCTGGTGAGGACATGTCTATGACTGCCTATACAAGTGCTCATCAAGCTGTATAAATTATTTGATGCTTATGCCAAAATAAGTGGATGGCATTTTCATGTCTAAACCTATCAGGGGACATTAGAAGCAAAACCTGCAATGCTGGTAGGGACATGTCTACGACTGCCCATACAAGTGCTCATCAAACTCTATAAATTATTTGATGCTTATGCTAAAATAAGTGGATGGCATTTTCAATTGATCCAAAGTTGTTTGGATGAACACTTAAATACAATTGAGATATCAATTATACTGTGAGTGGATCCTTATGCAGAGTCAGATTAAGAAGAGATGACGAAGTGGAAGAAATGTCTACAGGTAATGATTTGACCTCAATCAAACTTGTTCAACAGATTCAGCAACATACAAAGTCATTATATTGGTAACAATACATTACTGACAGTTTTCACCAAGGACAAATTCATTCATATAGAACTGAAGACGCATCAGGGGAATTGAGTTGATTTTCCTTACATTTGTTCGCATGGAAGACATTAAATTACCTCTTGTCGGTTCTTGTATTCCTCTAGCATAAATACAGCTTGGGTCGATGCTATAAGAGAGACATCTTCACTAATATGCTTTCATTTAGATGATAGGAGAGATGCAAACACATTTGAAAGATGCAGTCCAAACCTACAAATGCTTCAGGCCATTGCCATGTTTCTTTAAATTGAAGAGTTCTATGCAGAGAGAGTTCACTAAAACAGGTGCAAGTGTGACCATGCAGGGGTGGTGTTCTTGGTGACCCTTGTTAATTTGTGTATTCCTCTAGCATAAATGCACTTCTTAGGTTGATGCTATGAGAAAGATGCTTTGGATAATATGTTTTCACATGGATATTAGGGCAGATAGAATTTCATTTGAAAAATGCATTCCAAACCTACAAAGTCTATGGACAATTAAAGGTTCTAGTCCATTGCTGCAGTTTTCCCCAGGTTGGGTTTCCTGGTAGTAAATCTCTTCTGCTATCTTCATTTATGTTGTTATTTTTATCCACTAGCTTAAGCTTGGTTAATTGCAACAATTCTAGAGCGCAAGCAAATGTGAACATGACTTATCTCTGTTAATAGATGTGTGATGCATGGATCAGTCAGAGTGGTAGATAGTAGATACATCTTAATTTGCAAATGTTATGTTGTTCAAAGAATAGAACTTGTTAAGAGCAAGATGTTGAATGAGAGGATTGATAGTGATGAATTGTGCAATGGAAAATCTATGCCAATTATGGATCATCAATGCCCAAAACAGTGGACCAAAGAAAACACTGAAAGCTTGGTGATCGTTGCAGAAGATTGGGCACAATTGTATGTTATTTGAAGCCAAGGGTGTGTGCATGTGGATTCAATGCCGAATGTTATCCAGACTATTGTGAATAGCTTGTATCTACATAATCATATCTAGAGAAGTTAAGTTTGAACCATACTGATTAAAATGTGATGCAACAATCCTAGCCTATTTTTGGGTTGTTGAGGTGTCAATGTCAAGTACATGATTCGAAATAAGTTGATTCTTCCTAGTTCCATTTTTGTAATGATCTCTTTTCACTGAGTCAACACATGTGGGGCAGTGGGAACCTTGAGCACATTTCTGTACTTTCAACAGGCAAGGGATGATTGATAGATTAGCATATACTAATAAGGATTGGCATCATTCATTTGTCCCTCATATTTGTATGAGTTTTGGACCATTTCTTATATTTTAGTGGTATTTCCTACAACATTTTGAGTCAGTTGGAAGTGGGACCGTCACCATTAGTCTTCTCATGAGGCTTGACCCTTAGGAGACCTCTTTACTTGGAGATTGTTAATTGTAGAGGGATGTGCTCTGAAGAAAATGTGTTCTTTATTTTAGGGGCATTGGGAGGGCTACCAAAAATAGGACCATGTCATGCAACTTATCATTGAATTCAAGTGTGAGTCAACTATTCATAATACTTTATCGCATATCTTTTGGCGAGTAGTTGCAAGCTATGATTGGTAGTTGTTCATAATACTTCATCTCATGTCATTTGCCAAGAGATTCTAAAGCTATGATTAATTTATTGATGAGGGGTACTGATTTATTAGCTCTTGGACAATTCAATCTTATTATACTATCGCCATGTTAAGTGGTACTTGATTATTAGTCATATTAGTGTCAATCAAATAAAATTATCATTATTATTAGCACTTAAGCTAGGTGTCTAGGGTTTAGAGCATGTCAACAAACAAATAGAGGCCACCCAACCTTGAGCCATTCATTCTATGCTCATTTCACGTATCTCAAACCTCAAGAGTATGGATACAGTAGGCAACACTCATCTACCAATTCAAGTATGAAAACCCTTGGATCTAGAGATGAGAGGATAGAACAATTTTGATTTCGTGCAGGCAACCACATCTAGAGATTGCATTGAACTGAAAGCATTCTCTTTTCTATTGGCAGTCTGATTTGTTGGGCAACTGGAGCAACAACAGTTCTGATTCAAACAAAGACAATCTACCAAGTGCTTGATTTTTAATTAGTTCCACAATATTGTTATTTTGTTGATGTATTCTAGCAAATATTATTATTATCCCTCTATTGATGTATTCCAACAAATTTATTGATAAAATACAGCTCCTATATTATTATAGGGTTTACTTTATTATTTTATCGGTGTGGTAGATTGTTCTCCTTTTCCTAGCACCATTTTGGTTTAATAAAAAAAAAGTAAACCAAGAATTAGATCAAGGGCATCATATTGGTATCGGAGTCAATTTCCTGCCAACCTGTGAAGCATGGACAGAGATGGGAGAACTCTAACAAATACAAGACAGATCTATTCTAGAATATCACGATGGAGATTCAACGAGGTCAAGAAAGAATGACAAAGCTGATGACATAAATGTTACAGCTTCAAAATAACATACCCATTGTCATTCCTTTGCAAAATCCAAACCCCACTAATCATTTCATGGAGGGAGGAGCTTAACTTCATGTGGCTGACCACTGATCAGTCAAATGAGTTCCATTCTAAAACCCATTAAGCCCATGTTTATATAAAGGAGCGAAAGATCAGATTCTGAGACAACTACTTCAAAGGAGCTAGACACACTTTATGGAGTACGGCAGTGGTAATTTTTATCTTCTTGGAGATCCTTGGGAAAAAAATATCAGTGTAGTAGAGCCCATGGTAACCATCAAAATGAAAAAAAGAGAGAATGCACCAATAAAGTGGACACAATTAATTCGTCTACTTATGTTAGCAACAACAAAATATCTACTCAGGCATGGTTGCAAAAGTTACATACTTTACACTCAACCCTATGGTAGAAGAAGATATCACACAATTCACTACAATACATTTGAAAGGTGTTGCCTATTATTGGTGGCACCATAGACTGATTACATAGGGACATAGCTCTGTGCACACCATAGTTCCAGGACTCTCCAAATCCGGGAGAGTCCTGAGTCAAGTGACCGTAGCTCAGTCCTCAGGGCCAGAGACTCTCCAAAAACTCACTCTAGGCAAGACTCACTTGAAACTAGTTTTTTGCCGAGTTTTTGCTGAGTCCTACTGAGTCTTGCCGTTTTTTGCCAAGTCCGAGTATGGTCAGCCTTGCCGAGTCCAAGTCTTGTTTCTATGGTGCAGACATTTGATGGTTCCAATTTTTGGACCACTTTGAGCAGAATGATGAGTACTAAAGGGAGCTTGCTAGAATCAAACAGCATACTTCAATGGAGTCACGTGATAAAGGATTTCAGCAAGTTCCAATTATGGTACCCGATGTATTGGAAAGAAGAATCACTTTTCTCTTTATTGAGGGTTTATTTGAGCCACTCAAAGATCTAGTTAAGGCCTTTGCATCCTCATCACTACAAGATGCTATAAAGAGGGCAATGATACTTGAGCCTTCTATGCTTAGGTACAAATTTTCATCTCAACCCAAAGCACCTAGCATTGGGCAGCAAAGAGTGACTTTCCTAAAGGGACAGCAAGAGAGCAAATTTAATTCCTACCTACAAAGAGCTACAAGAGCTACAACTCTACCCACTGCAGCTAAAAAGATTGATGAGCAAACTAGAAATGAACTTCAAAGAAAAAAGCTATGATTAATGTAAAGGGCCAAGCCCATTACATTAATGTGGTATTTGATTAGGAGGAGGCCAGTTGTGAAACTGATGAATCAGAACAGCTGCACGCAACCAAGGAGCAAATTGTTGTGTATGAGCTTGAGCAGTTCGTAGAGGATTATACCAACACAAGCAAAGGTACACTTGACACTCTTTCAGGGGCAGCATGATATCTTCCATTCAGGATTTGTGTATAGTTTTTCAAATCAGACATTATTATGCTCATTGATAGTGGGCCTACCCACAATTTTATTCATGAGGGTCTTGACACTAAGTGGAGATTAAATTCAAAGGACTCTCTAAAGTTCAATGTGACTATCACCGATTGTTTCACTATCCCATGCATCAAGGTGATCCAGAAGCTCAAGTTATCTTTGGGTGATTACTAATTATACCATGGGTGATGACTTTTGGGTGATGACTTTCTATGTTGTTGGGTTAGACTGAAGCACATATAGTTTTGGGTATAGGGTGACTGCATTCCCTTGGGGAGTTTTCCCAGAATCATCATTCCATAAAGCTGAAGTCCAAGTAACATGGGATTGGCATGGTACTTAGGGGCATACAAGACTCACCACAGGTAATTACAGCCAAGAGGATGGAACGATCTTCCATAACAAAAAAACTTTATGGGCATCTAGTTGCTTCATGATAAGAGGGGAAGCTGTATGTCTAGATGACATGCCTTCTCCAAAAAATTGCTAACACGGGGCATATGCATACAGAAAAATGGCTTAGGCATTGATTAAAAGGGTTCATGTAAAACACGCATTAGAAATCTCCAAGTTCTTCGAGTGATAGTTCTATAGGAAGAACCATAGGAGCTGGAGATGCACTTTTTTGTTAAGAAACTCTACTTGCTGAAGATACCCTGGAGAGCATCTGTCAACCAATAGATCATGATGCAAAAAGGTCAGCTGATAAAGTGAGTGTAGATTATGATTGTGAGGCATTAGGTTCTCCCATTCTATCAGTGGAAGAAAATATATTTTCTTTAAAGTTCCAAAATGGTGGGCTCTAAAGCCCATACGAGATCTTGCAAAAGGAATGTCAGAAGCAGATCATAAGATAGAATCTACTAAGGTCAAAATCGGCTCAGTATTTCTTTTAGTTTTAATTGGAAAAAACACAGACTGCGTTAGCTGTATCAGATGAAGATGAGTGCATGGTAGCCTACAGCTCATACCAATTCTTGTATTATAAAATCAAGTATTGAAAGTGTCCAGGCATTCATTATAACAAGAAGCATAGATGGGGCATTTGGAGGAAATGCCTTCCAATCTGTACCAGTTGTAACAAGTGCATTGGCTGCATACAAAATGACACATCCCATATGAATGTGCATTCATCATACAACAGACATCATTGGAACTAGTGAAAAGCATCTCATTAAAGCAAATTAAACAGTCAGTTTTAAAGTGATGGAGAAGTTACCTATGTTACCCCAAGTTTCCCAGACGGGGGCACATTTCCTTGTCACCAATTTTTTGAGCCATATTTGGGGATGGCTAGGGGACAGCTATGGAAAATATAGTAAATTTCAAATATATAGGGAAAATTTCAAATATTCATATGAAAACATTGACAAAGCATGCATATACATTATAGAACCTTAAAATATAACATTAACTTAAATTGAGAGTCAAAGTCAAAAATCAAATATTAATACTATGGGACAGCCAGGGAGCATCCCTGAGGCATCCCCACATCCCTGGGTAACTCTGGAAATCACAGCTTTGCATCTAGATTTATTCATTGACATGGGTTTTTCACCAGATATAACTGCTGCCCTGCCCAATAATCTTTCATTTGACTATAGCCTATGTAACACAAAGCTACCAATCAAGTCTGCAATGAGAGGAATAGGAGATGCACAGGGATATTTCATTACTGGAAACATAATCAAACATGTTGCTTCAATTCTTGATTTGGATTCAAAATGTTGTGAGAAAGAAGAAACTGCACATACTTGAGAGTGTCAACTTTCAAGTTCTTCTATGGATCTTGTTTTAAGAGTCCTGTTGGCTATATATTGCCAATTGTATGAGAAAACTTAAGTAATCTGCAACTATGAATGAGAAAATAGAGAATATTAGAGATTTTAATGCTCCTAACAAATGGCTTAAGAGAGGCCTATCCATGGTGCCATACCTCTTCCCATTAAAGCTTACTCCTAAGCCAGCAAGGGTAACCATCTTTTGAGATGGTTATGTTGCTGGAGAAATATGATGAGTTGAACTAGATCAGGGACGTCAGACAAACATAAAAGCAGATAAGATATGCTCTTGGTCAATTCTTGCCAGATTCAAGAGAAGATATCATGTCAAAAGTTTGAATTGTTCAGACAGGCAATATCAGCTTAGCACATGGAGGACTTACAGCTAGAAGCATTGCATCTGGGGAAAACTGTGAAGCGGTTATTCTTGAGAGGCTTCATCCAATTGAGAATTTCTTGAGGAGAAGTAATCCAAATGGTTTCTTCTGGATGGATTTAATTTTTCAGGCACAAGTCTGCTAAGTGGATCTTTCTGCATAAACTTATTAGTTGCTTGATTCAACTGCTTCAAAATATCTCAATTATATAGCAGTGGCAAGATCAAGATTGACCTCCATTCAAGAGCAACTACAATACTTCAAACCATGTTCCATGGCATTTTGGGGAAGGCAAGATGGCAGGGGATGGATTTTGCGGGTGTTAGTCCATGATCCATTTTTGAGGGACAGTGGGGGGCAGCAATATGTATACTTATGTATGTACGCATGTATATATGTATCGTGTTTTGGTAGAAGGTGACATGGCAGGGGCTGCATTTTGAGGATGTCAGTCCAAGATCCATTTTTGAGGGACAGTGTGGGGACAGCAATGTTTGTATGTATGTATGTACGAAAACATACATACATATATATATATATATATACCTATATATATATACAGAGAGAGAGAGAGTTAATTCAGTGGATGACTTCTCTCTTTTGCTCAAGTCTATTTTTTGGCTCCCAAGTTTGCAGATTTTTCAGAATCTGTTCGCATAAAACCCACTTGTGGTTTACTTTCGCTTGCATTGGTCACACGAAATTTACCTGTGGGCACCAGCTGTCCCACAATTAAATCTTACTCGTTAATTTAAATTTTAACTTGATAAATTTGAAGATGTTGAAGTCTCTGGACAATGCTAAGGTGGGGAATAATCAATTGCATTGGCATTTTCAACAAATCTATATAGTTGATCCTAAGTGGGAGAAAGCAGATGTTACCTATTCAAAGTTTTAATTAGAGATAATTAAAAAAGAATGTACCCATCAACCCCAAGGTGAAGGATTCATGTGATCCAAGGACACACCTGGCAAGGTCCTAATGGATCAATGTTCATATCATTGGACTGATACGAATATGTTGGCTGTCCTACCTAGGTCAGAACTTTATCTTGTTCCCAAATCCCAATTTCATTGTCTCTTAAACAAGTAACATGTCAACCAATTCTCTTCAATTTTTTATCTTAGATAGCAACAATTACTGGTGATACCTAGCTCATTAATACTCCAGAAAAGATTATGCATCATAGGGGATGTGGATTAATTAAGATACTACAAACTTTGGGAATAATCTTTGTTGGCGAGATTTTTAGTATCCATATTTGCATGAATTTAATCCACCTGGATTTTGTTTCTTCTTCTATATCATTTGATTCCTTGAATGACTTTCTCTTTTTCTTTTGCTCAAGTCTATATTTTGGCTCCCAAGTTTGCTGATTTTTTGGAATCAGATCCTTGGTATGAAACCCACTTGTAGATTTTTTTTCTTCTTGAGTTGGGAGTCATGGAATCCACCTGCACTGCAAACTGAATGGAGTCATAGATCTTTCCTTTATGCTTTGATGTAGTGATTTCAAGTGGGATTTTCTCTTCAGAAGGTAAATTCTCCTGAATAATACAGTTGTCATCCATTTCCTTAATAAAATTATCTGCAAAGGATGCAAAGAAGTTTACAGAAAGAATTTTGACTGTCTACAGTTGATTCCCACAACAATCCTATGATTTTTATGTACATTATCACATCAAAAGTATACCATGATCTCTCACAGATTGCTTGCAGAAACTAGATAGGTCTAAGAATCTACAAAGAAATGGTTGATCTCATTGAGATGGCTCTACATGAGGAGCTTTCCTGCCCAATTCAACCAACCTTGCGGTGATGAAGATATTCATGAAAATGCTTGCTACTTTGAAATAGAAATTCCTCCCAAAGTCTACTCCTCCATCGATGAAGATCCTTGTACAACTTTGTTTTTAATTGAAATTCATTGGTTCAAGAGAATTGGAGAGTTTTTTTCAGAGTTCTTTAGAAAGCCAATTTTATTTAATTATGATTCAATCCAAATCATAAGTCCCCGATTAGGAAGCTTTCCATCACCAAAATCTTAGACACTCTAAAAATTCCCCAACATCCTACAAAAACTACTTGGCTTTGATTGGCAAGTGTCCTTTCAATCCTAAGTTACTGGTTCTGGTATGAGTGCAGGTGCAGGAACAAGTACTGAGTACATAAAGCAAAGAAGAAAGTTCCCTTGGATACAAGTACATGTAGCAAAAGAAAATTCAAATGTCAATACATTATGAAAATTACAATCAACATTTAATACAGTTCAATCTTCATAACTCTTCATCAAAAGCATCAAAGTCAACATTTGGTTCAAGTTCTCTTGAACCACAATAAATTACAACGCCACTTCCACTAGCCATGTACTGCACAAGCTGCCTCATCTAAAGCTATTTCTGGCAAGTTGTGCAACAATAAGGTGTAAATCAAAACACTCAAGAGTTAGATCACAATTCCTCATCACCCCTTCATTGTAATCAAGTTTCTTACATGACAGAGGTCCTAATAAACTAGTGGGGATCTAAAATTAGAGACCGTAATACGGTTGAGGGGCAACACCCCTCATGGGGGCTTGGGGGCAATGCCCCCAACAGGATTGAGGGCAGCACCTCTCATGAGGATTTGGGGGTGACAGGCCCAAATGGGATCAAGAGGCAATGTTCCTCACAGGGTCCAGGGACAGCACCCAAACTAAGGCCTTTGAAACTACACAAACCTTCATGGTGCACATCATTTTCACAATTTTATCACTTCAGGGCAAAATTAAGTATGCAAGCACTTTTCTGTTTATTAAAATATTTTTAATAAATAATTTTTTTCTGTTTTTCTTTTGGCAGCCTTTGGGTCCCCTTGGGTTTGGGTTGGGTTGGGTTCGCCCAAGGTCATTCCTAGAACCCAAACACAAACCATATCCATATAAAAAATGTTTGTAATAAATAATTTTTCTTCTGTTTTTCTTTTGGCAACCTTTGGGTCCCCTTGGGTTTGGGTTGGGTTGGGTTGGGTTCGCCCAAGGTCATTCCTAGAACCCAAACACAAACCATACCCATATAAGTAGAGGGGCGGGGGGAGTGGGGTAAGTGAAACCCAGTAACATAGTTTCAATCTCATTTTTCAAACTTTCCTTCTCTTAATTCCTTCATATTCTCACCTTCTGATGCAAATCAACATCATTGTCCAGCTCTTCTTGAGCATCAGGAGTTGAGAATTCAATGGATTGCAACACAGTCATCATCATCATCCAGCATGGAAGGCTATATTAGTTTTCCTTCTCTCAATTCCTTCATATTCTCACCTTCTGATGCAAATCAACATCATTGTCGAGCTCTTCTTGAGCATCAGGAGTTGAGAATTCAATGGATTGCAACACAGTCATCATCATCATCCAGCATGGAAGGCTTGAGGCTATATTAGTTTTCCACATTCATAATTAAATATAACTTCATACAAGGAGGCAGTGGACGTAGTTTGGCACAAATTCACTAATATATATGTACTCAACTTCCTCGCATGTAGTGGTTACTAGTGGGAGTAAGATGGGATATAAACCAACATCCTCACATGCATTGATCATGTACGATTAGAGACAAGCATTCACCACGATTTATAAATGCTTCATATTCTGTTTGAAAGAAGATAGTCATTTATAAATATTCTGAAACCTCCGCACAATGCAGGATCTGTAACCCCCCCTTTAAATCTTTCATTGACACATAAGAAAGATACAAGGTGTGCCTTACAAATTCATGCAAGGCCTTTATCGCACAATTGTAAAAGCCCTCTCTACTACTCCATCTCAAATCTCTCCAAATAAGTGCTAAACCAATGAGTTGTTTTCTAAAATGGCAACTTTCAGAAACCATTTTACAAATATCTTGATAAGCAGGCTACACTGAGCTATTTAGCTTTTGAGGTCAGTTTGAGACAACAAATACATGCCATAGTTTGAAAACAAATTTAATCCTGGAGTATGATGGAATCACCATACGCTGTGTAAATGAAATTGCCAATATAAGTATTGTATCAGGTCACATTAAATTATTCCTTCTCTTTTCTCCTTTTGAGTATCTTATAACATGTTGAAGAAAGTGCTTAGAATCTTTTTGTGGGGGCAAGCAAGATGGGATCAATAGGATAGGGATTTGGAATTTCTGATGTAATAGATTAAGGATTCTGGTGCCAGAGTGTGAGTGCTAAGAGCAATGGAGGGTGATGTTCAGTGTATTGAGGGCATTAGAGACCCATTTCAGCTTTATGACCTGATTGGCAATAACAAGGTATTCGTGACTTCAGGCTCAGCTCTGAGTAGGATACTTTTTAGACCTTCCTTGTATTTTGCTTATAATACAAAGATACAACTCAATACCTGAGGGGAGACCAAGCCAACTAATAATTTACCCTGATTTTATAAACTTCCTTTAGGACATATACAGTTGAGAGGCCTATGTATTTTATTTAACAATTAAAAAGGCTTACAATTTTCTTTCCCACTATTTACCCAGTAGATTTTACAAGCATGTCCAGGAAAAGAACAGCTCCCTCCCATTTTGGTAAGTCAATTCCATAATTAGGATTGAATCATCAGCAACATGGACATCAAGCAATTCCTAACCTCCTAGTAGAGGGGACCCCTCTGTTTTGTCTCTGCACTCATACTGCTTCCAACAAGTAAGCCAAGGGCATCTGCTGGAAGCATATAAGAAAGCAGGCATTTAACAGATTTGAAAAAGAACTTGGCATTGTTGTTCAAGGGTTTTAAAGAGTTTTTGTTCAACTAATGTACTTTGTTATTTCACAGACATTTATGAGACCATGTTTTACTTTTTTGTTAAATGATTTTTTGTGCAAAAAGTGATTGCATGCATATATGAAGAGAATAAATCAAAAAGGAAAAGTACTTATAAAATGGATCTTGAAGTTTTTGCTATTTTGCTGATAGTGGTTGAGTATAAATCTTCAAGGACAGCATCTATATTGTTTTTCAAAACCTTTGTCAACTGAATTGCAGTTCTATAACCTCCTAGAAAATATTGCTCCTTCTCTCTGAACATTCAATGAATCAAATCTTATTTCAAAAAACTATTAAAGTACTTTTTCTTTCTTCTTGTAGAAATATTGGAATTTGGTACTATTCACCCTAATAAATTTTTTGCTACATTCCTTGCAGAATTCTGCAATTTTAGATTTCATATCTTGATTCAGGATTTTTAGCACATAATCTTTCTACTTTCCTTTTAAGCACCTATGATTTTAGATTTTGTATTGATGTTCAGAATTTTTGGTAGTTTGATATTTCCGTTGAAATGTCAGATTTGCTTCAGATTGTCTGTTAAGTTACAGCAGGGTCAAAGTGAGACTTAGAAAACATGTTTTGACAAAGGATTGAACAATTAATAAAATTGTTACATGATAAGTAAGCAAAAAGGTTAATTAAAGCTAGTAGAATACATTGAAGATATTCACACATTCTAAACATTTAACATAGTGCCCTGTTGCTTTCTTGTACCTTAGTATCCTTAATACAGCCTACTCACCAACTTCTAGACTGTAAATTTGTATTTTAGGTTGTCTTTCTTTGCAAATTGCTATCAGCTTTAAGATAAGTGAATCATTTCACTGGTATATTCAGGATTTTAGATTCTGAAATGTAGCTTCTTAATACATAGCATTTCATATTTTACCTATGATCGTGTTGACTGATTGTAATGACAAGTGATGGAACGCAAAAAAAATTTAAACAATGATGTGACATAGCACTTGTCTTTGTGGAGGTCATGCTGCATTTACATAATCTTCCTTAAGGTCAAAAATAATAAAACTTACACTCTAGGTAGAGATCAATAGCACGTCTGAGATGATCCTTTCCAGGAACTCCATCTAACAAAGATGTTACAGGAACAAATGACATATTAATAACATCAGGAGCCAAGGGAACGGTGCTCAACCAATCTTTGTGACTTTGAACAAGTTCATCACCTCCTCTCCTCCTAAAAATTACAGTAACATCCTGCATCAAAAAGTTTGTGATGATTACATCCGATGAATATAGATTATCTTATATGGCCATGGATCTTGCACATAGATGCAATGTTTGTTGTGCAGATTAAGGTTATTAAGAAAAATTGGAAAACCAATTAATAATTAGTATTTGAATTTTTCACTATGAAATACCGATCATTTGGTGTTTCTGAAACACTTATCTAATTGTTACATGAAAATGAGTCATAAATCTGCACTGCCAGCTAATGTAGTTTCACCATGGTCGCAGATTGCAAAATCTAGTCTTACTATACATCATCATTTTAAGCAAAATATAAGGAAGATCTAAAAAGTATGTAAAAACCTATCATGTTTTACCTTGTCCTTCAATGTGCTTGCGTTAGAGACAACATAATTATCTGTAGCTGAAAATCTTCTATCTGCAATGTCTTTCACATACTTTTGTATGTCCGTGGAAGATAAAGGAGACAAGTGATGCTGCTTAACATATATTACATCTCTCCCACCAATTGTCACAGATGTAATGATATGGGTCCCAAAATTTTCAATGAAGCTGGAAAATCCACAGCATTTGACAATAAGTAATTTGTAATTACAAAATTATCAGGAATCACAACGCCAAGTAAGAGAGTTTGATAAAGTAATGCCTGTGCAGATACCTTTAATGAACTTAAAATACTTTTGTATTTTCCGTTTCTTGGAGAGAAACAGTCATGACCGATAATCTAAAAATGCATAAATTTTCCATTTTATGGACTTCGGCAATTAACTACCTTACTAAAGGATTAAAGATCTGATGATGCATCAAGAAGTTCGCACAAATTGTACACAAAAATTCTCATGCACATAATTATTCCAGAATTAAATTAAATTTGTTAACTACCTTGCTAAAGAGGACGGCTCCCACATATTTGGAACAGCACGCTTGACTTCAGGACATAGAACCAAGGAATATTTTCTCAACTGAACAGTGTATAATGATATGAAAAACCCATCCATTACAAGGCTCTTGGTGGCTGCTGCATTGGACTCCCATGAACCAGAGAAATTGAACATAGAATTGAAGCTGCCAAGAGGAGTCCTCCCGGACAGAGACATATTTTTGTTGAAATACTCGGCCATCTACAATATTACAGTAATGACATCAGAACCTTCATCCAACTCCTAATCCTAATTTATTAATTAACCAGAAAACCCTACTTGGGATTTTTAAGTTCGTTTCAATTGTTTGTGGTAAACTGCACTCGAAATTTAACTAAAGAAGAAGAGGAAGAACTTTAAAGCCCAGGCTTTAACTTTTAAGACTTTTCTTGCTGGTAGTGAAACGCAAAGCATTGGATTTAAACATATTAAGCAGCCCGGTTGAGAAACATTTACAAAACTGGGACACTGCAAACAAAACACTCTCAAGGAAAACAAAATAAAAAGCAAAAAAAAAATTACTTCATCCAGGATAAAAATTCAAGCCACTTGGGCTTCTTTCTTTAAGGTGGATCTTCTGTTGCTAATTTTGAATAGAACCTCCACAACATGTTATTAAGAGAAATCTATAATGTTTTCTCGAGAGTCACCTGCCTGGGGCAGTGCAAATCCAAGATATAAGAAAAATCTTTGCAAAACGTATGACAGTGCAAATCCAAAAGGGCTGTGTAAAATGAAATAAGCTCAAGTGGTAAAATACTAAGGATTCCCAAGTTGGAATCACTAGAAAATAATAAATTGGGGAAAATACCACATCCAACTGACAGGGTCTTGCGCATCCGCAACAGGCCAGGCCCAGTGCAAGTTAGAAATGAATTTAACAGAAGAGGGTGCCCCTTGGTCATGACATCTAAGCCGAAGGCAACCATAGAAGCCGGATTTACTAATCACATAAGCCGAAGGTAACCATAGAAGCCGAATTTACCAATCACTTAAAAATTCAAAGGGGGCAATAAGAAAAAATTGAATTTGTACTTACCTGATCGAAATCGAGAACGCCAGTATGATGCCGTGCAAGTTCACCGCTAGAGCAAGTAACTTCAACGGGCACACTGGGTGCAATTAAACCTTCAGCGACCGGCAGATCCTGTGTTTTCTCCTCATCAATAACTACAAGCCGAGAAGCCGCTGCGCCCTTGCAATACAGCAATCTGATATCAGAAGTGACATCGAAACCCCGCCCCAGCGCCTGCACCGCATTTAAGGCCGTATTCAAGGCTGCCGCATTCTCCTCCATAACAATTCCACAACGACCATCCTCTTTCTCCTACTAAGACTTCATCAACAGTACTATTCACAAAACCCTGTTATAAATAGATCCTTTAGAGGCCGCTTATGGGAAAAAGTATGGGCAAGAGCAGTGAGAGCCCAGCTGTGTTACAATTCCCATGAATAATAATGAACCGCAAAGTCCACAGTTTTTAGTCAAAAGAACAACAGTTGCAAAGGCTTGGAAAAAAGGCTATAAAAGGGCAACAAGACCCAATTTTATTATATGGGTCAAACACAGAAAAAAATTGTAAAAGCGAGAGGGGAGCAGGATTCAACGGCCTTAGCCCACCATTGCTTAATTCTGCATCAAAAGAAGAAAAATGGTCTTTTTGGGTCGATTTAGTACAAGAATCTCCCTATTATTTTTGTTAGGTTGTTCTGTTTGTTTTGTATTTGTGTTTGCTTGATCGACTCCAGCTACAGTCTACAGTCTAGAGCCCACAGCCCACAAGCATTGACCCTGAAAGCGTGGGATACTGGCTGAACCGGTCATTTGACCCGCGTAAAAAATGATTCGTGTTTTACGAGAGCCAAAGATATATATTTATTGCAGTCAACTGGTGGGCTTTTCCAACTAAAGCAGGTTGGCGAAATCAAGTATGGCGAAAAACTTAAAAAGATGATTTGGTCAGACAGCACCTTCCCTCTTTTATTCTCCAAATTCAGTCGTGAAGATCACATCAACCTCCATGCTGACCATTCGCTGCCTTCATCATTTCTTCATAAAGAAATAAATTTAACCGTCCAACAGGCTTAAGAGAGCCTATGAATCTATGGGACAGTGCTATGTTCCCAAACAGCTTGTTTTTTTGATGTTTTGTTGTTTCTGAATTCTTGAGTGTGAGTTTTTGCATAGGGTCACACTATATAATTTATCAGAATTGTTATTTGCAGGAATAATTTATTTAATATGTATGATTTAACAAGTAATTTATTTTACCAATTTAATCTTAAAATTTCTTTTATCAATTTATTCATTTAAAATATAAATTCAATTTATTTTTTAATTAATATATTCAACAAGATTTGATTTATGATAGGTTTGTTTAAATTATTCAATTTCATTAATAGACAAAAAGATATTTGACCAATTCATTCATTTTCAAGATATGGTCAAATGTAAAGTTTCTCCCACTAGATATTAAGGAACGAAGGGGTAAGTTTTTATCAATTTAAATTATTAAGTTTTTAATGTATAGAGGGTATAATTTTGAATTCATTTGTTTGTGTGGGGTCTATGTATTCAACATGATTTGATTCATGGTAGATTCTATTTAAATGATTCAACTTCATTAATAGACCAAAAGTTATTTATTTTCAAAATGACCAAAAGCAAAGTTTTTTACACATCTAGTAAGGAATGTGGGGGATATTTTTTTCTCAATTTAGTGTTATGGATTAAGATGTTTTTATTCTTTTAAAGTTCAATTTTGATTTCTTTTTTTTTGGTGACTTCATTTATTTTCAAGACATGACCAAAAGTAAAGTTTCTTCCACTCAATATTAAGGAATGAGGTGGGTAAGTTTTTCTCTATTTAGTGTTAAGGATTAAGAGGTTTTTATTCATTTTGCTTATAATTCTAATTTTGTTTTTTAAGTGTGGGGTCTATGTATTCAACAAGACTCGATTCATGATAGATTCCATTTAAATTATTCAACTTCATTAACAAACCAAGAACTACTTAATGACTTCGTTCATTTTCAAGACATGGTCAAAAGTAAAGTTTCTTACACTTAATATAAAGGATTGAAGTGGGTAATTTTTCTCAATTTATTGTTAAGGACTACGAGGTTTTTATTTATTTGGGATATAATTTTGAATTCATTTTTGGGTGTAGGGTTTACGTATGTAACAAGACTTGTTTCATGGAAAATTCCATTTAAATTATTTGATTTCATTAATAGACCAAGACTTAATTAAGGACTTCATTCGTTTTCAAGACATGAACAAAATTAAAGTTTCTTTCATCGAGAATGAGGTTCACCATGATGGAGTTTTGGGTGTGATAAGTACTATTACTTTCTTGGAATCAATTCAAAAGGGATGAAGGCTTTCGAGGAGTGTGGAACCAAGAGTGAGATTCAATGTAGCCTTAAAAGAGAGTTATTCAAAGAGTGTAGAATTGAGAATTACATGAATTCAAGCCCATTGTGCCTCTTAAAGAACCAAAATGCTTGATTTCTCCATGTCAACATTGGTCTCATTCAAATTAAATGAGAGATTTGTGTGTCTAATTTTTTGTTTCTTTAAATACTTATTTTTTTATTGTTTAGATTATATTTCAAGACTATGTAGTCATTATTTCAAGTTGATGGGTAATTTTTTTTCTTTAAATAAATGCTTGAAAACTTTTTAACGTGGTCAGTGAGGTTGGCATGACATACCCTTCAACCCCAAGTTGGAAATACTTTTAACCCAGAGCTATGAACTGGTGAGGCAACAAACAGGGGACCTCATCCCCATTTAACAAAGTTGAGGCTCAAACTCACGAGCACGTTGGATCAACGAAGGCACAAACATGTGATCATAATGGCTTGGTAGAGGTTTGAACCTTGGTGGGCACAACAACAATACCACAACTTAACCAACACACTATGTGATTAACCCAGTTGATGGAGAAATATTACAAGCATATGAAAGTGGTTAATAATAGTTATAAAAAGTGATACATCTCTCTCAAATTTATCTAGTAGACTTCCTAGATTGAATAATAGGGTTAATTTTGAATGGCCATTTGATGTTTGACAAAAAAATTATAATAAAATTGTGATGAATATTTGCAACATTTAAAATACTAGAGTTTATAGATTTATAATGGATAACATATTGAGTCTAGGATTCCATTTTTTTCTTTCCCTCATTTCTCTATTTTCTCTATTGATTTCAACAAAATTAAGGGTGAGTGTCTAATTGCATCCTCATTTTCCAAATAAAAATAAAGAAAGATTTTTCACCTTTTTTTAATTAAAATTTACATATATTAATCATCAAAAACCATTTAAAGATGTGGATATAAAATTGAATATGTCTAATGCCTACCCATAAGTGAATTTCTAGCATTAATGGAGGGTCTTGCAAGTTTATGAAATTACATATAGGAATCATTATGATCATTCTCAATGCAACATGATGATGGTTCATGAGATCCATTTGATGAGTTGTTGAGATCATAGCCTACACATTCATCCTTTTATGTTAATGTTGGTATGTGACCCAATATTGGAGCAATAAGGTACAAGTGTGTTCAAAGAACAACACACATAGGTATATATTCAAACACATTGAAGTATGATTTAATTCTAAGGTGATCTAAGGTTTAGGTGTATTCAAGGGACAATACACAAAGAAACTTAGATGCATTATTACTATAAGTGAATGTAAGTGAAATAATAAAAATATAATCATGTGTTATGAAAAAGGAATTCAAGAAAAAGAATACAAAATGCTAAAATTGTAAATTACAAGATTGTATTGTGCAAACGTTTTACACACTTTTAAAAATATGAAAATTTATATTTTTGCTATGTTTTCTTATCTAATAATATACAAAAGTAAGATGGGAGGGCATCATTATTATTATAAATACAATATATTAGAGCAAGTAGATTTCTACAATCCATAAGATCAATTGTAAATCGCTTCTGGATTTTATTGTGTCTTTATTTTTGCATCAACATTTTAGATTACAATATATCACCTTGTTTTTGTTTAGATTCTATATTTTGTCATTTTGTGGAAATATTTAAGAATAATTACACTAAACGTAATTAGTATTAGTGTAGATGTGGGATATAAATAAAAATGAGTCACATTTATATAAATTGAAGATGTACTTTTGATAAAATTCTACTATTGTGGAAATACTAAATGGTGTAAAATATTATCATTACTTAGCAAGTCAATTAAAGTACCAAATCCTCTCAAATTATAGGGAACATACGCCTTAACCAATCATATATGTTGTCATTTTTTTATGCATATTAGGTCTAGGATCTTCTTAATTATTTAAGCTACAATCTAGATCAATCAAAATATGTATTAACAAAATATTAATGTGGACTTTGTATATGCTTCTTAAACATCATCTCATATAAAGATGTGCAAATATCATTATTCTCATTTTTTAGAATTATGAGCACTATACTTAAAAGATGCATAAAATTATGCATAAACTAGATTCATTAAATTTCTTATAACATTATAATTAAGCAAGTGTAGGGATAAATGCACACCCTACAAACTATATAGAGTGTTGATAAATTGAGGAAGCATACAAAATGTATTATTGATATTTTATATAAGATGTGTATAATAATGATAGATAGTGTGATCAAAGTAAGGATAAATGCACGCCCTACAAACTATATAGAGTGTTGATAAATTGAGGAAGCATAAGAAATGTATTATTGATATTTTTATATAAGATGTGTATAATAATGATAGATAGTGTGATCAAAGTAAACTAATAAATATCAAAATGAAATAGGTGATAATATTAAAACAAGAAGATTGGAGTTAATCATATATTAGAGTAAAGAGTTAGTGACTAAGATATAGAACGAGAAAGAAATATAAGACTAAGAGTGACTAAATTTGATGTTCAAATTTCCTAGGTAAAACCATAATAGAAATATCATTGTTTAAATCTATGTTTTATCCAAAATATGTGATTATATCATATGAATTAATAATCATATTGATGCAGGAGCATCCTAGGATTCTTGGCAATCCTGTATCAACCAAAAATATGTTTGTCTTTGAAGCTAGATTGATAGTTTTGATCTTGGTTGGTGGAGTACTTGCTCGGTTTGGGAGACTGGTTGCTCGGTTTCTGTGGTTACCAAGGTGTTTGGTCTTTGAAGAACGCTTGGTAACTGAAGGCGTCGGTTGCTTATGGCGCTCGGCGATAACTACGTTCCTTGGTCATGCTTGGCATGGTCAGTGTTTGGCACTCAGTTATTTCCTCTATTGCTCAGCGTTCTTGCTTACCGACTTGGTTGTTTGGATGGATCGGCTTGGCCGACTAGTGCATTTAATTTGGGTCGCGCTCCTCAAGTTATGGATTGATTGTTGGACGTGTGGGGACCTAGATCTGGCGTGTTGATTTCTTCTATGCAAATCTAATGACCATTTGGGGCCATCTTGGAGAGTTTATTTTATTTGTAAGGTTGTTTGAGAGCCAACTGATGTTTTTGCATTTATTATTTGTTTGTAAGGGTTTATTGTTTCATCAGCCAACTTGTGGCTAGGAATCAATATTTATAGGATTCTTGGGTAGTTGTTTAGAGGAGGAGGAGTGGGAAGGAAGTTAGTAGCCTATGAGCTTAGGAACAGGAAGATTGCTTGGAAGTTTGAGTTCAAGTTTGGATCTTTCCTAGGTGCCTACCAATGTGTTGTGTGTTACAGACTTGAGCTAGCTGAGTACTGATGTTGTAGAAAAGATTTGGATCCTGCGAGATCTTGTAGACCGTTACTTGCTTTTTATTTGGTCATAACTGGGAAGGCCTTACAGCCCGACACATTGCATGTAATCGGTGATTTGATGAATAAAGAGTTCTATTGTATTTCAGATCTGTTGTTGTTGTTGTGTATTTTTGTTGCATATTAGTTTGGCTACAAGGTCAGTCAGTCCTTAATTGGATCCACTAGCCTTGATGACATCAGGTGGTATCAGAGCGAAGTTTGTTCCTATTTGAGCAAGTTTGTTCCTGTTGGAGCCGAGTGGATCTTGTGTATTTGCATCTGGATCTTGATTTGAAGATGCCTCCGAGGAGAAATCGTGAGATCTTAGAGGAAGAGGAAGCTACTAGAGAATTTAGTCTTGATGATTTTAGGGCTTTGTAGAAACAAGTGCAAGACTTACAAGAGGAATTGAGAAAGAAGAAGCCTACCTTGAAAGAGGATAGTGATGATGAATCTGAAGAAGATCATTTTGAAGAAGCTGTAGAAGAAGCTAGAGATACTAAAGAGAATCAAATTTTGAAAGCTATGTCTAAGATTGGGAAAAGACCTAAGATTTAAGTTTCTGCATTTGCTGGAAGCCTTAGACCAGAAGAATTGATTGATTGGCTAAATGAGATTGATGAGTACTTTGAGTATGAAGAAATAGAAGATCCTAATAGGGTTAGATTTGCAAAGACTGAGTTGAAGGGTCATGCAAATATCTAGTGGAGAGAAGTTCAGTTGGAAAGAGGTAGAAGAGGAAAAGAGAAGGTCACTAAGTGGAACCGAATGGTTGACAAGTTGAAGAAGCAATTCATTCCCGTGGATTATGAATTGGACATGTTTAAGAAGATGCAAGCTTTGAAGTAGACTAACAAATCGGTATAGGAGTATACCGAGGAGTTTTACAGAATCCTGATTAGGACTAGTCATTTTGAAGTTGATAAAGAGAAGGTTGCTAGGTATGTCTATGGTTTGAGACCTAGTATTCAGGAAGAGTTACTTACTATATGGATGACAACAATTGGTGATGCTTATCAGATGGCATTAAAGATTGAATAGAAGCTACATAAGAAGTTTGAAGGAAGACAGAACAATAGGAACCGAGGTGGTAAAATTGGTGAGATAGTTTCTGAGAGTAATGTGACGGATAATCCTAAGTCTGATGTGGGATCTAGCAATGGTCAAGTTACTAAGAATGCTGGACATAAAGTAAGGTGGAAGAATGAGTTCACCGGTACTTGTTATAACTGTGGTGAAGCTGGTCACATAAGTTTTTATTGGACCCTAAGAAAAGAGTTGCACTGATTGCTGAAGAAGATATTGTGAATGTTGCAGAAAAAGGTGAGACACTTATCACTAAGAGATTAGCTGCATGTGTCCAGGAACTAATGCAAAGAAGGAATTTGATCAGAACCAGATGTAAGTGCAAGAATAAGGTATGTAATGTCATAATTGATGGTGGCAGTTCTGAGAACTTTATTTCAGATGAGATGGTTAGTAAATTGAATTTGGAAAGAAGGAGACATCCTAATCCTTATCAAATTAGTTGGATACAAGATGTTTCTAAGGTTAGAGTTGAAGAACAGTGCTTGGTTAATTTCTAGTTTGGATCTTACCATGATGAGATATTGTGTGATATATTGCCTATGGATGCTTGTCATCTGTTGCTTGGTAGACCTTGGCAGTTTGACAGAAATGTGTTGTTTGATGGTCATGCTAATACCTATGTGGTTAGGCATGAAGGAGCTCGGCATAAGCTAATACCTTTACAGGAAACAGGGGTTAAGGGATGTGGAGTTATCAGGTATTGTCCTTATGACAAACCTCAGGAGCAGAGGGTTGATGAACCTATTCCTACGAAGTCTAGTTTGAAGAAGAAGGAGAATGATATATCTGAAGAGTTTGTTAAGAGTAAGAGGCATATGATCTTTCTGATAGAGATGGTACAATAGATGATGACATTTATGGCATAGAGAGATGTGGATGATACTGAGTTGATTGAGGAGTCTGGAGAGGATGAACCTTATCGAGGCATTGAGGTGGTTGATAGTGGAAGTAGTGGTTAGAGTCGGTTGCTATCAGTTGCCGATCGAAAGAATAAGAAAAGTGGAAAGGAGAAGGACTTGTTGCAGGAAGAGATGAATGAAGTGAAGACTACTTGGGATGAAGGACAAGAGGAGATATGGGTTAAGAATAGATTTGGCATACCTGTTCTGATTCCCTTGAGACGTTCCTGATTTCCTTATGAGAAAATCTTTCTTACCTAAGGTGTCTGATGCAGGAGCATCCTAGGATTCTTGGCAATCCTGTATCAACCAAAAATGTATTTGTCTTTGAAGGTAGATTGATAGTTTTGATCTTGGTTGGTGGAGTACTTGCTCGGTTTGGGAGACTGGTTGCTTGGTTTTTGTGGTTACCAGGGTGTTCAGTCTCTGAAGAATGCTCGATAACCGAAGGTGTCAGTTGCTTCTAGTGCTCGGCGATAACTACGTTCCTTAGTCATGCTTGGCATGGTCAGTGTCTGGCGCTCGATTATTTCCTTTGTTGCTCGGTGTTCTTGCTTACCGACTTGGTTGTTTGGATGGATCAGATTGGCTGATTGGTGCATTTAATTTGGGTTGCACTCCTCGAGTTATGGATTGACCGTTAGACATGTGGGGACCTAGATTTGGTGTGTTGCATTCTTCTATGCAAATTTGATGACTGTTTGGGGCCATCTTGGAGAGTTTATTTTATTTGTAAGGTTGTTTGAGAGCCGACTGATGTTTTTGCATTTATTATTTGTTTGTAAGGGTTTATTGTTTCATCAACCAACTTGTGGTTGGGATTCAATATTTATAGGATGCTTGGGTAGTTGTTTGGAGGAAGAGTGGGAAGGAAGTTAGTAGCTTGTGAGCTTAGGAACAAGAAGATTGCTTGGAAGTTTGAGTACAAGTTTGGATCTTTCCTGGGTGCCTACCAGTGTGCTGTGTGTTACAGACCTGGGTTAGCTGAGTATTGATGTTGTAGAAAATATTTGGATCCTGTGAGATCTTGTAGACTGTTACTTGCTTTGTATTTGGCCGTAATTGGGAAGGCCTTATAGCCCGACACATTGCATGTAATCGATGATTTGATGAATAAAGAGTTATGTTGTATTAAAGATCTGTTGTTGTTGTTGTGTATTTCCACTGCATATTAGTTTGGCTGCAAGGTCGGTCAGTCCTTAATTGGATCCACTAGCCTTGATTGCATCACATATATTTTGTAAAAATAATATAATCTTACATATTCATATGTTTCAATTGAGAGCATTGTAATAATCATAATTACATTATTTATTTTGTATGAAATTATATGGATCTATATTGCATGTATTAAATATACTTATAATAATGAAATCAATTCATATTAAGTAGGCAAATATATTTCATGTTATTTATTCTTCACAAATCATTATTAGTAAGGACTTTGTCTTGAAAACATGTATTTTGTATTATAGTTTTTTATGAGGTTAGCCCATCAAAGGGGCATATACCTATCTATAAAAGAGGTGTGTCTATATGTCTAAATGTGTGTGTGTGTGTGTAAACACACATATAGATATATAGATGTTAGGAAAATGTGTCTCAACCTTGCAATTTTATATGATTACTATTTATAGTAAGTTTACATTTTTTACCATAAATTTTCTCGAAGTCTTAGATGGGCTACATAAGCATGTCGATAAATTTTCGTTACAAGATCATGTCAAATTTTGAAGATATTAAAGTTTTTATTTTTTAAGTTGGCAAAGAAATTTTACAAATTAAATTTTGAAGTCTTTAGAGGCTCCAGAATGGTCCAAAAATGTATGTAAAGTTCAACATAGTGGTTTATAGAGTAATCTAGAGAATGTCACAAGCTTATTGACACTTCAAACAGTTCATCAATCAAACACTTGATTCATAAGTTATGGCCTTCGAAAGCTAGGTCTCTTAAAATAGAAAATGTAAAAAATGTGTTGAACACATAAATGAGATATGAAAGGGAGTTACCTATGTTTGTGTGTGTGTTTAACACATCATAGGGCATCTTTGATTAAGGATAAGATGGGTGTTGCTTTATAAGTGGTTTTTAGCCCATGGTTTTGTAATATTGTTTAATGGTTTCCTATATTGTATCTCCTATATATAATTAGGTGTGTGACATGGAGGGTGAACATAAGAGTCTTATAGCTATTCATTTACTTCTAGATCTCTAGTTGGTGATAATCCTATGATAAGATTGCTTTGCAAGTATATTGTAATTTTCTACTGATTTCTAAATAATATATTGGGCAACTTTTAGAGTGCAAGGTTTCTCTCCTAAAAGGATTTTCCTCACATAAATCATTGTGTTGTGGTATGTGTGTTATTTATGTTAAGTTTCTCTAATTTTCATAAAATTCAAAGAATTGAATTTTTTCTACTAGGAGGGCGATTGACCATATTAATGCTAGATTGATGCCTCTTCACCTGGAGCTTGCCTCTTCACTGCGTCCAGACCTTTGGATCTGATTGGATATGCCATCCTATGCCAAAGCTCTGGGTCGACAAGAGATGTGTATAAAAAGGCAAAAGAGGAAGTTCTATTCTCTTTTACAGAAGTCTCGAAGTTGGCAGTTTCCCACCTCCTAGCACAGCCATTTTCGAGAGACCTCCCTTCCTACACATTCTCAGGTTTTTTTTGCAGTGCTACCTCTCCAACACTCCTAGTCTTCTCTTGTGTCTCCCCTTGGGGTGCCCCAGTCTTACCATGTTGGGGTGGTTGATCTCGACTCTTCTCACGTTCGGCCCCCTCCATTGCCAGCCTCCAATAGTGTGCTAGCAACCAGCGCTGGAGTGCTCAGTCACAGAGCTTCTCTTGTCTAGCCCTCTCTTGTGCCAGCTTCCAATGGTGATCAAGCACCTTTTGTGAACCTCCTGGTTCCACCTCGTGCCACCCAACTTGAAGATCCTATAGGGGTTTTCTTGCACTCTCCAAGCAGTCAAATTCCTCAGGAGCCCTCTTGCTTAGAGATGTGACATCAGGCTACCTTTCTGTCTCCTTCTCAAGAGGAGTTATTATAGCATTCTCTCATGCACATTGATCGATTTGGTTCTAGTCTATAGGCTGCCAACATCCAATGGTCCTCTCCTTGCAATGACTCCTTATGAGAATGTTCAAGTACATTCCCCTTTCCTGATTGTTCTCTTGACGTGAATTGAAATTCTAGCATTTATTGCACTGTTGGTAAATCCCTATTGCATATCCCTCCTCGAGCCCCTCCCTTGTTAGTTAGGTGTCCTCTCAACATTAGTAACATTGAGCAACCCTCTCTTTTGTCTTCCACAGTGTCCTCCTTGGAGTCGGGGCCTTCCTCCTCATCCCTTGTTCGTGACCTCTATCTTTGAGATAGGTGCCATAGAGTTAATTCACCTAACTCCCCCCACCTTGTTGAGTCTCTCCCAAGTGGGCCCCCAGGTTTTGGGGTGGATTCCTCTAACCTTCCTATGGTTGGTCCTTCTCTCCACTTAGTACATGATTGGGAGAGCAAGTTGGTGGTCAACCTGTCTCATGCTACCATTGACCCCCTTTCTTTCAATTTTTTAAAATGGGGTCTTAATTTTGCTTGTGCCCCTCATTCTATCCCACACATTCAATTTATCCTTGACATTGAGAATGTTGTTCATTCTCTCTCTTCAGATGTTGTGGATGAAATTAGGCAAGATTGTGTTGTCACTCTCAGACGTGCCAAACCACCCAGAGGCAACATCCCTAGAGCGGAGTCGCCTGCCTTCAACCAGTTCATTGGTAATAATGACATCATCATCACCAAAGCTGACAAAAGCAACGCCACTATCATCATGAACAAAGATGACTATGTCTCCAAGTTGCTTGACTTGCTCTCAGATCCCAGTAGCTATAGGATCATTTCTCAGAACCCGTGCTCCAAGATCTTGAAACAAGTCAAAGCTCCGGTGGCCAAATCCTCCTTTCATGATGCTACCAAGAGAAAATTGGTGCCATTGAAGGAAGTAACCCCTCGCGTCTATGGGGTGCCTAAAATCCACAAAGGAAGTATTCCTTTGAGATCCATTGTCGACACCATTGATTCTCCAACTTATTTTCTTGCCTCTCACCTTGCCAAGATTATCTCCCCCTTGGTGGGAAAGTTTGTTTCTTTTGTCAAAGATTCCTGCCATTTTGTCCAATTTATTAAGGATACCAAGGTTGAGTGCGGTGATATCTTGGTTAGTTTTGATGTTGTCTCCCTCTTCACCAAGGTTCCTATCCCTAACTCAATTCAAATCGTTAAGAGTAAGGTTAATGGCGAGATTGCCGATTTGGTTGAGTTGTGCCTGAGATCCACTTTCTTCTCCTTCCAAAATGTCATCTATGAGTAGGTGGATGGAGTGGCTATGGGTTCCCCCCTTTCCCCTATCATAGCGAACCTCTATATGGAGCATTTTGAGGAGATGGCCCTCCACTCTTTTCCCCTCAAACCCAGATGGTGGAAGTGATATGTTGATGACACCAATGTTTGCTGGCCACATGGGCTTGAAAAACTAGAAGAGTTTCACCAACACATCAAAAATTTGGCCTCCAACATTTCCTTCACCAAGGAGGATCAAGTCTGACAACCAATTACCCTTCCTTGACATTCTTCTCATCAAGAAGCCCAATGGAAGCTTTGGTTGTCATGTGTTTTGCAAGGCCACCCACACTGAATTATACCTCCACTCGTCTTCCCACCACCACCCCTGCCAAAAAGTTGGCATCCTCAAGACTCTTGCTCTAAGGGCCTTTAGAATTTGCGATGACGACAACTTAACCCAAGAGCTCACCCACCTCCGCCAGGTCTTCAAATTAAATGGGTATTCTCATAAACAAATTTATAAGGCTCTTAACCAAGCCAAGGCCTCTTTTCTCTCCTGCACTTGTCCTATCCCAGCCTAGTCTCCACCTCCTTTGAATGTCTCCCTTCCTTTTGTGGAGGGAATCTCCCAAAAAATTGCCAAAATCTTAACTAGAAAGGGCCTTCGTGTTGCCTTCAAACCCCTTTTGAAGTTAAGAAATTGTGTTCCCTCGCTCAAGGACTCCAAAGACTCTCTTCTAGACTCGGGAGTCTATAAGATTGTGTGCTCTTGTGGCATCCCCTATATAGGGGAAACGGGTCGTTCTTTCCTCACTAGAGTCCATGAGCATAGTGCTGATATAAGGCACGATATGGTCCACAAGTCTGCTTTAGTGGAGCACTCTTCTTCCACCAAACATCATATCTGTTTGGAGAGCACCCAAATCATTTTCAAGGAGGACAACTACTTCAAGAGGAAGCTTAAGGAGGCCATTTTTATTAACCACCATCCCATTAACCTTAACCGAGATGATGGGTGGTCCATTAACCCTTCTTGGCAACCTCTGTTAGGCTCGCTCGACCACCTCCACCACCCTTGATTCTTTCTTGGTCCCCTCTCTTGCACCGACTCCTTGTTTGGTTCTTTGTACTCAAGTGGTCCCCCTTTCCTACTTGCATTTGTTTTTTGGTCGGGCCTTGTTTGCTCTTCTTTGTGTGTTTCTTGTTTTTCTTTTTTGCTCTTTGTCTTGTCTATCTTAGAGGTGTTTTTGTGTGTCGTGTGTCATTCCTCTGTGGGTTTCAGATTCTTCTTTTCAGGTCCATCCTCGTGCTCGCTAAGGCTTTGGATTGTGTTGGTGTTGGTTTCTATTTTTTGTTTTTTTGGGTTGGTTGGTTTAGATTCTCCCCTTCTTTTCGTATTATGTTTTTTCTATTGTCTTATATGTCATTTTATCTTATTAGATTGTGTAGGTTTAAGTATACACATATATGTATAAGATTTATTATGTTATGGACATATATGACAAAAGATATGCATAGAGGTATACACACACACACACACACACACACACACACACACGCATATTTTGTATTTTTATTGTTCATACATGTCTTTATATAATAAATCTTATAATTTTATATCTTTTTCATGTATATTTTATTACAATAAATCTATTTTGAATAAATATTTATCATTATAAGTTAGGATATATTTATAATAAATATATATTTTTATAATAAATAAATCTTAAACATACATGTGTATTTTGTATTTTATTGTCATATAGGTTTTCTAGTAAATCTTATTCATATATATCCTAATGTACACACTAAATAGTGCACTTCTCTAAGTCATTACTTCCAAGGGAATCCATGAATGAGAAACCTTGAGAAAGTGACCTAGAGCTCCCTAGGCATGGAGTCACAAGGATGTTGATGGTGCTCTCAGCTAGAGCTATTGAAGCATGCAATCTTGCTAGTAAACCACACAATGGGAGATTCAATGAGACAAGGGCAAGAATGCCAATATCTTCAAGAATCAATGAAAATGCAATGCAATGCAAGCTATGATAAGAATGAAGATGCAAGCTAAGCTATGGAAAGGAAAGTATTACAAACCCTTGCTAATTAAGCTATGTGAGCTATTCTAGAGCATAAAAGAAACTAAGCTAGATGTCATGAAAGCTATGATGCAAGAAATGAAACTAGAATGCAAGAAATGATCTCCAAAAGCTCCAAAGTCTTCAAGAAATCCTGTAGCATAAGATTAGCATAAAAAGTTGGAATCTTAGAATGAGAAAAAAGCTCTCCTTTTAAAAGAATTGAGAGAGAATGGACCATGGAGATTAAGAGGCAAAAGATTTAATCAAGGGTGGAGCTTGAAAGAGGAGCAATCCATGTGCACAAATATCCTCCAATGAGAAAATAAGAGTTGACTTTTGTGTCCATATGAGACAAAAAGTGTTTTTCTTTTATTTATAAAATAAGAATAATGCTTTATTTGTGCAATTTAGGATAAGAGGAAAAGTGAGGGCTTTTTATTTTATAAAAGGGGAGGAAATTCCTTTTAAATAAATAAAGACTTAGGATAAAATGGTTAGCCCATAGAATATAATCGAATAAATGATAAAACCAAGATTTGATCAAGGAAATTGATATAATTTGAAAAATGTTGATTTTTGAAAATATTGATTCAAGTATTCGATAAATTGTTGAATGGGGGCCCAAAGTCTAGGCAACCATTTTAGGGTGCATACATTTGTCCCTCTTTGACTAATGTGAGATCAATTTGGGATCACATGCAGTCAAAGAATGGAATTGAAATGTGAGATCGATTTGGGATCACAAAAGAACCCAGATGTGTGTTCAACGGATGGGAACACATCAGGACAAAGATAAGAAAAAGTTGGCAAAGATAAGATGAAAGACAAGACCAACACCTGTATAGCTAGGTGATAATCAAGTCTCAAATAAGAGATAAGAATCTCAAGCAAAGCTGATTGATAAGCTGAATCAAGGATTAAAGCTGATAGGTACTGCCCCCTCAGAATCAAAATCAAAATCAGGTAGAGGAGAAACAAAAAATTGATAAACTTGATCAAGTCACTAGAAATCATAATTGAAGGTAAAAGATGATAGGATAACCATCAAGCAGTGAAGACATGCCCCAATTTAACTAGGTTTGAATGAGAAAGATATAGGATAAAAATGAAGTCAAACCTTAGAGAGATGAAGCAAATGGAAATGAACGAAAGACTAGAAGGTTGAAAGAGATGGGGATGAAGAAATGAAGATGCCCCAACAAAGATTGAAGGATCGGGCCTTAAATGATCAACCAACTGTGCAGAAGAGGGTGAAAATTTGAAATTCAATTTTGACTATTAAGATAAACTTAGATTTCAATTTTGATCCTGAAAATGGATCCAAGATATCGAAATTAGCTAGGGGTGCAATTTTTGAGCAATTCTGAGGTGTTTTGAAAATTAGGTCAAAAAGTTAAAATGCTATATAAGGGGGTAAAAAGGTCATTTTCAAAATCATTTGTCTTTTAGTGATTTGAGAATTTCAAGAGCTTAGAGAGAGAAAATGGCCTAGCAAGCAGTAATTTTGGTCCACAAGCATCGATTTGAGTGCGCCCAGTTCCATAATCGACCTTCACAGTATGGTGCCCCGGTATGTTTTCAAAAAAACTCGCCTTGTAGGTCATTCATGAGTATTTATTTCAATTTAAAACATGTTTTTAAAAATGTTCAAATTTTAGCTGTATGAAATTTCGTACGATACTTAGAAAGTATCACACTCTTTGATAATATCTATCGTGCGATAGTTCGTGGGTCAAAATAGTATCGCACGGGTATGTAATCTAGTATCGCACGATACTAGACAAAATATCATGCGATCCTATGTGAACTATCACACTCAAAGATATTATCACACTGCTATTGAGGAAAGTATCACACGATACTTAATAAAAAATAGTATCGTACAGTGTAAAAAAAATGTGACATGTTTTTTAAATTTTGAGCACTATAACATGGGTCCAGATAATGTTTCGCTTTTGAGTTGTTTTGTACTAATTTTATACATCCATCATGATATGTTCTAACATCTGGTTTGGGTTAAATGGCTTGCAGGAGAACTTTCCTACGTTGCTCATTAGAGCATCGAGAGTGACTGGGCTATGATGCGTCTAGGATCTTGATGATCTGGGGTAGGCAGACCTAAGGGAGATGGGCTTCGGTTACTTGCTATAGATGCCCCACATTCGGGCTGATCACAGATTATGAACAACATTGGTTGAGAGGTGGCATAGTGAGCATAAAACATTTCACTTGCCCACTAGAGAGGCTACCATTAGCTTGGAGGATGTCTATCAGATCCTTCGAGTTCTGAGCCACGAAGATCCTGTGAGTGTAATCATGTTTATAGATAGTCATAAATGTAAAGTTTCCATATGATATAAACTGACATGATTGTTTGTTGGCATAGGTGTACTATGATTAGGATTCAACCGAGGGATGCCAAATCATGTAGGACATGTTCTAGGATGTCACATTTGTTAATAGACACCTTAGCTGGGATCGACTGATGGAGGAGTTTGGCAGGGACTTTTCAGTTCCATGCATTATATGTTCCATAGTGGCACAGCCCCTCATCACTAACAGGAGCCAGAGAGGGTTCCCATTGGGCTGGGGCAGGTTGGTGGCAGATTTGATAGCACACCCATGGCAGATGGCATGGGGCCCAACCATCCTTGTAGATATGTACCATGAGCTCCACGAGATTGTATATCAGGAGAGCAGGACCTGGGCATGCGGTGCTATCCTAGCATAGGTATGGGCATGGGAGCACATCATCATTGTGCATCCACATGTGCAGCTGAGGGAGCAGAGATGCCCCTACATCTATAGGTACATAGGGTTCCTTTCACAGCCACATAGCAAAGATGTGACATATTATAGGAGACTATTGGATGAGCTCACATCATTTCAGTGGAGACCATACAGGGCTTGTGAGTAGTGGGGTGATCGGGAGGAGGAGCTGGCTTACATGTTATGCATCTGGCCACTTGTAGGTCAGCACTCTAATATAGTAGAGCACTTTGTGATCACTCAGGTCTGGAGATAGTTCAGGTGATAGCAGAGAGTACCAACTGAGACTACCACCTATGCTCGGGTCAGGGATGAAGAGGGACAGGGATGGCTGCCGATGGTAGACTACTAGTAGGAAGTACAAGATACAACAGCTATCCACAAGGAGCCATGGGACTATCTCCCAGACATAGCAAATGTAGGGGAGGATGCGGCGTACAGGGCAGAGCGATAGAGGTAGCCCTTCCCTAGGTTTACTATACCTGATGCATAGCCGACAGTAGAGGGAAATGATGGAGATGATAGGGATAGAGGGGACATAGGAGGTGGAGGGAGAGGAGAGAGGGGACAGAGCTCTAGATCAGGTGGCCAGAAATGGTCATGGAGATAGGGTTCTACTAATGAGGGGGATGACATAGCGAGACCATCTCGCCGATGAGTGGATGCTGGGCAGGATCAGCCTGCAGGGGGAGAGGATCTTAGAGTGATGATCCAAGTTTTAGAGATAGAGATGCAGCAACTACGGATCACTATAGATGTCAGAGACCAACAACTGACTGATCTGAGAGCTGAGATTAAGCAACGAGAGAGGGTGACACAGGCTAATGTAGTAGAGATCTGGTGAGAGGCAGCACGATCTGCATATTATCATGGACTCTACATATAGGTTGTACCTGAGGGTTAGAGAGAACCTTTGTACTGTCAAAGGGCAGGCATGTCAGACATGGTACCCAACAAGGTGATGACATCACCTCCACCACCACCACCACCTTGTGATGGAGCTAGGCAGACTTAGGTTTAGGTTGATAGATGTATAGAGACATACCCTGGGACATTATCCAAATTTTGGATCCCACATTGTATTTGTAGCATGACATTTATCATATATATATGAGATTTACTAGATGTTCGATATATCTTGTGTACTTGTCCCACTTGTGATGGATGTTTCAGTTTTTATATTGTCTTGTCATATTGCTCAAAATTTATGATATATATGCTCATGTATAATCTCTCTCATAGATGTATGTTTAGTTCTCATGTTTATGATATAGAATCATGTTTCTGAAAATGATCTTTTTGTTGATATAGATATGATGATAAGATTAACCCCTTGTGATGATAGGAAAAGGACAAGATGTGAAAGACAAGGAGCAAAAGACATGGTTGAGAAAATGAAAAGTGAGCGCAGTTGACTGATAAGTTCATGAAAGACAAAAAGGAGAGCTCTCTCCATATGCAAGATGCAAAAATAAACTAATCATGAACCTAAAAATGCAAGCTACTATGAAAAGTGGTTTACTTGCAAGGTTACAAAGCCATTAGTCTCTAATATTCATCATCGAGTGTTATTGGTAGCATCACAAGATCATACAATACACACTAGTAGGACTATGTGAATCTGAATATGATCTATATCAGATAGATATGTGGGAATCCCACCTAAGCATCAAGACATATAGGTCAAGATGACTAGTGCGGTGAGATTACCTAAGTTTAATATAGCAAGATTATGCTTGTATTGAGACACAAGAAAGTCAAGATGACTATAAGCATGCACTTGTGAAAATAGTGAAGGATAATACCTTGTAGATCCCATTGTCAAGTGGAACAAGCATAAATGCTAATGACAGTTAGGACTAAAAAAATAT
This sequence comes from Chamaecyparis obtusa, assembly GCA_027943335.1. NCBI lineage: Eukaryota > Viridiplantae > Streptophyta > Pinopsida > Cupressales > Cupressaceae > Chamaecyparis > Chamaecyparis obtusa. Next base: position 284,292 of record BSBK01007354.1, read on the forward strand.
ACCCACAAGCAGAAAAAGTAATAAAACATGTCCTCATGCCCCTAGTCTTCTAGCTCAGCATCATTGAAAACTATTAGGGAGAGAACACTCATCAAAGAAATCATCATAGACAACACACAAAGAAATAAAGTCAAATAGGTCTCAATGAGTCGAGTGTTTAAGTGCGTGTGTGTAGGTCATAGAGTCAAACTTTGAGTATCATATCTGCCAATGAGAAATACCATATCATGCTAGACTGCGGGTAAGGTATCTGATAAGTGTTGAGAAACACTTGATGCTAGGGTAGTGTTGAAAAACATAGTTTGTGGTGGTGTTGAAAAACACCATTTGCAAGATGTCCTAAAGACCAACGCATCCTAGAGACCAAAGCTAACACAATTATGCCCACTAGACAAAGACAAAGAAGGCAACAAGGTCAAGGCATGATGGAGAGAGGCTAAGTGTCGAGGATGCATGCTAAGAAACAAGGGTGCAAAGGCCTCAAGTAGTGCTTATTTCTAGGTTTTCACCACTTGGAGATTTTTTTATTTTTTCAATTTTTTTGTATTTTTGCTACCAAGGTGCCTGTTTCCAGGTTTTTACCAAGGTACTTTTTCTATAATTTTTTTTTGAATTTTTGCTTTTTTTTGTATTTTTTTGTATTTTTTTAGGACTTTATATGCTTTTTTAGGATTTTTTCAGCATCATATATGAATTTTTTTGAGATTTTTTCAGGATCAATAAATATGTACAAAGGATGCCCCTAGATAGAATAGGCATCATGGATAGAACTTCTTGAGGTGCAAAACATTGATAGGATCAGGGAGTTGTTCTCCCTTTGGATCAGATAGTAAATAAGCACCTATCCCAAAAGTAGCAGTAATAATATATGGTCCAAGCCAATTAGGTTTGAATTTGCCCTTTTGCTCTCTATGTTGTTGGTTCTTAGGATTTTCTCGTAGGACAAAATCCCCCACTTGAAATTCTCTAGGCGAACCTTTTTGTTGAATGCTTTGGACATACGCTTTTGGTAAACTCTCATGTGATCAAAGGATGCTTTACACTTTTCATCTAGAAGTTCTAGTTCTTGTAGCCTCATGGTGCGATAGTCTTCATCTGTCACTAGATCTTTAAGGGAAACTCTAAGTGAAGGAATCTCCACCTCTAAAGGTAACATTGCTTCAGCACCATAAGCGAGGGAAAAAGGAGTAGCCCCTGTTGGAGTATGAATACTCGTTTTATAGGCCCACAAGGCCGGATATATTTGTAGATACCAATCTCTACCATTCTTGTGAACTATTCTATGGAGGATTTTGAGAATGGTCTTATTTGAAGCCTCTGCTTGTCCATTTCCTTGCGGGAAGTAAATGGAGGACCAATGTTGTTTTATCTTGAATTTCTTGCAGAGATGTTTAAGGTCCTTATTTTTAAACTGACCTTGATTGTCAATGATTATTTCAGAAGGCACTCCATACCAATAGATGATATGGTTCAAAATAAATAAAGAAACTATCTTTCTTGAGGTAACATAAAGTGGGATAGCTTCTACCCATTTGGTAAAGTAATCAGTAGCAGTGATAATGAATTTGTGTCCACCTGATGAGTTGGGATGAATCTGCCCAACAAGGTCAAAGGCCCAGTGCTGAAATGGCCAATGAGAAATAGAAGGAATAAGCTCCTTGCCTAGAGCATGTATCAGGTTACTATGTTTCTGACACTTTTTGCATGATTTAGCAAAAACTACTACATCTGTCTACATGGTAGGCCAATAGTACCCCACCCTAAGTAACCTTCGGGCCATGGCAAGACCATTAGAATGTCCTCCACAAATGCCCTTGTGAATGTCAACTAACACTTGGTTGGACTCATCCTTTTCTAAACATCTAAGAAGTGTCCCATCTAAACCCCTCCTATACAGATCACCAGAGATAAGGGTGTGGCAAGAGGCATTTTGGGTTAGGTTTCTTCATTCATAATGATTGAAGGTTTCGAGGATAGTACCATCACGGAGGTATGAGTAAATGGCACCATAACAGGATGACTCATGGCCAATAAGGGTACAAACAACTTGGCTTTCTTGGGAGTCATAGATAGGGTAATGTAGCTCTTCCACTAGGAATTTGAATCTGGACTCATGTTGTTCTAGCTGAAGAAGTGAAGCCAATGTAGCCATAGGATCGACTACTTTATTCTCTGCTTTAGGGATTTGTTGAAATGTAACAAAGGTGAAATATTGTCGCAATGAATCAACCATTTTCTTGTAGGGTACCAGTTTTTCATCTTTGGTTTGGTATTCTTCATTAACTTGGTTGACTATTAATTGTGAATCCCCATAAATATGCAGCTCTATAATTCTCCATTCTATTACCATTTTTAATCCATTTGTCAAGGCCTCATACTCAACAATGTTATTTGTGCATGGGAACAATAGTTTGTAGGACTTAGGAATGGTGTACCCATGAGGAGAAACAAATAACACTCCTACTCCTGAACCATTTTGCATGAAAGAGCCATCAAAGAACATCTTCCATGTTCTTGCAGTCATGTACATTATGTGCTCATCTGGAAATTCAACTTAAATTGGTGCTTTATCTCGAATTGGAAAATCAGCCAATTGGTCTACAATGGCTTGTCCTTTTATAGCCTTATGCTCAACATACTCTATGTCAAATTCTGATAAGATCATCATCCACTTAGCAAGTCTACCTGTGAGAGCAGCCTTACCAAGAAAATACCTGAGAGGATCAATTTTTGCAATGAGGTGTATTGTATGCACAAGCATGTAATGTTGCAACTTTTGGGAAGCAAACACCACCGCAAGACAAGATTTTTCAATACTAGTGTAGTTAACCTCATATGACACAAGAGTACGACTGATGTAGTATATAGCTCTTTCTTTTCCAGTATCATCAAGTTGAGCCAATAATGCCCCCAAGGAAGGTTCTATTGTTGACACATACAATATGAGTGGTTTTCCTAGGATAGGAGGCATTAAGATTGGAGGATTGGCCAAGTATTGCTTGATTTGGTCCATGCTTTGCTAAAAATCTTCATTCCAGACACATTTAACTCCTTTGTGTAATGTCTTATTAAAGGGTTGAGCTCTATCAACCAGTTGTGAAATGAACCTCCTTATAGATTGAAGGCATCCTTGAAGACTCCTCATTTGGCTGATGTTTTTGGGAGGTGACATATCCAATATTGTTTGAACTTTCTCTGGGTCCACCTCTATTCCTTTAGCTGAAATGATAAATCCTAGGAGTTTTCTAGAGGTGACTCCAAATGCACACTTTTTGGGATTTAATCTTAATTGAAACTGTTCCATATGATCCAGAATGACTTCTAGATCTCCTAGGTGTGTATCCCTTGTTTTAGATTTTGCCAAGGTGTCATCCACATAATCTTCCATATTCTTATGCATCATGTCATGGAAGATAGTTGTCATAGCTCTTTGATAAGTAGCTCCTACATTCTTTAATCCAAATGGTATGACATTCCAGCAATAGGTTCCCCATGCGCAAGTGAATGTAGTCTTTTCCTGGTCTTCAGGAGCTATTTTGATTTGATTATACCCAAAAAAACTGTCCATCAAATAATAGATCTCATAGCCTGCGGTCATGTCCACTATCATGTCTATGTTTGGAAGTGGAAAATCATCCTTTGGGCATGCTTTATTAAGATCTCTAAAATCTATGCAAACACTAATGGACTTGTCATGTTTTGAAACTGGTACAATATTTGAAATCCATTCAGCATAATCAATGACTCTTATAAATCCTGCACTAAGGAGTTTTTCTAGTTTAGCTTTGATGAGAAGAGCTATGTGAGGATGCATTTTCCTTAACTTCTATTTTACTGGTTTTATACCTAGAGCTATGGACAAGTGATGTATAATGAGATTAGTGTCTAATCCTGGCATGTCTAAGTAAGTCCAAGCAAAATTAATCTTCTTGCTTTGTAGGAACTTGGTATATGCCTCTTTTTCTTGTGTTGATAGAGATTGAGCTAAATGTACTATTTGTGGAGCCTCTTGTGTATTCAAATTGACTGGCTGTGTAGGCTCAACAAGTACTGAAGCCCTATCTTGAAAATAACTTGGGAGATGATCAAGTACCTCATCCTTAGGTGTCTCGGAGAGGTTTTCACCCTCAGATACATCCTTTATTTTTACTTTTTTAGGTTCTGACACCGTCACACAGTGGTTTTCGCCATCAAAACTCTTATTCTTTTTTTCTTTTCTTTTCATTTTGTGACTAAGGTACTTGATATCTGGTTTTGTCATGCTTGTAGTTGGTTCACTGGTGGAAGAGACTACGAGTTCAAGGGCATTTAGGTAACATGCTATTTCATAGTCATTTTGGAAAGTTAGGAGCTGAGGCTCTTGATAGTGCTGAGACCAATAGATTAGATGAGGATTGGCAAGGGGTGGGTCAATGACTAGTTTAATGTTGTGTATGTGAATGACATCATCTCTAATGATCGCAGAGTTAGGGTCTGTCAAGTATCCCTCTAAGGTGCCCAAATAAGGACTTATCCTACCAAGAGAAGCATCATCCACTAAAGTGACTCATGGATTCCAATCCTCTAATCCTACACTAGACTTGTTAGCTACCTTGGGTTGGGAACCATATGTATGGACAACATCAATGTCCATGTCAATTGTGGAACAATCAGAGAGAGATTCCCATTCATACTCATGTGAGTTCGTATTTGAATCCCAGCTGGGATGTTTACACCAAGCATATTTTCTACCTTGAGGTAGAGGCTTTGATGTCACCAAGGGCAACACCTTCTTGAATGCCATTTGTGTATTGATGTTATTGAATAGGATCCTTAACATGATCTTCAATAGTGGATACTTCTGGTTCTAGGTCTGAAACTGTTGGATTGGTAATTGGAGTATCTGAATCTCCCCAAAGGAGATTGGCGGAAGGGACCCAATCTTCACACCTATCTTGTTGATTTTGCAAATTGGGTATGTAGCTTGACTCATCATCACTATTTGTTGCAACAAGGATAGGAGCAGTTTTCTTGTTTTGATTTTCAAAACCTAGGCCAACCGTTGTCTTAGACCTGTGGCCAAAAAGAGCATGATCAAGTGGTTCAGCTCTAGCATCTAATCTGTGACTAAGAGGACCATGACCTGGATAGCCCATACTTTTGACAAGAGTGTACCCTCTTCCATAGACCTTAGGAGAGGGACAAAAGTTCTCATTATGCATGTATATGTCTTCTCTATAGATCTAGTCCTTGACAACTACCTCTTCTTTTCATCCTGGATGGGCACTAAGGACTCTACAAATGTACCAAATAGAGTCATTGCTGAAGATGAAGGACACATCTCTTGTGAAGGTTTACCATAGGACCTAGGTGAGACTGGCAGTTTTGTAAAGGAGTCAATTTGATATCCTCCCATACCAAGGTCTATGGCTTTAAACTTATTCTGAAATTGTGCTAAAGTGACATCAAAATCCTCTACTTCTCTGTTGAGAGGAACATGAGTCCCTGCTGAAATTGCATTAATAGATAATGTGCTATCCTTGGGTATACAAACTTCTACTCAATTATAGGGGAACTTAACACATTGGTGGTACGTGGATGACATCACTTGCATGTCATGGATCCACGGTCTACCAAGTAGGATATTGTATGCTAAAGGATCGACATCAACAATTTGGAACAAAATGTCCTTTTCAATGGGGCCAATCCTAACTAGAAGGACAACCAAGCCTTTGGAGCTTCTCTTTGCCTCATCATAGGCTTTAATGGTAATTTTCTTCCGGGTATCAATAACTTGCTTAGAATAACCTAGTATCTTCAACAAACTCAAGGGACAAATATTGAGCCCAGGACCCCCATCAATCAACACATGCCTGACATGGGTCTTGTCGATCATGACTTCGATATGAAGGGAAAGATTATGCAGATGGCTCAAAGCTTTGTCATCTTCTTCTAAGAATGTTAGGTAATGAGGGCTGGCAAGGTGGTTAACCATGTTTTGGAATTGGTCAACATCTATTTTGTTTGGAATTGATTAACTAGTAATTGCTTGAAGTGTTCTCGCTGTGATCTACCAGTGTAAACATTCTCAAAAATCAAACATCACAATAGCATTCATAGGATTTTATTGCTTTGATATCACAATTGCTTGTCTTGGAAAGGTTGCTTTTGCCCTTGTGAAAGTGTTTTATGACATGTTTGATCACCTACTATTTGCAAACCTTTCTATTTACTGTTGTCATTGTGCTTGAAATCGAAAAATCCAACCTTCAAACTAAAATTTTGACCAAACTACCCTTAAAACTGAGATTTTTAGCACTCACTGGTCAAGAGTCGTACAATCCTAAAACTATATCACACAGTGTACTAAGAATTATCATGTGATAGTTCGTCACTGGAAGACTATCACACTACTTGCCTAGAAAATATTGCACAGGTTGCCTAGAAACTGTTGCACTGCTTACTGCGAAATATCGCCTAGTCAGAAACTATCATATTGTCAGCCTGGAAACTATCGCACACAGTCTTTTTGCTGCCTGTCTGATTTATGTAATTTTCAATCTTTCCTTAGTCGACCAGATTTTAGTAGGTGACTTACTCTGCTGCTAGAAACCTATTTGTACCTTGGGTTTCTATTTTTAGACCCCTTGAATTAGTGTTCTCTGATTTTACAAAGTAGTCTTGCTTGGCATCAATAAGTTAGGAATTATCCTTGTTGAAAAAGTACACCTTTAGATTCTTTGGTAACACGCTTGGAGAGTTTCAGTACTCTTTTGTCCAATTCACTTCCATCAAAATTCAATTTCAATTTCAAATATATTTTGGTAAATCCATCCTCTTGGTCCATATGTGTTAGGATACTCATCCTTTTATTATACACCTCTGTGGCAATGTTGGTTTACACCTTTTTGCAGCTTTCTATCTCACCATCTCTTTTTGGACAATTGAACACTTTTACTATCCTAGTTTGGTATTGACATTTCATAAGGTCATCTTATCACCAAGGGTCTCTTTCTTTCATGTTGGTTACGACAAGGTACCAAGTTAGTCAAGGAAAATGACCTCAAGTTGTCTTTGAACAATTACCCTTAGTCCAAACTCGTCAAAAGTGAAAGGGAAAGAAACTCATCTTTGATCAATCACCTAGGAGCGAGTTTGAGGCTTGGTTTGACCCAAAGAGCAATCCTAGTGAGTTGAGTACCTCTTTACCATCTTCTCAATCAAATATGGACATGAGCTACACCTTGACTAGAAAACAAAGGGAAGCGATGGATCAAACTCTTGATGACATTTTCCAAAGACATAGGGATAACATGTTGTTTGGTGATGACAATCAACCTAAATCACCCCCTATTAACTCAAGATATTTAGACACCCATCAAAGAGCTGAAAGACATTATGGGCAAGCTCACCAAGATTCACGGTCACAACATGAAGACCAAAATAATGAATCTAGCGATGCTCATGTGAATGCAACATTCACTAATAACTTGTTCAAACATTCAAGGTCCAATTCGCCGCTCAAAACAACCTCAAGATATGCAAATGAAAGGCTTGAAAGAATTGAGCGAAAAAAGAAAGCCTTTTTGGACGAACAAGCCGCTAAAGAAGAAAGCTTTAGACACCTAGAGGAAGAGCAACAAGCCTTGCTAGAGTTGAGAAGAAAAGCATTCCAAGAGGAACAAGATAGGCTTTTAGCCCAACAACTCAACAACCAATTCAACAATAGGGGTACCAACAGTGGAAACAACTCTCCACCCTCTACTCCCTCAAGAACCCCAAGAAGTAGAAGGTAGTCAAGGACCCCTTCAAGATCTCCTAGTCCTAGAGGAAGAAGGATTTCACAACATAGGAGATGAAAACCTCCTAGGAACTTGAGACAAACCTCCCAACGAGCTTATCATGGCTCTCAACATGGAGGAAGTAATGCAAATTTTGATGATCAAGATTTTATGAGAATGCAACAAGAGCCACTATTCCAACAATATGTGGAGAAGTACCTTGATCAAAACAAAGATAGGTTCCTAGAGAGCTTGATTAATAAGGGTGCTAGAGTCCCTTACAACTTTGATGTGGATAGGAGAATCAAGAAACAAGGACCCTCTCAAGAAGAGGAGATCAAGCAACTCAAATGAATGATGGAAAAGGTGTTGGCACCTAAAAGTTCCTTTTCACTTGATTCTATTTGTCCCAATCCTTTTGACAAAAGTGTGAGTATGATGGATTTTCC
>BSBK01007354.1:297500-337500 GCA_027943335.1 Chamaecyparis obtusa
GCAAAGAAACTATTGAAGAATTTTGGCAAGATTTATCAAGCTAAATCTTTAGTAAGTAAGATTTTATTGAGGAAGAAACTATATTCCTTGAGAAATGGAGGAGGGCGAACAAATTAAAGACTGCATAGAAGTGTTTAATATGTTGGTGGATCATTTGGTATCAAATGACTTGTTAAGAGGGACAAGGATAAGAAATGATAGATTTAGCTTCATTCTTTGTTTGAGTCATGGGATTCTCTTGTTACAAACATCTAAAACACTTATGTTATTTTGAAAACTGGAGATGTGGTGGGTTCTTTTCTTTTTGAAGAGACAATGAGGAAGGTATCTATTAGCTCCAAGGAGACCCTAGTAGTTCATGGAAGATCTAAGGAAAAAAGAAAGAAGAATGAGAATTGTAATAAATTCAAATCCAAGGGAGTCCAAATCTCCTGAAAAAATCCAAAGTCATTTGTTGGAATTGCAGTAAGCGTAGACACATCTCTAAGGACTCCAAACAAGAATAAAAGAAATTTGATTCTAATTCTAAGTCTAGAAAGAAACATGGTGATGTGTTCATTAAAAATTTGGTCACTCATGCATGTGATGATGCATGGTTAATTGACTCGGGTACATATTTTCATATTAACTCTAATAAAAATTAGTTATTTGAATATAAAGAGTTTAATGGAGGTAAGGTGTACTTGGATGATAATTTTTATTTAAATATTGTTGGTCGTGGTAGAGTTAGAATTGGGTTTCTTAATGATATAATAAGAAGGATAAATAGTGTGTTGTGTCTCCCTAGTTTAAAACAAACTTTGTTATCTATGAAAAAACTAATAGATTTAGGTATGAAGGTAGTTGTTTTGAATGTAGGAAGAAAAATAGTGAGAGGTGATATGGTGATTTCAAGAGATGTCAGAACTAGCACATTGTATAAGTTGGGTGCATACATTTTTTAGTGTAATTTAGTACTTATTTGAAGATCAAATCTATGGATACTTCATTGAAAAGGGTGATGGTTTCACCTTTTGCAGATGGTCATAGATTTTGGGTATCGAAGGGTGCTTTTTGTTCTAAATTAAAGTTACCTATGGATAAGACTATGTTATAGCACTGGAGACTTGGCTGCATTGAAGAGAAGGGTCTAAAGACCTTGAAAAATAAAAACCTTGTTGAAGGTTTACATGATTGTAATCTTGAATTTTTTTCTACGAGCATTGTATTTATGGTAAACAAAGTTATGTTTAATTTTACTCAATCTCTCATAAATGATATGGTGTTTCAGATCTTATCCATTTTAATGTGTAACCTAGTCCTGTAGATGGAACTGTTGGAAGATTGTTGAGCATGTCAGAGTTTTGGATTTGGGTGTGCTGACATTAATGTTTTATCATTGATATCAACATACTAGTTGTTGTTTCAGATAGTGTGTTCAGTACATTTGGTATAAAGGATTTTAGTTGATCAAGTGCTATGTTGAAGATCTTGAGTTATGATTGTGAGGTATTATTAAGAGGTGTTTATAGATCATCTATAGAGGTTCGCAGAGGTTGGTATGACAGTTTGAGTAAGGGATGATCAAATTGTTAGTGTCACAATGTTCTTGTGAACAATATATGAGTATTTTGGGTTGGTATGACTAGGATTTGATGTTTTAGAGGTTACGAAGCTGGTGATTGCATGATTCCTTATCATTGAGTTCACAGCTAGTGTTGTTCATGATTCAGAGTACAACAAGCTATCTTTTGTTATAACAGAGTTTGATATTTTAGTGTTCTTGTTGATTAGAGATAAAGATGAGTCTAGATTTCATATTGGAGATAATGCAAAGGTTCTGAATGGTATTCATGTTGCTTTTTTATGTTCTTGGATCATGTGATAATCATGTTGTTGGTCCACATTGATTAATGTGATCGAATTTGTTGTTTTGGTAGTATGTTGGCATTTCTTCATTTCGGTACTAGTCGACTTGATGGAGTAACATGTTGTGATTCTTGGTGTTGTATTGGTGATGGTATAGCATGTTTGAGGTTGAAGATTTTTGTCCTATCTAAGTCTTAGCCAACTTGATTTGGATCACATTGGTGATTGATCATATTTCTTATATATTTTATTGTAATAGGTCTTAGTTGACCTAGTAGAGGACTATTCTTTGTAATCAGTATAAATGAAATATCATTTTGTAATTGAGATGAGGTATATGAAAGAGAGGTGTATGTATATGTGTGTTCTGCACTTAAGGCATAGTTTGTACTTTATTGGAACTATTTTGGCATGGGAGATGTTATTTGTTAATTTGGTTGTAATGGACTATATGTCCACCCTGTTGTATTAGAGATAGATTGGTGAACCCGACTGAGAGCTAGATCTAAGATTGTATTATGAGTAGTGAGCTCTTGGAATTGAGCTTGTAGATTGGGATATAAGTCTATGGTTGAAAGTGCATATATTTTTTCTCTATTTTTCTCTTAATCAGGTAATATTTTTGATAGAGTACACTTGTCTAATGGGTATGACTCCCATCAGGGTTTTCCCTTAACCAAGTTTCCTCGAGAACAAATCTTGGTGTTTTGTGTTATATGTTATGGATCTTGTATTATTGTTTATCTTTCATATTTAGGTGGTTAAAGTGGAATTAAAGTAAGTAGGTACACACAACTAATTCACCCCCCCCCCCCCTCTTAGTTGTGTTTACCTCCTTTTGGGCCTAACAATTGGTATCAAAGCTAAGTCATTTTGAAGAAGCTTGACTGCTTGAAGGAGATATGTCATGACAAATATGAAAAAAGAGAGTTTGAAGTTTGATGGAAGAAACTACCTGATTTGGAAGAACCAGATGACTACCTACCTGATATGCATCAGAATAGGAGATGAATACTGGTATATCATTGAGAAGCCTTATACTATTCTGAATGACTTAACAAATGCTACTACAAATGAAAAGAAAAAAATTGAGAATGTGTTAGCAATGAAATCTTTGATCAATACCCTATCTGATTTAGAATATTCACACATTTATGGATTGAGGACTGAACATGAGGTATGGATAAAATTAGAAACTATTTATGAAGGTGACACTTATGTTAAGCAAGCTAAGTTGCAGGGACTAAAAGAAATATATGAAGATGAGTGAAGGAGAAACTACCTTAGTTTATTTACAGAAAATGAATGACCGACTTTGTGAAATTAGGTGTATTGGTGGTACCTTGACAGAGAATGAAGTTGTTGATAAGATTATGAGATCTTTACCAACATGTTACAGTGAGAAAGTTGTTTCTATTGAAGAATTGAGAACTATAATCTACCTATTTCAAGAGAAGATTTAGCGGGAAGACTTTGTGCCTATGAGATGACTACACTTAGTAAGGAACTTTCAAAGGTTGACACTGCATTCAAAGCAACTATGACCAAGTACGACGAGAGAGAAATATCTACAAAGATGAAGTTCAAACACTGTGCTAGAAGGATTAGTAAGAAATAATGGAAGAAGAAAGGAATATTGATGAACTTGAAGACTTGATTGCAAGAAAACTACCTAAGGGCTTCAATAAGTATGAAGGGAAAATACCTTTGAAATTTTTCAATTGTAATAAGATTGGTCATATTGCATCTAGGTGTCTAAATAAAATTTATAAGGATGCTAGAGATAAATCTAAGAAATATCATTCTAAGAGTCATAAGATTTTTTATGTTGCTGAAGAAGGTGTGACAAATGATGAATATGTTGCTAGTGAGGAAGAAATTTCTTTTAATGCTATTAAAGAAGATAATCATAATGAAGAAAAAGTATTGGTTTCATGAGTTGTTAAAAGAGATGAATGGGTCATTGATAGTAGATGCTCACATCATATGACTGGTGATAAAGACAAGTTTTTGAAGCTTGAAGACTATGATGGAGGTGTTGTTAGATTCAGTAATAATTCTCCTTGTTTGATTAAAGGAAAATGATCTATTACTCTTGATGGTAAAAATAGTATTGATGATGTCTTGTATGTTGAAGGTCTAAGTCACAACTTGTTGAGTGTTGGACAACTATTGGATAAAGGGTACGAATTAGAATTTAAGGATGGAAATCACAAGATCATTGGAAGAACATGAAAGCTTATTGCATGAGGTACACAAACTGTTGGTAATCTATTTCATTTGAGAATTGTTGAGAATAAGTGTTTGATTACTAAGATTGATGATATTTGGTTATGACATAGAAGACTTTTCCATGTGAACTTTGATAATATGATGAAAGTTAGCACTACTCATGATGTGAGAGATTTACCTAAACTTACAAAGCCTAACAATATGTGCAAAGAATATCAATTGGGAAAGCTAACTAGATCTACTTTCAAGAATAAGACACACTCTATAAATGGGTTGTTGTATTTAGTGCATACAGATCTATGTGGTCCTACTAAGACAAGACGTTATTTTGATGATAGATACTTTATGCTATTTGTTGATGATTATTCAAGGATGATGTGGATTACATTTTTGAAGGAAAAATTAAAATCTTTTTCAGAAATTTTAGATATTCAAGATATTGGTGGAGATAGGATCCAAAAGAAGATTAAAGTGTCTGAGATTAGACAGAGGTGGAGAATTTACATCTGATAATTTTTATGCATTTTGTGAAGCATATGGGATAAAAAGATAGACATCTATTATGTGAACCCCATAACAAAATGGTGTTGCTAAGTGAATGAACGAGACTATCCGAGACACAACTAGGACTATGATGATTGAAGGAAAAGTTCTGCAGATCTATTGGAGAGAAGAAGTGTGCACCACAATATATACCCTGAATTAGGTATAAATTAAGCAAGGAATTGATAAGACTCCTTATGAAATTTAGCATGGTCATATTCCTACAGTGAAACACTTTAGAATTTTGGGAAGTAAATGCTACATTAAGAGGGATGAAGATATTGGAAAGTTTGATCCTATAAGTGTTGAAGGAATATTTATTGGATATTCTACAAAGAGCAAGGCATATAAGTGTTATAAATATAGATTAAAGAAGATTGTTGAAATTAAAAATGTCAAAGTTGATGAGAATGAGAAGAGATTAAAAAAAATCTGCAGATATGACATGATTGAAGAAGACAATCAGATTGTCGAAGTGCATAACTAGAATTAGGGTGAACTGAAAGAGCCAAAATAATCAGCAGAAAATGAAGTGGATATTAATACCTAAGGGTTTTCTACATAGTCTACATTGAAAGCTCCAAGGTATGTAAGGATTAATCATTCTGAAGATGTCATTATTGGTGATAATAATAGAGGTGTTCAGACTAGAAGAAGAATTGCTAGAGATGAAACATGTTTTCTATCTAAATTTGAGCCTAAAGATGTTAAAGAAGCATGTTTTGATGAGAGTTGGATGAAAGAAATGAAATAGGAAATTGATCAGACTAAAAAGAACAAGACTTGGACTCTTGTTCCTGGATCTATTGATAAAAATGTGATTGGTACTAAATGGGTATTAAAAAACAAGCTGAATGAAGATGATAAAGTGGTTCAGAATAAAGCAAGACTGGTATGGAAAGGGTATTCACAAATGGAAGGTATTGATTTTACTGAGACTTTTTATCTTGTATCTAAACTAAAAGTTGTTAGAATACTTCTTGCATATGCATCTTATAAAAAATATAAGGTCCATTAGATGGATGTTAAGTCTACATTCTTAAATGGTGAACTAGAGGAAGATGTTTATATTGAGCAACCTGATGGTTTTACTGAAGGAGATATGGTTTGTAAATTACAGAAAGCCTTGTATGGATTGAAGAAATCTCCTAGAGCTTGGTATGCTAGACTGGACATGTATTTTTCAAAGATTGGTTTTAACAAAGGAGTTGTGGATAGTAACTTATATTTCAAAATGATTGATGATAATGTCTTTGATTGCTAAAGTATTTGTTGATGATATCATATTTTGTGGAAATGATGAGTTGAGTAAAGGTTTTGTTGATGAAATACAAAAAGAATTTTAGATGTCTATGATAGGTGAAATGAAATCATTTCTTGGATTGTAAATTACATAGCTAGATAAAATAATTTTGATTACTCAGTCCAAGTATGTTAGAGAACTATTGAGGAAATTTGGTATAGAAGACTCAAAACTGGTATGAACCCCTATGGTTACTGGTTGCAAGATGACTAAGGATGATGATTCCCCTTGTGTTAATCATACATTATATAGATATATGATTGGTGGACTGTAATATCTAACTCACTCTAAACTGGACATATCAAATGTTGTTGGAATTGTTGCAAGATTTCAAGCTGAACTGAAGGAATCTCTTATGGTTGTTGTAAAAACAATTTTCAAATACTTGAAGGGTATAATTGACTATGGATTATGGTATGAAATAAGTTGATGACTTTACTCTATGTGCATACATGGATGCTGATTGGGTAGGTAATATGGATGATAGAAAAAATACTTGTGGGGGTGCATTCTTTTTGGATAAGAAGCTAGTTTCTTAGACTAGTAAGAAGCAAGATTGTATTTCTCAATCTACTACTGAAGTTGAGTATGTTGTTATTGCAATTAACTATAATCAAGCTATTTGGATGAAGAAAATGTTAAAAGACATAAGACATTAATGAACCTATTGTCATTCACTGTGATAACTCTAGTGCTATAAATATCTCAAAGAATCACGTTTTACATTCAAATACAAAGTATATTTCTATTAAGTATCATGTCTTGAGGGATAAAGTTAATAAAAAGGAAGTAAAGTTGGAATTTGTGTCTTATAAGGAATAGTTACTGATATCTTTACAAAGCCTTTGTCAAAGGATAATTTTGTGTATCTCAGGGAAAAGCTTGGGGTGATTGCCCCTATGGATTAGAGCTAATTATAGCATTAATCCAAAGAATCTATTAGAACATTATTTGTTCGATTGATGAGATTTGGGGACTAATCCTTAGGGGGAGACTTCTTATGACTATTTATTGGTTTGGTATTTTTGATATCTTTGATCATTTTCCATTGATGTCAAAGGGGGAGAAGTTGTGTGAAAAATAGAGATTAGGGATATTGAGAAGAGGTTTGAAGCTGAATATTTAGAGTGATCAGGTGGATATATGTTTGAGTGATTAGGTGGATATATTGATGTCTTTATGCATCGATCAATTTTTCACTTCATATGTTTCTATCAATGCCAAAGGGGGAGAGTTGGAAGTTTGTTGAGCATGTCAGGGTTTTGGATTTGGGTGTGCTAACATTAATGTTTTGTCATTGATGTCAACATACTAGTTGTTTCAGACAGTGTGTTTAGTACACTCAGTATGAAGGATTTTAGTTGATCAAGTGCTATGTTGAATATATTGAGTTACAATCATGAGGTATTATTCAAAGGTGTCTATAGATCATCTACAAAGATTCACATAGGTTGGTATGACCATTTGAGTAAGGAAAGATCAAGTTGTTGGTTGTTGGTGTCATAGTGTTCCTGTAAACAATGGATGAGTATTTAGTTCAGGATGACTGGGATTTGATTTTTCAAAGGTTTCAAAGATGGTGATTGCATGTTTCATTATCATTTTGTTCAAATCTAGTGTTATTCATGATTCATAGTTCAACAAGCTATCTTTTATTATAATAGAGTTTGGTATTTTAGTGTTCCTATTGATTAGAGATGAAGATGAATCTGGATTTTGCATTGGAGATAATGTGAAGGTTATGAATGGTAATCATGTTTCATATTGGTGTTCTTGGATTGTCTAATGATCATGTTGATAGCCTGCATTGATTAAGGTGATTAGATTTGTTGTTTTGGTAGCGTGTTGGTGTTTCTTCATTTGGGTACTAGCCAAATTGATGGAGTAACATGTTGTGATTCTTGGTGCTACATCAATGATGGTATAGCGTGTTTGAGGTTGAAGATTTGGGTCATATCTAAGTCCTATCTAATTTGATTTGGATCGCATTAGTGATTGAGCATATTGCTTATATCTTTTATTGTAATAGGTCTAGTCGACCTAGTGGAGAACTATTCTTTGTAATCGGTATAAATGAAAGATCATTTTGTAATTGAGATGAGGTATGTGAGAGAGAGGTGTATGTATATATGTATGAGAGAGAGAGGTTAGGATTAATTTTAAATGAAGGGCTAGGATTGTATGAGAGGGATAAGGTGAATGCCAAGTGGAAAAGGTGGTTGATCATATAAGATGAGGTGTTTCCCATACAGGTATGAGAAACCTAGGAATGAGGAATGAGTTTGACAAGTAGAGGTGTGGACAAGGCTTTTGAGGATACCTATTTTGAAAGACTCAAACCAAACAAAGATTAGATTTTAGTCTAAGCATGAAATCAATACAAAACAAATAAACTCTAAGCTAGCCACCTCAAATTGAGCTTAAACAGGTCACCCAAGCACTGTTTGATTTGCTCTTGCTTAAGGGGATGTGGGTGTGCTCTCTAAGCACTTGGAGCATGTTCCTTATGCATTTTAGGATGGATTGAGATTCATGAAAACCCTAAAAATGACACAAAATAGGTATAGAACACCTGATTTGCCCCTAAGGCCTCAAGGATCCAAATGATGCTGAAATGAATATTAAGCTACATGATGTTTATGCTAAGATTGATTTTAACCAAATAGAGATGTGATGATGATGATATGCTATGTAAAACAATGAAATAAACTATGTTAATCCATTATTGATATATTAAGATGAGCTAAAATGCTTGAAAGTAAGCTAAATTAGGATGATTATGCTAAGGCTAGAAGTAAAAGGGCATGATAACAATGCTTAAAATGAAAGGTGAATGGTTATTTTGCTCTTGGAAATGAGGAGCATTTATAGGATTTGGGGAGGAGGAACGAGTGGCCAGGATCAAAATCCTTAAGAGAGGCCAAGATTCATTCAAAGGGAAGCACATGGATTGTGCTAGTTCAGGGCCACCTCCTTGTGACAAGTGTCATAAGGGCATTGGGTTGAAAGATGGGAGGGATGTGCACAATTTGGGAAATGTGCCTAGGGTCAAAAGGTGTAAGAAAGGGGTGAGGGGCTTCTTAAATGCATGATAAATGCATGTAAGAGGGATAAGGAGGCCTTAAATGCACTTAATGCATGTAAGAGAAGTTTCTAGAAGTTTGTTGACTTTGGGTTAAGCTTAGGAGTTGGCTAACCTTGGTTAGGGAATGTGACAGGATTAGGGGAGGGATTAGGATTAGGATTAGGACTTTCTAGAAGAGTCTAGAATTTCCTTAGGATAAACATGGATTTTAGGAAATAGATAAAGATTTATTTATTTCCATGGTTTAGTTTGAGAATATTTATTAAAATGAATTTAATAAATATGAGGATTAAATATTTAATCTTAATTAAATATTTTGAGTTGGGATTAGGGTTAGGAAAAGAGGGGATTAGCCTTTAATCGAAATTAAAGAAGGATTAGAAGATTCTGGAAGAGGTTAGTGGTCTTAAGGAAATTGGCCAAGTTTTGGGCAAAAAATAAATAAATAATTTATTTTGTGATTTTTGGTCAATTTATTAATTAAATAATTAATAAATAAGGAGATAATGTTTAAATAAGATTTAAACATTTTTGGGAGGGATTTCTTAATTAAATATTTTTAATTAAGATAAAAGGATTTAATGACATAAAAATAAATAAATTAATTAATTAATAAATGATGATGTCATCAGGGATTTTTCAGAAAATAAAAATACTTTATTTTCTAAAGGATTTTTAGGTGTCTACATTTTGCCCCTCTTTGATGCAATGCCGCAAGTGGCATGGCATCAAAGACAAGAAAATAAGATGCCCAAGGCTGGAATTTAGAGGAATAAGGGGTTGTGCCCCCTCGAGAAAATAACGCAAGGAGTAGACATTGGAGAATTTTCTCGAAAGGAAACAGAAAATGAAGGACCTAGGAAGAAGGGGAGATAAATAACCAAGCTTCCAAGAGCAAAGATGAGTGAATGCAAGATGGGATGGAATGCAAAATGCAGGATGCAGCTACATGAGAGATGCAAGATGCAAGATTAATTTATATGATGCAAGATGCAGGGGATTTGGGGAAGCTCCAAGTGCAAATGTGGAGACCACAACCTAGTTTAATATAGCAATGCTAGAGACCTACCAAGGATACTAGGATCACGAGGCCTTGTCACCAACGTTGCATAGGACTGATGCTAAAAAGACACGTAGGGTTACCCCAGCATCACACATGAAACCTAGAGGAGGCATGGTGGAAATGATGCTGAAGAAACCACAAACACATGACTGACTCATAGGTAGAAGCAAAAGATCAAAAGACCTTGCCCTAGATTGTCCTCATTCGCAGCGCACCATGATATAAAGGATCGTGGTGACTGTGAGTAGAGAACAACGAGAAGCCATAAAAGATTAACAAGACCCAAAGGATAAAAATCCAAGGTCAAAAGGATAACTCCAAAAGACAACCTTTGCCAAGGAGAGAGATTTGATTTGATTGATGGTGGAAAGATTTGTCTGAACGTGTGGAAGGATGCATCGACATGGACCTAGTGTGCTTGGTGGAAGATTAGGTCAGACAGGAAGGATACAACTGAGGGGACCCGTGATTAGGCTTAGGTTAGACAAAATAGAAGCATACATCTGTGTAGACCTGATGCTGATGGGGAGAATGTTGTGTTGCTGATTGACAAATGATGAAGTTCAAAGATGGTCATGATGATCAAGGATAGTCGACAATTGATGTTGCTGAAGTCTGAGGTTGGGTAGGACAAGATTTCTGACCAGATACTGCTGCAGGACTAACAAGGATATGTACAACAAGATAGCTACAAGGGCTGACTGACACAAAGGATGGGACCTAAAGACACATATGTACAAATGAGTTTAGGAGGAGACACAACTGATGCTATGGTACAAGACTCAGGATTAGGATGTACAAAGAACCTGGGGATGAAGCTGAAACTCCAAAGATATGCAAGACGATGCCCCAGTTGGGCTGGAAAGCCAAGATGGACTAACAGAAGATGTGTCCTGAAATGACACAAATTTGGGAAGGACATATTCCAATGATGATGATTGGATTGAGATCAAGGCTTGCTACAAGACTAAGGATGTGATTTGGATTGGTTGGCTTGATCTTGGATGTTGGATAGCTAGAGGATGTGGATAGGATTGGAAGATGGCTTGCAATGTTTGGAGATGGATAAATGGCATTGGATTGCAATGAGGGTAGCCTATAGCTAGATACCAATAACAAGGGAAGATACTAGGTGATGGAAAGATGGAGGAAATGCTTAGGATGAGGATGATGGAACTGCTAGGAGATTTGGATGGAGGAAGATTTGGATTTGGATGGAAGAATGCTTGAGGATTGGATAAAGGAAGATTTGGGGAGATTGGATGGCAGATTTGCTTGAGGATTCGAAGATGGAATGCTAGAGGAACTGCTGAGGGATCTGGATAGAGGAATGCTTGGGGAGATTGGATGGCAGATTTGCTTAAGGATTGAAAGATGGATGCTGGAGGAACTGCTGAGGAATCTGGCTAGGGGAATGCTTGGGATTTGGGGAGATGGAAAGATTTTGGATGAAAGATAGTCTCCAAGGAATATGTCACTAAGGAATAAGATGCCCCCTGCTTAGGATAGTTCATGTATTCAGAGGTAGTAGGATGGGGTACGATTGGACAGTAGATATAACGAAAAGAGGATGAGGAAGGTAGATGGAAGTTAGGATGAATGGATTGGATAGAGGATATGTAGTTGAAAGGTGTGATGGATGCCAAGGAGGTGCCCAAAAAAGCATGTATACCTGGTAGTCTTTGTTTTGTCATCAAGATCCAAAGGAGGATGAAGGAGGTGAGAGACAAATGGGATGGAGGAGATGTTGGATAAGAGGTGATAGAAGGGAATGGCCCCCCAACTGTAGAAAGGAATTGGGGGGAAGGCCTACGCATGACACCTGTTTGCCAGGTTTTCACCATGGTACTTGTCCAAGGTGCTTGAATTGCCAAGTTTTCACCATTGGACGAATGTTTTTGTCTTTTTCTTCCCTTTTTTTTTTTTTTTTCTTTCTTTCTTTTTTTGATATTTTGCTCTTGATTTTTCCAATTTTTTTATGGATTTTTTGATTTTTGCTGACTAGATGCTAACCTTCTGATATTTCTGATGTGTTGCTATCTTTCTAATTTGATGTTTGTCATGTTGCTGACTTTCTAATTTTGCTGAGCTACTGATTTCTCTGATTTGTCGCTAACTTTCTTCACTAATCTTCTGATTTACTTGGATGTTGGTACAACTTTGCTAGGATGGATGGATTTATGCAAAAGCATAGATTGGATGGGGTAGATGGGATATATGGTGGTAGAAAGTGTTTGGATGGAAAGATGGAAAGTGATCATGATAGGGGGATGTTGTCAGGATCAACATTGGCACATGTTGCGAGGAAGGTGGGTGAAGTGGATGGGTTTCAGAAGATAGAGGTAGATATGATGGAGGATTTATGCTAGGAGATTTAGGATCATTGGGATCCAAAATAGATTGAGGAGATGGAGGAGAAGACTGAGTAGCTGGGGGATTAGCAACTTTGGATGCCATTGTAGATGTTTCTTTTAGATGCATTACATCTTTTTGCTTTGGGATCCACATCATTTTTGCTTGAGCTTTGGTGGGCCTTTGTGGCCATTGGTATGCATCAGATTTTTCTTTTTCTTTGGTGGGCCTTTGCGGCCATTGGGATGCTTCAAATTTTTATTTTTCTTTGATGGCCCTTTGTGGCCATAGGGATGCTTTGGATTGCTTGATTGGATTTTTCTTTTCTTGAGCATGTTGTTTAGACTGGACATGGCAATCTTTGGATTTTTGTGGATATTTCCCTTTATTCATATTGGATATGACATCCAAATTGTGGGGAGCATCAGAGTGAATATGAGGAGATGTGTGAGATGGAGGAAATGTGAATGGAGAGATGGAAGGAGATTGGTAGATAGGATATGTGGGCATGTGCCTTTGTTGATCCCGACTAGGGATGCTTGGATTTTGGATGAAAGACTGAGTAGGATAAAATGGGGGATGATATTTTGGGATGTAAGGTCCCAAAATGGATTTGGTATGTAGAGGATATGTGCTGGAAGATTTCGGGACATAGGGACCCAAAATGGATTTGGAGGATGAAGAAGGAATGTGATAGGTTGTCCTGGGCCGTAATGATGGAGGAGGAGGAATAGCATTGTATGTTTTGGGAGATGTGATGGTGGGTTTGGAAGGATGCTTGAATTTAGCTTTAGTTGTACAAACATTTCTGGAGGAAGTGCCTTCTTCTGATGTGTGACCAATGCCACATAACTTTGGATTTTTCTTGTCTTGGATAGGCTCTAGATTTCCTTGTTAATGGATGCCTAGGCCTTTGCCTTGATAATTCCATTTCTTGAGCATTTTATCCAAACAAGGATATTTCTGACTTGGGGAATATGATAAACATCCAGTTTCTAGTTCCTTGATGGAAGATATGGAACTTATTGCTTCTGCTTCAAGTGGGTTACCTCTGACAAATGTAAGTGGTCCAAGAGGATAGAGTGCTGGCAGCTGGATAGTTTGGATCGGAGGATCCTCAAGAGGAGAGGATGGGATGATGGGATCTTGACTGGGATTGGGAGATAGTAATAGATCTTGAGATGGAGGAATAGGGATTGTAGGATCTTGGATTGGAAGACTTTGGATTGTAGGATTTTGGATTGGGGGTGATGGAAGCAATAGGACATGTGATGGGGGAAGTGAAGGGATTGGATCTTCATTTTCTTCTACAAGTATTTCAACATGCTTTTGGACAAGATCTTGACATGGTAGGTTTTGTGTGGATAGAGTGACGGGGGATGTATGGATGGACTCTTTGAAGGGGGTGGATGGAAGGATGGGAGATTCTATAGCTGTGATGGTAGGAAGAAGGGTGAACTCATGAGGCTCATTAGATATGCTTTGGATAATACTAGGAGGAGGTAATGTTGGTAGGCATTAGATGGAGACTACAGATGGAAGGGACTCAATGATGTTAGGAGACGAAAGAAGATCAATGAGTGGGATGTATAGAAGATAGATAATAGATGGGAGCAATGGATGGGCCTCATCAATGATGGCTTCACATGAAGGATTGAAATGGCTTGGCTCTTCATTTTTAGGAGTGGGATTTGTTATTGGCTTCCTTGTGAAACTCCTTGGAGACTTCCGGATTGGAGGAGGTGAAGGATTAGAATGTGTAGAAGATGGGGGGCTTGGATGGTCCTCACATGAAGGTGGGGTGGAAGATTTTGAATTTCCTTGAGGGGATGATGGTGCTAAAGAGGTAGAGGTGATGGATCGAGGTGTGAGATATGAATCAGTTTGAAGGATGCACTCTGCTTGTGGGAGGGGATTTTTGGAAATGTGGTTTGGAATAGAAGATAGTGGATTGAGATAGGATGGAGGATTGGGGAAAAGGATTGGAAGACTTGGTGTTTGGTTTTGAAAGGGTTTTGGAGGATAAGTGGATGGAGGTTTTAGATAAGGGAAGTAGCATGAAGTGTTTTGAGGGGATGGTGGTGATTGGGATATGACCATAGCAAGAGATGGAGGTATGAAGGATGCATATGGAGGATGTGTAGGTTTAAGATAGGGATAAGTTGTGGATGGATAAGATAATGGATTTGCCTAGTCGAGGACATGAAAGGGAGTGCTAGTGGATAAGCATGAAGGCATGATAGGATATTTAGGAGGAATGATTGGATGTTGGGGGATGTTTGGAGAAAACTTGCTAAGATTTTCAAAATACGTATCGTGATCTACAAGGCTTTCATCATCATTAGGATAGGATGGATTGAGAGGAGAGACATAATAACCAAACTCATCATAATAGTTTTGAGACATGCTGTCTTGCGGATGAGTTGGATAAGGATGAAGGATGAAGATGGATTGGAAGACTAAGACTCAGATTGGGATGACTGATAGGATCAGACTAGGATTGGATTTGGCTCAAGATTGGAAGAAGACTGACTCTAGAGGAAGATAGACAAGGGGATGGGGGATGGCTGAGATGACTCTGCTAACCTAAGATAGGAGGAAAGGATGACAAGACTGGATTGAATATGACTGGAAGACCATGGTTTGAGATTTTGAAAGCTTTGGACATTTTCTGGATTTTGGGAGGATTTGGACTGACATGGCTGTTCTGAGTATCTTGAACCAAGTTGTAGATCAGTTTGATGTTTTTCCAATGGCAAAGGATAGATTTCAATAAAGATTTTTGGAAAAGCAATCTCCACAAGGGACAAAGCAACCTTGTGAGATACAAACAAGATAACTGACTCTGATAAAGCTTTGAAAAGTGTATGTTCCAACAAGGTTTTCACAGAGCTTTTGACTATCAAGCACTTCAAATAGATCTACCTAAGGAAGGTGAGTATCAAAATTGCTTGCCCACAGCTTGGTACCCCCTAAAAGGGAATACAAATGGTGAGTAATCTTGAGGTGATCCGGTAAACCCCTTGGATCGGTCCTTGCACAAGGATTTTGATACTTTCGGATGTAGATAGGGTAGGCTCTATTTTATCAAGTTTTTAATAGTTCCTTGGAGTCTCCATACCCAGTTATGCTGACCGCCTATGACTCACTTAAGAGCCTAGCCAACAACGCTAGGGGAGGAATATTTACCTGTCCCCAAACATTTGCATTTGGCACAAAACGCCCGTGGATTAGGAGATATAAGTGAGTACTTTTTGCCTTTACTTTATTTATATACCGGCCGGGGGGATACCAGTTTGAGGTCATTCTCTGAGGAGGAAGTGCTTTTCTCCCTGGATAGGCCTTGCTAAAAGTAGAACAAGTGAACTTGTCCAAGTTCAAATGTTCTACGTTGCTTACTTTAACAAGGATTTTGCAAGAATTGAAAAACTCCTAAATGCACATCAAGCAAGTTTGTTCTTTCTTCCAATTTGATTAAGTGTGATTTTGAACTTTGAAATTGAAGACACAAGTGTTTAAGATTTGATTTGTTCTTTCTCCAAAAGACTTTTCAAGCGTTTGCAGTTGCTTTGACTTGGGCATTCAAGATTGAATTATCGTGTTGATTTAGAACTTTTGAAGTGCTTTGTTTTGTCCTCAAGGCATTCAAGATTGAATTTGTGCTTTGCTTGAATTGAAAAGGAGGGAATAGAGATGCTTGTTCTTTCCAATTTAGATCATTCAAGATTGTGTTTGATTTTCAAACTGATAATGACTCTTAGGACCTAAGTTCATTTCCCTTATTTCATTCAAGATTTATTTTTGACTTTTGCTTAAGAAAAATGAATCCAATATCAATCTGAGAACAAAGGCGACAGGAACTTGAAAGTTCAAAGGTGACAGGAACTTGTGCACAGGCAATAGGAAAAATTTCATAGGTGACAGGAACTTGGATATAGGTGACAGGAGCTTTTGTATAGGTGATAGAGAAATGCTCACAGGTGGCAGGAGCTTGTGCAAAGGTGACAGGAAAAAGTTCATAGGTGACAGAAACTTGTGCACAAGCGATAATAAAAAGTTCACAGGTGACAACAAGTTATGTATAGGCGACAATAACTTGTTTCTAAGCGACAGTGAAATGTACATAGGTGACAGTAAAACATGCATAGGGGACAGTAACTTGTTTATAAGCGACAGTGAAATGTGCATAGGTGACAGTAAACATGCATAAGCAACACTTAAACATGCACAAGCGACAACAGAATATTTACAGGTGATAAATGAAATCCTGATAGGCGATAATGAAATGATTATAGGTGAGAATTATATATGTGGATGCGTGAATGTTTATCTCATAGGCGTGATTATTTCTATTTCAGGCGATAGAAAAGAAGTTTAGACAGAATAGAAGTTATCGAGCATGAAAAATCTTTAGGAAGTAGGCATCGATACAGAGCTTGTAGGCATGATCATACTCTTTGTAGGCGTGACTGAACTATGTTTAGGTGTGACTGAACTGTGTGTAGGCGACATTTCATCTATTTCCTGCAAATTATTCATGAAAAATGGCAAATATGAGAGTACAAAGTATGATCTAATCAAGCTGATTTGTGGGTTTAGGTCCCACCGGGCGTGCCAAAATGTGGACAAGGCTTTTGAGGATACCTGTTTTGAAAGACTCAAACCAAACAAAGATTAGATTTTAGTCTAAGCATGAAATCAATACAAAACAAATAAACTCTAAGCTAGCCACCTCAGATTGAGCTTAAACAGGTGCACCCAAGCACTGTTTGATTTGCTCTTGCTTAAGGGGATGTGGGTGTGCTCTCTAAGCACTTGGAGCATGTTCCTTATGCATTTTAGGATGGATTGAGATCCATGAAAACCCCAAAAATGACACAAAATAGGTATAGAACACCTGATTTGCCCCTAAGGCCTCAAGGATCCAAATGATGTTGAAATGAATATTAAGCTACATGATGTTTATGCTAAGATTGATTTTAACCAAATAGAGATGTGATGATGATGATATGCTATGTAAAACAATGAAATAAACTATGTTAATCCATTATTGATATATTAAGATGAGCTAAAATGCTTGAAAGTAAGCTAAATTATGATGATTATGCTAAGGCTAGAAGTAAAAGGGCATGATAACAATGCTTGAAATGAAAGGTGAATGATTATTTTGCTCTTGGAAATGAGGAGCATTTATAGGATTTGGGGAGGAGGAACGAGTGGCCAGGATCAAAATATTTAAGAGAGGCCAAGATTCATTCAAAGGGGAGCACATTGATTGTGCTAGTTCAGGGCCACCTCCTTGTGACAAGTGTCATAAGGGCATTGGGTTGAAAGATGGGAGGGATGTGCACAATTTGGGAAATGTGCCTAGGGTCAAAAGGTGTAAGAAAGGGGTGAGGGGCTTCTTAAATGCATGATAAATGCATGTAAGAGGGATAAGGAGGCCTTAAATGCACTTAATGCATGTAAGAGAAGTTTCTAGAAGTTTGTTGACTTTGGGTTAAGCTTAGGAGTTGGCTAACCTTGGTTAGGGAATGTGACAGGATTAGGGGAGGGATTAGGATTAGGATTAGGACTTTCTAGAAGAGTCTAGAATTTCCTTAGGATAAACATGGATTTTAGGAAATAGATAAAGATTTATTTATTTCCATGGTTTAGTTTGAGAATATTTATTAAAATGAATTTAATAAATATGAGGATTAAATATTTAATCTTAATTAAATATTTTGAGTTGGGATTAGGGTTAGGAAAAGAGGGGATTAGCCTTTAATCGAAATTAAAGAAGGATTAGAAGATTCTGGAAGAGGTTAGTGGTCTTAAGGAAATTGGCCAAGTTTTGGGCAAAAAATAAATAAATTATTTATTTTGTGATTTTTGGTCAATTTATTAATTAAATAATTAATAAATAAGGAGATAATGTTTAAATAAGATTTAAACATTTTTGGGAGGGATTTCTTAATTAAATATTTTTAATTAAGATAAAAGGATTTAATGACATAAAAATAAATAAATAAATTAATTAATAAATGATGATGTCATCAGGGATTTTTCAGAAAATAAAAATACTTTATTTTCTAAAGGATTTTTAGGTGTCTACAAGAGGATATGTATTTAAGGTGATTTGTTTCTCAAACATGTGTGAGCAACATAGAGAAGTGGAAAATGAAGATTCATTTAAAATGCATGAATTTTTAGGTGGGGACAAGTGTAGGGGGCTCAAGGTGACCACACATGTGTGTGAAAGGTGGTTATTTATGTGAGGGAAAATAGGTGGGGAAAATTTAATATTCCAAAATTTACTCACATGTGTAAATGAGTTTTAAATTGAGGAAAAGGCTAATGGTAGTAGGGATCAAGGTGCTAGGAAAATTAGTCAGGGATTAATTAGTGGGTAGGATCTTAGGAAAAGTGGAGGGGGTTAGGCTATAGGTTATTATAATTAATTAGAATTAATTAAACCTTATGATAGTGGGATATGATATATCCAATTAATTTGAATTAATTGAACATTGGCTAAAAGAGAAATAAAATAATAAATTATTAAAATTAATATGATTAGGGTAGATAATAATTAATTAAATTAAATTAAATTAATTATAAGGCTAAGGAGGGGAATTGACTCATGTGAATCAATAAATTCATACAAGGATGATTTTAGGTGTTTACAATGCTATTCAAAATTGTTGGTGTAATTAAATATTTACTAATTACACTTCACTTATGTTTACTTAGGATAATGCATTTTCATATTAGTTGTCATGTAGACACATAGGAGTTTGCACTTCATTTTAGCACATGGTGTAGGAGAATTCCTCTTTAGGTGGATTTAGTTGTTATCTCATTCCACTTTATGTGTGAGATCCACCTTTAGTACTCCTATCACATTATCATCTTCTCATTATTGCACCTGTTGCATATACTTTGTTGTACAATGGAGGATGATCCACATTTTGGTGGACATGTGACTTCGCCTTGTGCGGTTGATAGGTTCTCTTGCATATCTCCTAGTGATCATGCATTTCCTATATATTCAAGAACATATACTTTGTATTCATTGATTTTGTATCTATTATCATTTGATCAATATTGAATTGATCATTTCATCATATCATTTTACCTATCTCTCTTGTGTTATCAATTGAGCTTCTAGATCTTGGCATTTTCATTCTTTGTCTTACGCAAATTATTACACGGTATCAAAGCCATAGAATATTTCATTGCATAGTCATTAGAGAGCTATTTGCTTCATATTTTGGAGGGTCATGATTCAGACCTAGAGGTGCAATAAATATTGGGAGCATCTAGAGAAAGATATGACCTCACCATTGCATCTGGGTGGCCATTTTGGTGAATTTTGACTAAAATTTCTCCTACCTTGAAAAAAATTCAAATTTGAGGAAAAAAATAAATTTCAAATCAAAATTTGGTAGCTCGATTTGAAAATCATACGTCTGCTTAGTTCAAGTTGACATTTGGAAAATATTTGCTTGCATTACCTCTCTCGTATATCAGACCACACATCTAGATCAGTCTAATGAGCTGCATTGTGAAACTTGTGTTAGAAATAGGGAATACTGAGAGGGGGGGGGGGGTGAATCAATATTCTACAAACTTTATCTTTTGCCCAATTATGGATATAATAGATTATCTTTATACATGCATAACATAAGAAGCTAAACAACATGCATAACAATAAAGAACTCATAACACATTATTTGTTCTCGAGGAAACCCTGGCCAAGGGAAAACCCCGGTGGGGATGGTACCCACAAAGATCCACTAATCAAAAGTATCCTTTTAAGGATGTTGACCCCGTTAGGAGTCTATTACAAGCATATAGTGTATCAGTCTTGATTAAGGGACTATAGGCCTTGTTAGAAGCTTCAACCCTGTTAGGAGTTGTAGTACAAAATGTGATTACCAGATGAGCCCACTGCCCAAACAAGTAATGTACAATATACACTGATTAAAAAATAGGTTAAGGTACATAACCTTCTACTACTTGCATCAATATCACTTCACTGCTCTTTCACTATCACTATTACATATGCTTCATATACTTCACATCATATCACTTGTCCTTCTTTCTCAATAATACTACTTACTGTTGCAATTACAATTAAAATTACATTTACATTTATACCAATAGCTTTATCCAAGAGTTAACATCTATTATGTCATCCCTTTATATTGTTAAGTCATTATTTTGATAAACAAAATAATCCCTTAACTCTTTACTAGTTCTGTCTTCATATGTTGTCATGTCGGCTTCACACTGTCTTTGGTAAAACTATCATAACTTCTTCCGTACATGCCATACTAAATTGTGCTCTGAGATGGGTAATCAATAGACATCATAGAGTCTATGTTCAAGTGTGCAAGCATTGAACTTACTCCAGTCAACATCGCAAAATAAAACTGTGTCCAGGTTCACTGATAAAACATTGTCTCACACTTAGACAAATTTGCAATGTGTTCTGTCATACTTGCTCTCTGACCTATGCAATCTTCATGTGGATCATATGTTTCCATAATGACAACATCTATGTAATCAAATCAGCCAAATTGCCAACAATCTCCCTCTTTGTCATTGGTGGAAACATATGAGAAAATTGGCTAAGTGTACAACTCAAAATCTCAAAATTGTTCAAAACTATGGCCATAGTATAAAATACATACTATCCTTATAACTCCTCAAAAAATTATTGTCTCTAATATAGTACTCCCCCTAAGAGTAACAACCCTTATCATATACTATCAATTTTCTTCTATATATCTCTCCCCCTTTGACAATAATGACAAAATAAGGTAGGGAGGGTCACAAAATTGTATCACAAAAAGTTATACCTCAATTCATTTATTGCAAAGCCAGTAGGCTTGCAACACAATCTACAAAATCTATCTTCATGGCTTCTATCTCCTTCTCCCATGATTTCTTAATGGAATCTGCCACATTAAGTAGTGCGCTTAGTCCATAATAAGTAATTTCACATGCTTGGAGGTTTTCAAAGTTAAATTTATGAAAAGATGTCTTTGCTGAAAGACATTCTTCCAACTGCTCTTCAATTATGCTCAACTTCATAGAAGTATGCTCTCTCAAAAGAGTGTATCTTCTCAGTTTCCTATCTTTCTCATCTTGTACAACTCTGATTTCATCATAAAGTTGCCTAACTTTCTTCTCAACATCACAGACCTTCACATTGGGACTAGACAGAAGGTTTGTTTCATTTAGAATTTCTGCTTCCTTTAATTTTATCTTTTGATCTTCCTTAGTTGTCAAAGTTTTTGATTTTGTACACTGTATGTACAAAGATTTACCTATTTCCAAATGCTTCCTCAAATCCTTGATATAGATATCAAGAGTATTGATATCATTTATGATATTCTAACTGATGTTTAAAAGCATTCTAGCCTCATAGTCTGCTTGTGCTTTCACTTTTGTAATATTAGCTAGGTTTGTGAATTCAGTATCAAAGGTGCTCATTACCTTCTTTGCCTTCTCCATAGGGTCTAATTTTGATATTTGTGTAGTTACAGTACCTTGTAACTTCTCAGTTAGTTCCTTCAGACACCCTTCAAGACTCTTTACTTTCTTATTCGTACCAATGATTTTGTTCAAGGATGTAATCAGTTCCAATTGATCATCATCATCTACTTCTTTTCGCAAATGATCAATCATAGATCCAATTTGAGTCTTCTTTCTAGTCTCAGGAGTAAGACTGATATCTTCTTTGGTGGGAATGAGAACTTGTTCTTTTGTAACTGGTGGTTCTACAACTATTGTCTCTATCATCTCTTCTTCTTTTGTAGCTTCCTGTTCTTCAAAGGCTGAATTGTGAACAATGTTCTCCAAATTCTTGAATACATTTTCATCAGTATCCAAGGTGATTTTTGTACCTTCTACACTCATTGTTTCATCTTCAATATTAATAGCTGGAGAGGAGGGAATGTCCTCTTTTACTTTCTCACCTACTTTCTTTGCTGCAACTGATGATTCTCCAACATATTCTGCCATAACCTTGATAATAGCCTGTTTAGTCTTAGAATTTACTTCTTCATACCTGCCTCCCATAATATGAATTGTTCTCCTTTTGGTTCTTAGATGGGTGCTTAGGGCCTTCATGATTTGATTGAAATGAGCTTCATCTCTTATTTCACAAAGCTTCCTCACAAGCTTTTCTCTAATAGCTGTCTCTTCCTCTGATGCTCTCTTCTTCCTATTCAGAAGTTTGTTATAAAGATCATCATGTATCTATCCTTGAATAGTATCAAACTTCTTGGCAGTCAAGATCATATGCTTCACAACTACATTCTCTAGATTAAGTCTATTAGTATAGTCATAAAGATCATAATATTTGTTCATTCTTGCAAAGTCACCATTCTCAATAATCTACTCATTAAGCTTTTCAACTTTTGGTTTCCAAGCTTTCTTCTTAGTAGTGACATCATCTTTAACTTTTGTAATCTTTCTTGGAATTGGTTGCACTAGAGTTTTATGTCTCTTTCCTGGTCCAATAGTACTCTCCTTAACTCTTTTGCTAGGTGTGGAGGAAGTGGATCTAGTAGACATCTTTGCTTCTATGTCCTTCTCAGGTACTTCCACTTTCACCTTTACTTGTGGTTCTTCCTGTTGCACTACAATTGATGATAAAGGAGGGATAGACAAAACTTCCTTTTGTCCACTCTCTCTGATTGCTGCTGCTGTCTGCTTTACTACCAAAGACTCTCTCTCTATCATTCCTGTATCTTTAAAGATTTTCTTAATAGTGCTCTCAACTCTCTTTTTGGACTACTTCTCTTCAATTAGAATCTTTTCAGAGTTGAATTTCTCCTCAAAGGTTCCAAACCTGTTACACTGAGCGTCCAACTTACACTTTAGTAGTCTACTAACATATTCTTTAGTTTCTACCTTAGATATTTCATATCCAAGAGGGTCTATGAACTCTGTTCTAGGCTCTATTGCTTTAATATAGGTAAGGTCAGTATCCACCATAAAACATATATCATCTTTATATTTTTCAACAAGAGACTTAGGGATCCTTGATCTGCTAGACACAATATTCTGAAATGTCTTAATAACAAGTATTACACTCTCATTAACACTATCAATAACATGCCTTCTGTATATTACATTAATCCTTTCCATTTTAGTTTGTCCATCATTCCAATCATTTCCTATGGTGTAAGGAAATCTCCTCAAAAGATGAAAGAACATACATGTGATTAGGGATGAGAACCTAAACTATGTATTCTTAGTTTTCTTGATCTTTTCCAAGTTCTCAAACAATTGAATTCTAAGAATTTCACACATATCAACTGGTACCCTTTCAACACACATAAGATAAGCTGCATGCACCATTCCAGCTACCATATCATCCTCTCTTGAATTTGCACAAAACTTAGTAGTTAGGATCTTGCATAAATATCTCACATCATCTTGTTTGATCTTACTAATCACAATTCCTCTACCATTATAAGATGAGTTAGTGTTGTCAATGACTATTTTCCTCATATTTTTCTCATTAAAAGGAATAGCTCCAATCTTAGATAATCTAGTGACGTCATTAATCAAATTAGTTGTAATATCTATCACTCTATCTTCTAGCCAAAACTTTCCATTATGAATTCTTCTCAAGATAATCTTAGTGCATTCTTCATTATCAAATTCATACTGTAATCCATATTTGACAATTTTATTATGTTCCAAGTATTCAAAACCTTGTTTCAGTGTCATATCCTGATTGTAAATCTTCTGATATTCATCTATGAAATCACTATCATTTACTGTCTCTAGTTTGCATCCAAGATAACTTCTGACATTTTCTAAATGTAATACTCTGTCTGGTATGGATGATAATGCAAACCTAGGGTCTTCTTCCAAGGGTTCTACTGGTTCCCTTTTCAATTTAGGTCTATTCTTATCTTTGACATTGTGTATTAAGGAAACATCCAT
This sequence comes from Chamaecyparis obtusa, assembly GCA_027943335.1. Lineage (NCBI taxonomy): Eukaryota > Viridiplantae > Streptophyta > Pinopsida > Cupressales > Cupressaceae > Chamaecyparis > Chamaecyparis obtusa. Next base: position 321,879 of record BSBK01007354.1, read on the forward strand.
GATTTCTTCAAATGCCTTTATTGATTCAAAGATTCATCAAGTAAAATACCTTAATTTCATGATTTTAGGGCTTGCATAGATTCGACACAAAATTCTTCTCCAAATCCTTGCAAAATGATTTCTATCACTACTCTTTGATCTCCTTGACACTTGAATTCACTTTGATGATCAAATAATATGGATCATAACCTTTTATTAATTCAATCTCACTTAGATCTAACATCGCATTCAATTCTTTTGCCGCTTCTTTCCAAAAAGCTATCTCTGCTAACCTGCAAAACTTAAAACTTCTTGCGATCTCGCAAAACATAATATTTTTCTTTGCACTCTTAACCATAGCATTAGAACATCATAAACTACCTTGCATTAGCTGCACAAGACTCAGTTCATCATATATCTACTTCTATACTAAATCTAAGTTCCTATTCTACTGCAATTTACATGAATTAAGTACTTTGAGATAGGTCAAGTAAAGATTCATTCTTACCTTTCAATACTTCACCTTTCTGATTACCTTCAATGTTGAATATGTCTCCTTGATCTGTGCTTTTGATAAAATTCACTTCATCTGAATTACTACAACATCCTTTTTGATTGTTACTTGCATCTTTATTTCTTCTTGCATGATTCCTGGGGTTAGGATTAGGATGAAAAACTCTATTGTTCATTCTGCAAAACCTTGTTGTATTTCCAATCGTGTTGCATATCTAACAAACAATTCCATTATTTTCATATCTTGGTCCAGGTTGATTGATTTGTGATCTGCAGTTTCTAGCAATGTGTCCAACCTTGTTGCATCTATAACATACTACTCCACTTCTTCTGTTCATATCTTCAGTAGGTTTCTTATCTGCATTGTTAGTATTCCTAAACATTCTACTACCATCATTATTCTCAATAAATTTAGGTTTCCTACAATCAATAGTTCTATGTCCAAAACCATGAAAATTGTAACAATAACCATTAAGAGGTTTAAATTGTTTACCTATGAAATCTCTCTTCATATGACCAATAGTATTACAAGCAAAACATCTACCTTTGAATTCTCTTTGCATACGTTTGGGTGATTCCTCTTGCTTCGGTGATTCTTCTTCTTAAGGTGTATCTTCAGATTTGTTGATCTCATCATGCTTCTTCTTATCCACGCTTTCAAATATCTTCAGCTTTGGTTCCTTGCCTTCATCATTTGCTTTGAAAGTGTTGAATCCAAGATTAGTCTTATCATAGAATGGTTTTTGATAAGATATTTGTTCATCAATCTTCTCACTAGTTGAATATAGCCTTTCAAGTTGTTGTTTGGATTGAGTCAGTTCACCTTTCACAATCTTATTGTATTTCTTAAGTTCATCATACTGCAAACTGACTTTCTCAAGTTCAGATGTTACTTTAAAAAGTTTAGAATTTAGTCCTTCATTTTCAGTCTTTAGACTTTCATTCTCAGATTTTAGATTTGCTTCATTCTTTCCATTTCCATATTTCAAACTAAGCTTCAAATTTGCTATCTTTAGTTCATGCTTAAGGATCTCATTTTATTTTTCCATATTGTCATCACAATCTTCAATAAAAAATTCAAATTCCTTTTTAGATCTCAGATCTTCCAATTTGTTTTTCAGTTTCTCAATGAGGTTCTTTGCATCATCATACTTTCTTTTCAAAGTATCTTTTTCAATAGTAAGCAAGTCAATCTATTCAAGAGCTTCTTCAAGATTCTTCTGTAGTTGATCCATATCCATAGAGATCTTACTCAAGTTGCTAGGCTTTCCTTGAATGATTCTTTTTTGAGTAACTAAGCTCTGATACTAATTGTTAGAAATAGGGAATACTGAGAGGGGGGTGAATCAGTATTCTACAAACTTTATCTTTTGCCCAATTATGGATATGACAGATTATCTTTATACATGCATAACATAAGAAGCTAAACAACATGCATAACAATAAAGAACTCATCACACATTATTTGTTCTCAAGGAAACCATGGCCAAGGGAAAACCCCAGTGGGGATGGTACCCACAAAGATCCACTAATAAAAAGTATCTTGTTAAGGATGTTGACCTTGTTAGGAGTCTATTACAAGCATATAGTGTATTAGTCTTGATTAAGGGATTATATGCCTTGTTAGAAGCCTCAACCCTGTTAGGAGTTGTAGTACAAAATGTGATTACCAAATGAGCCCACTGCCCAAACAAGTAATGTACAATATACACCGATTAAAAAATAGGTTAAGGTACATAACCTTATATTGCTTGCATCAATATCACTTCGCTACTCTTTCACTATTACTATTACATATGCTTCATATACTTCACATCATATCACTTGTCCTTCTTTCTCAATAATACTACTTACTGTTGCAATTACAATTACAATTACATTTACATTTACATTTATACCAATAGCTTTATCCAAGAGTTAACATCTAGGATGTCATCCCTTTATATTGTTAAGTCATTATTTTGATAAACAAAATAATCCCTTAACTCTTTACTAGTTCTGTCTTCATATTCTGTCCTATCGGCTTCACACAGTCTTCGGTAAAACTATCATAACTTCTTCCGTACATGCTGTAATAACTTGCACTCTGAGATGGGTGATCAATAGACATCATAGAGTCTATGTTCAAGTGCGCAAGCACTGAACTTACTCTAGTCAATGTCACAAACAAAAACTATGTCCAGGTTCACTGATAAAACACTGTCTCATACTTAGACAAATTTGCAATGTGCTCTGTCATACTTGCTCTTTGACCTGTGTGATATTCATGTGGATCATATGTTGCCATAATGACAACATCTATGTAATCAACTCAGCCAAATTGCCAACAACTTGACCCCACCCAACCCGATATGACATTTGTGTATAGATCGCTCTATAAACATTAACAAGCATTGAAGTAGACATTGGCTCTGACTTCATAGAAATTACCACATTACAACACAAATGTTGAGGAACATTGTGATGAAGGGTGCTCCCCTTAATACCACAAACACATAACAGAAATAGAGAAACAACAATAATATGCAAGAACAGAAAATTGGCTTCTTATTATCTCCACAAATGTGGAATTACAAACTTTCAGAATTACAATATGCAAAGCCACATGGGCATTCCCTTACAATATTCTGTAGGACAAAGCCTTGAACTATTACCTAGGTCTACTACCCAGAACTATTCTGAACTACCTAAGACAATAATACAGCCTTCCTTATATAGGCAATTTTCCACCGCCTGGGAAGGTTCTAGAATTTTAGCCAATAAGGCCGACCAAACTTAGAATTATTTTATTTTACATTTTATTACATCATAGTCAGCTCAAGATAACCTTTGAAACCTGAACAAAAATTTTGAAGAAAATTATTTTCTGCCATTTCAGGTGGCCCAACTTCCGAAGACCATAAGTCATCACTAGTTGACCCGATCGGCTATTATAACCCCATTTCAAAAATGCCACAAAGTGCTCTATAGGCTTGACCCATGCAAGCACTCATCACCCAAATTTTTGACCTCATTCGAGGCCTCTAAAGCCTTCAAAACTAAGTTCAAAGTTTCTGTACCCTGTTGCCAATACCGAAAATCTTCAATATCTTCCAATATACACTTGACCTGGCAATGAAACTTTGCTGACAGACTTATATGACAAAAATGAACCTCCAAGAAAGAAATCAGATCATTCTGAGCACATACAAAAATTACCAAAAATAGTAACTTTCCATAAATAGCAGCTCTGCACAAAATAGCCCTTATTGAATATAAAAATAGAAATATTTTTTTTTTTGGGTGATGCAAGATTGCTCTTACACCCAGGATGCTCCTGCATCAGACACCCAGGGTAATTTGAGAAGTGACCCTATCACGACTTAGGTGTGCAGAGGAAAACCAAGACGGCTAACCTCCTCCTTTGTCAGCCATGATGAATCTTCAACAGGTCATCCTTTCCACTTGACCAGATATTCTTCATATGTTTTGTTCCTTGTGCTTCTACCAACACGACTGTCTAGTATATCTTAGATCTCCTTAGTGTCTGAACTAGTTGCTGGAATACTCCAATGTGCTGCTGTGATCTCATCTTCAACACCTCCTTCATGATACTCTGTCAGATCTGAAATGTTAAACACTGGTGAAATATTTAGCTCAGTAGGCAATTCTACCTCATATGCATTTCCTGAATCATGTTTCTTCAGTATCCTACATGGTCCAAACTTCTTCATTTTCAGCTTGTTATATGTACCAACTGGAAACCGCTCCATCCGCAAATGAACCATGACTTCATCACCAACTTGAAATTCCTTATACCTCCTTTTCTCATCTGCCTTAGCCTTATACTGTGTGTTCATCTTGGTAATATGCTTCCTCACCTCCCCATGGATGTTTTTCAAGTGTTCTGCAAAATCCTCAGCTTTAGCACTACTTATTTCTCCTTTATCTATCTTCCTCAATTCAGATGCATTTCTTGGACTACTTCCATATACAATCTGGAATGGTGATTTAGTAGTGCTCCTGTTGACAGAATTATTGTATGCAAATTCTACCTGTGGTAAAATCAAATCCCATTCTGTTGGCTTATCTCCAACCAAACATCTTAGCAAATTTCCCAAACTCCTATTCACCACCTCTGTCTGTCCATCAGTCTGTGGATGATGTGATGAACTAAACTTCAAATCTGTCTTCAACTTCTTCCACAATGTACGCCAGAAATATCCAACAAACTTAGTGTCCCGATCTGAAACTATGGTCTTTGGCAAACCATGAAGTCTCACTACTTCTTAGAAAAACAATTCTGCTACATGAACAACATCATTAGTCTTCTTGCAGGGAATGAAATGTGCCATCTTTGAAAATCTGTCAACCACCACAAAAATTAAATCATGTCCCCATTGAGTCCTCGGTAAACCAAGAACAAAGTCCATGCTGAGATCCTCCCAAGGCTTCTTTGGTATGGGTAATGGCTGATACAACCCTATATTCTGCTTCACTCCTTTCGCCATCTGACATACTCTGCAACTCTGTACAAACTTCTTCACATCTTGCTGCAACTGTGGCCAATAATAATTCTCACTAACCAAACCAAGGGTTTTATCACGACCAAAATGTCCAGCCAATCCTCTGCTATGCTTCTCCTTGATGAGATTCTCCCTCATAGAACTTCATGGAATGCACAACTGGCTCCCTCTGAATAGCATATCATCCTGGATGATGAAATCCAACCATTTCATCCTGTCTAGAGTAACAGGTTCTGTACAAGCTTTCCAAGCTTCACCAAAATCAAGATCCTCTGGATACAAATTCTTGAGTTCCTTGAACCCAACCACTTCAATCTGCATTTATGTCAGCAATAGTTGCCTTCTACTAAGAGCATCTGCAACCCTATTAGACTTTCCACTCTTGTGTTTCAAAACAAATGTATAACTCTGCAAAAACTCAACCCATTTCAAATGCCTTTGATTCAATTTTCCTTGACTATTCAAATATTGCAAAGCTTGATGATCAGTATACAAAATAAAATCCTTAGGAAGTAGATAATGTCTCCACTTCTTTAATGCCTAAACTATAGCATATAATTCTTGATCATAAACAGAATATTTCCTCTTGGCATCATTTAACTTCTCACTGAAATAAGCAACAGGTTTACCTTCTTGGCTCATAACAGATCCTATTGTAGTACCACTAGCATCACAATCTACTTGAAACACCTTATTAAAATTTGGAAGTGCTAAAACAGGTTGTTCTGTAACTTTTTGTTTCAACAATTGAAAACTCTTTTCTGCCCCATTAGTCCACTTAAACTCTTTTCTATCCCCTCTCATTGTTTCAGTCAAGGGTCCACAAATACTGCTAAAATTTCTGATAAACTTTCTATAAAAGCTAGCTAGACCATGAAAAGATCTTACCTCAATAGCACTCCTTGGAGTAGGCCATTCAAGGATAGCCTGTACCTTCTCTAGGTCCATTTTTAGACCTTCTCCTGAAACTACAAACTCCAAGTACACCAACTCTTTCTTCACAAAATTGCACTTCTTCAAATTAATCAACAATTTCTCTTCTCTCAACTTCTCAAATACCATACGAATATGCATCATATGCTCATCCAATGTCTTACTAAAGATCAAAATATCATCTAGGTAAACAATGACAAACTTACCCAGAAATTCTTTCAGAACCTCGTTCATGAGCCGCATGAAAGTGCTCGGTGCATTGGTTAGCCCAAAAAGCATGACTAAGCACTCATATAGTCCTTCCTTTGTCTTGAAGGTGGTCTTCCATTCATCTCCTTCTCTGATCCGAATCTGATGATATCCACTCTTCAGATCTATCTTTGAGAAATACACAGCTCCACTCAAACAGTCCATAATATCATTCATTCGTGGCAATGGAAACCTGTACTTGATTGTGATCTTGTTTATTGCCCTAGAATCTGTACACATCCTCCATTCTCCATTCTTCTTTGGTGCTAATACCACTGGTACAACACAGGGACTCAGACTCTCACGGATCAATCCTTTTTGTAATAGTTCATGTACTTGTCTGTTCAACTCCTCACTTTCTGCAGGTGTCATTCTGTGTGCTGCCTTATTCGGCAAACTCACTCCTGGGATCAAGTCCATCTGATGACTGATCTTCCTGACTGGTGGTAATCCATCAGGCACGTTATAGGATACAATATCCTGAAACTCATTCAACAAATCTACAACTTCTACAGGAACATCTTCTACTTCCTCTTTACCAGCTTTTGGAATTAAAGCAAAACATACATGCTCATGCCTCATACCATCTAGGAAATTTCTTCCATCAACAAAAGTTATCCTTGCATTACCACATACCTTTTCTTCAGTCTCCTTCAATGGTTTTAGCTTATGTCGCACTCCATCCTTTGTCAGGGAATAAGTATTCGCACGACCATCATGTACAACACATCTGTCAAACTGCCATGGTCTACCCAACAACATATGACATGCGTCCATAGATATGATATCACACAATACGTCATCTTGGTATCCGCCAATCTTGAACTTCACTAGGCATTGTTCATTGACCATGACCTTGTGGTCATCCTGTACCCAGGCAATCCGATATAGATGTGGGTGTTTCTGTCTCTTGAGCTTCAACTTTGTCACCATCTCTTCTGACACCAAATTGTCAGTGCTTCCACTATCAATAATCACATCACAACATTTACCTTCACACTTGCACCTAGTGTGAAACAGGCTCCTCCTTTGCTCAGGTTCATTCTCACCACTCAACAGGACTCTTCTGTTAATCAACATTTCTCCTCTTTCAGCATCTTCAGAATTTGATGATCTGACATCTTCATCTACATGTGCAACTTTGGCCTGGCCTTCATTTCTCCTGTCTGTTCTGCCTTGGCGCTGAGGACATTCAAATGCCCTATGACCTTCTTCTCCACAGTGAAAACATGTTCCACGGAAGCCACCTCTTCCAGATCCTTGTCCTCTTCCTCTTCCTCTCTGATCTCTATTATTTTGATCCTGGAAGTGATTGGAATTATTTCCTTGCTGATTCTGACTGCTACTGGCCTCATCCTTCTTTTTTAGATCTTCATTTCAGCCACCGTATGACCGTCCACCAGATCGTCCACCGTGACCTCTTCCGTTTTGTCTTCTCTCAAACTTCTTGTTCAGCTTTTCCTCTACTTTTAGGGCAAACTAGTATGCCTCTTCAATACTGTTCATTCGAACCAGATTCAGCTCCTTCTGAATGCTTGGCCTTAACCCATTAAGGTATCAGGCAAATTTCTCCTTATCAGCTTCTGCATGGCCTGTTCTGATGAGAAGTCGATAGAACTCCTCTGTATACTCCTGAACAGATCTTCCTGCTTGCTTCAAACTCTGCATTTTCTTCAGTAGGTCAAGCTCATAATCAACAGGAATGAACTGTCACTTCAATTTATCCACCATCCGATCCCATCTTGTGATTTTCTCCTTTTCTCTTCTATTTCACTCCAACTGAATCTCTTGCCACCATATCTTCGCATGACCTTTCAGTCTGGCCTTCACAAATTTGACCCTATCAGGATCCTCAACATCTTCATACTCAAAATATTCCTCACATTCATTGATCCAATCGATCAATTCTTCTGGGTTAAGATTTTCAAAAAATGTAAGAACCTCAATCTTAGGTTTTTTCCCAATCTTAGAAATGGCCCGAAAAAGTCTTTCTTCCTCCTAGTTCACAATTTTGACTTCTCCTTCTTGATATTCTTCTTCAGCTTCATCCTCGCTTTCATCTCTGACATTAAGATTCATTCCTCTACGAATCTCTTCTTGCAATGCTCGCACTTGTCTCTGTAGTGCCCTAAACTCAGGTGTTACAACACCAGCTCTTCTGCCACATTCCCTTCATGGAGGCATTTTTGTGATGCGCGCTGAAACCCTAGCCACGGTCCTGGTACAAACTACCTCACAGTCGGTGATCTATTTACACACTTAGGAACTCCTGCTCTGATACCACTTGATGAAGGGTGCTCCCCTTAATACCACAAACACATAACAGAAATAGAGAAACAACAATAATATGCAAGAATAGAAAATTAGCTTCTTATTATCTCCACAAATGTGGAATTACAAACTTTCAGAATTACAATATGCAAAGCCACATGGGCATTCCCTTACAATATTCTGTAGGACAAAGCCTCAAACTATTACCCAGGTCTACTACCCAGAACTATTCTGAACTGCCTAAGACAATAATACAGCCTTCCTTATATAGGCAATTTTCCACCGCCTAGGAAGGTTCCAGAATTTTAGCCAATAAGGCTGACCAAACTTAGAATTATTTTATTTTACATTTTATTACATCATAGTCGGCTCAAGATAACCTTTGAAACCCAAACAGAAATTTTGAAGAAAATTATTTTTCGCCATTTCAGGTGGCCCAACTTCCGAAGACCATAAGTCATCACTAGTTGACCCGATCGGCTATTATAACCCCATTTCAAAAATGCCACGAAGTGCTCTACAAGTTTGACCTGCACAAGCGCCCGTCACCCAAATTTTTGACCTCATCCGGGGCTTCTAAAGCCTTCAAAACTAAGTTCAAAGTTTCTGTACCCTGTTGCCAATACTGAAAATCTTCAATATCTTCCAATATACACTTGACCTGGCAATGAAACTTTGCTAGCAGACTTATATGACCAAAATGAACCTCCAAGAAAGAAATCAGATCATTCTGAGCACATACAAAAATTACCAAAAATAGTAACTTTCCATAAATAGCAGCTCTACACAAAATAGCCCTTATTGAATATAAAAATAGAAATATTTTTTTTTGGGTGATGCAAGATTGCTCTTACACCCAGGATGCTCCTGCATCACATTGACATTGAGGGACATTGAAGAACTCGTGTTAGCTTGACACTGAAGCGATCCACCTAGAAAAAGTGTCACAACTCCCATCTTTCCAAGCTCTAATAGTCCCTGAGCTATTATGAGTCGAGCCCACACAAAATAGTATCTCAACTCTTGAGATGAGAATTTAAGAGTCAACAAACCAGTGAAGCACACTCATTAACATTGAGCATTCATTTTATTTGAGCTGGCCTATGTACTACATACATCACCAAGAACTTAGACAACACCGATCTAAGATTGAAAAACATAGACATTTGGATCATGTGGGTTGTGAAGGGACATTGCATTTAGATCAACATTGTGAACATGTACCATACAAATTAGACATTAATTTGTGATCCAGATATTGAATCAAGTTACCTTGACATTATCACCACCATAGTTGATCTAACACATGCTTGACAACACAGTGGTAGCTCAGACCTAGTTGAGAATACATTGAAACCTCCAACTTGCCAAAACACTCAAACCTAGCACAAACATGTGGTACCTTCTTATTAGTCTGCACAAACACAATAAGCAAGCTATGTAAGCAAGGAGCTGGTAATTTCTTTTAAAAAAATTGCTTTCATTAAGGTTATATTATGTTTAATTTAATGCCCATATAGGGGTCACTAGGATTTTTTTTTCCTTTTCATTTGATGGTTGTATGACCATCAATTTTAGGCCCATGATTTCATCATCATTCGCTTATGTTAAATTTGATAGCCATTTGACCACCATATCTGGGAATTTTTGTTTTGCTACGACAATCATTTGACCATCAAATTTAAGCTCTTGGTTTTGTTGACGTTAACAAGGTTTTGAAAATTTGGACCCCTCACCATATGCAATTTTGATTTGGCAGTCTGACTTTGAGAGACCATAACTTGATCATCCAGGCTCCAATTTGAGTGTAATTTTTTTTTTTGGCTAGAATCTCCTAAATTTTCTAGTGGCACTATTATTTTCTAGTTTTGGCAAATGGATTTGATAGAAATTGTAGATTTTTGTGATTTTACATGTCTTATCCTTGTTTTTACAACTTCAAAGGCTTTGTTTAGGCTCATACAGACACATTTTTAGATGCAATTTTTTATTAAAGTGCACGATTCTTTGAGAAATTTCCAAATTTTCTATTATATTATAGGCTTATTTGGGTGAAAATATCACATTTAACATTTGGTCTATTTTGGCACTTGTAATTTATTAGATCCTTGAGTGATCTTATATCTTATTTTGTTGAGTCTTTTATAGTTTCATATTTTTTGTTGAAATCATCAAAATCAAAAGTCCACTTTGGTCCATTTTGGCAAGTGGCAATTGTACACACACTAAGTATAAAGTGTCAGGTTCTTTGATTGTTTTCTTTGTGGGGGTGCAATTTTTTTATGATCTCATTTTTTCTCATGTGGGAAGTACATCATGGCCAAAATCATGGAATATACAATCCATCCTTTTGTTGTACATTTTATTGGGGATAATTATGCATCATGGGCAAAAGGCATCATCACATATTGTAGATGGAAAAAAACCTTGCCTCATCTTTATGGACTTGTTCCTAAGCCAAAATCTAAGATGGAAATTTTTGCTTTGCATGAAAGGAATTTAGATATTAGGGGATTGATTGCTTATAACATCAACACATCTTCCTTCCCTAAAGTTAAGTCAAAGCTTGAAGGTATTGAGTGCCTATGAACATGTTGGATCATTATTTGGGAGCACTTTGGAGATCCTCATGTTCCTCCATTACCAATTGATCCAATTGTAGATTGTCTCCTTCCACTTGATGATGCAGATAACATTCCCTATGATGATCATACTTTATGTAAGATTGAAAGTCTTTCATGCATTGAGAGTCAAGTGATGATCCAAATACTCCACCTGCAACTCCTACTTCTCCAATTGAGATCATTTCTATAGTTTCTCATGATGATGCTTGCATTCCTACAACCATGGGTTCTTATGACTCAATGTAGTAGGATATTTCTTGTCTTCCAATTACAATTCCTTAGGATGACTACTTGACATATATTGTATGTTTATTTGTGGAGTCCTACATTGAGGATATGGGAGACATCATTGATGACATTCATATTCTCTTTGTTGAGGATGATCCTTCATTTGTTGCGAGGGAACACTCTAACCCTCATCATTCTCTACATGATCCTTCTTTTGAGTTTGATATGATTGTAGATCATTTGATACAACATTTGGAGGCCATTTCTTTCTCTTTAGAGAAGACATTTGAGTCTTTGGAGATTGGTATTCATGAGTCTCAAACTTCACTTGAGATGTCATATCGCATGGTTCTAATAGTAGGGGGGAAATTCTATGGGGACCAAAGGTTAGTCGAGAGGTTGATTTAGGGTCCATACCATAGTAATTAAGAATTGGGGGCAGCTCTCTCCCGCCCCTATCCCCCCTATCAATACTAAGAAGGCTCGCTAAACTGTAGGGCGCCCAGTCTGCTTGGAGAGGTACTCTTCATTCCGACGCCCTATCCATAGTAGTGGAATAATAGAGGGAGAGGCCCCCCACCTCCTTACCTTTATATGATTCCTATTTAGTTTCTTGAGACATAATATATTTTGAGGAATTCTTCCTAGATATTGGATAGGATTCATTGGTACACCTATGACATTGTTTCTTCCTAAGGGGAAGAAAATCATTTAGTTTTCTTGGTGTAGATTCTACATTGATCTAGGCGCATCTACCATTGGTGTACATTCTACATTGAGGGGGGGGGGGGGGGCGCTTCTTTGATTCTCTTCTTATTTCATATTTTGAGGAGGCATCTTTTTCTTTGGAGCTTGTTAACAAGATGTTACCATTGGTTCCTTGTTTGTCACCTTCTTCTATTGGGCTTGATCCTGATTGGTTCATGTCATCTTCATCAACCAAGGACATGACAACACATGCACACACTTCAGAGACTTCATACTTCATTATGATTCTCCTTCCTTCTTCCTATCCACAATGGGAATCCTTCTTGCATCTATACTTGGTCTATCTTATTCCTAAGGGGAGAAATGTTGTTTGTAGGCATTGGACAATGTTTTGCCTTCAAGAACCTACCATACTTGCTAGAGATTATTCATTATGGGGGGGGGGTGTATCACATGTCCTTGTTTCTTTCCTTTGGAGGGATGATTTATTGTATATACATGATGTTTGTCATAATGGGGGATACTTGATTACTCCATCCATCCATGCATCTTGTTTGATTTTCATCTCTTTTTTTGGGGGAGGGTTTTTACCATGAGGGTTTCCCTCTTTCTTTGATTTATGAGATATTGCATTGCTCTTACATTTTGTACATGGGTACCTTACATGGCCTAGTAGTTGGGGACCCATCATGCATTTCCATCTAGCCTTGTGATCTTAAGTGTATTCCCTCTAAGTTGTACTTAAGGGGGGGGGCGGGGGGGGGGGGGGGGGGGGGGGGGGTGGTGTTGGTGTAATTAAATATTTAAGTTAATTACAATTTACTTAAGTTTTACTTAGGATAATGCATTTTTATATTAGTTTTCATGTAGACACATAAGATTCTGCACTTCATTTTAGCACATAGTGTTGGAGAATTCCTCTTTAGGCAGAGTTAGTTGTTATCTCATTCCACTTTATGTGTGAGATCCACCTTTAGTGCTCCTATCACATTATCAACCTCTCATTGTTGCACATTTTTTCACATACTTTGTTGGTACAATGAAGGATGATCCACCTTGTGTGGTAGATATGTTATCTCTTGCATATCTCCTAGTTACAATGCATTGCCTATATATTTAGGCACATATAATTTGTATTCAATGATTTTGTATCCATTATTATTTGATCAATATTGAATCAATCATTTGATCATATCATTTTTCCTATCTATCTTGTGCTATCAATTGAGCTTCTAGATCTTGGCATTCTCATTCTTTGCCTTAGGAAAATTCTTATAAAAATCTTCCCCAAATTTTTTATATAAAAGTGTCAGATGATGTTGAGCTCAAAGCATCATCAACCTTGCTTTTTTGGATTTGCAAAAGGGGGTTCTATAGGCCCTCTGTCTACTCTATCGAATTCCATATTTTTATCTTTAGAACTTGTCACTTGTACATGTGAAAGAGAGAAAATATTGGGTTGATAGGGGTTTGCCTAAGTCAAACCCTGGTTTTGGAATTATCCTTGAATTGAATTGAAATATAATTAACTTGAATTTTTTGAAGTAGAATGCTAAGTATTATACATCAAGCTTGATGATTCAATGCTCTTTGAATGTGTTCACAAGTATTGATGCTATAACATAACATGTAAACACATGAATAACACCAACAACAGATGTAAATAAAATTTTATGACATACCAATTCTACAAAAATCAATCTCAAAACCTCTATTTAAAGTAACTAATAAGTATGAGAAGAAATGCATGGAATAAAAAAAAGGTAATTAGGAAACCATGACCAAAAAAAAATCCACATCCAAATCTCAATATGTGTCCACAAGTTAAAATAACATATTCTTCCCACTTACCACAAGCTCTTCATAATCCAATTGCTAACTTGGATGTTGCACTTTAGCTCCATTATCTCCATTCAAAGATAGTTTATGATGCTTCATAATCACAAGTTGGTCATGATGGAACTCTTAAATTTGGAAAATTTTTGGAGTCCCCAAATATCACACCAAAGGGAGAATTTTTAGATCTTACCCACTACTTATGATTAGAACAATATACTAATCAAGAAAATGCTGGAATTTTGACCTGCTGAAAAGATGACGCCGACAGAGCCTGAAGATGGTCGCATTTTAAAAATCTAAAAATGACTCAGTCTGGGAAATCAAATTTCCTATCTCCAGTAAGAATCTTAGCTTTCCACGAGGTGTTTTGGTTTTACGACCATACCCAAATCCGAAAGTTTGATAGTTATTTTTTAGTTAGTTTATTGTTTTTCAAAATAATTTGTAATAAGGGTTGTCTTTTCACCCTAAAGAGGTGTGAAAGCCACTCAAACACACACACACACACACACACATATACATAATGTAAAATGTAGAGAGGGACATATTCAGAAGAAAAGGAAAAAATAAGATATATTTACTTGTAAGGAGAAATGTAAAATATTAAAGCATAACTTTAATATAAATTCAAATATTATATTTTAATAATAAATAAAAATAAAATATTCTTTTTGTTTATTTTTTGAAGCAAAGAGATTACAACTGGCATGTTGATTCGTCCTTTATGATCAATAAAGAGATTATTGAATTATTCTGACAAGGCTTTCTTTTGCATTGGGTATCTTTCACATTTTTTGTTCAACAAACATGGATGATGTGAGATATACACGTGTTTCCTCCTCTCAGGCTGATCAAACTTCCCACCTAAGAAGTTAAATTCCTTTTGGCTAGCATAAAATTTCATATAAAAGGCATCTGTTGCAGCTCGGGGAGTAATTGATGATATTTTTGATAATTATTATCTCATAAAGTTGTATATAATAATCCTTGTTATAGTTGACTCTATCGCCCGGATAAACAAAGGCACTAGTCATTTAAAATCATTGGAATATAATTATTGGAGTTATTAATTAAAGTCATAAATCTTTATACTTCCTTCTTGCAAGCATCTAATCAATTATTGATAAACCTTACACAAACATTCAAATCATTTCAAGTAATCACATAACTTTATATTGATCAAGTTTGAGGATTTTGCCAACCAGAGAACCCATAGCTTAAATTCGCTATAGAAAAGCCTTGAATAAAGTGATTAGGTTCGAGGTGAAGGTTTACCTGCCTATGTGTAGTGAAGCCTAAAGTGCAGGGGAATTTGGATTATTCTCGTTCATTGGCCAAAACTAATTTGGAATCCTATTGGAGAATTGGCAGATTCTTGGATTTCCAATTTGTGGTTTTGGGAACCAACAGGTCAAAAAGTGTAATTACCTCTTCCAAATCTCTTATGTGTCATAGATGTTCTCACATTTTTTATGTGGGACCGAACTTGTTGAGACCATAAGTTTTGATATGATAAAATAATTTTGTACAATTTTTAAAATTACAGATCTCAAAGAGTTCTATATCCCATTAAAACAAGAAACTAATTATGGCCCATTCTAATATTTTAAGGCAAAAAAAAAACCTCTATAGCCCATAAATTAAGTTTTTTGGTTGTTGTATAGCATAAATTGAAATAACTTTCTTAACAATATAAAAAATTTAAATAATTTTTGTTGAACCTAGGAATTTTCAAACCCAAATCTAGATCATCATACTTATATATCAAAATGG
>BSBK01007354.1:340000-345000 GCA_027943335.1 Chamaecyparis obtusa
ATTGTTGAAAACAACATGTATAACAATCAAGAGTCTTATAATGTAACATGGTCATGAGTCCCTTTGGATATGGGCTCCCTCCCCTCCACCAATGCTTCCAATTTAGAACACTATTATTTCAAAGTTTTTGCATATTGGTTGCTTATACCAAAATTGTGCATGCCATTTGATACTAACTGTCCTATAGGAGAAACTTTAGAGAAAGGTATAATAATTGTTATGAATTCTTTTGTTAAAAATGATGTTTTTAGGAGGATAACCATTTTAATCTAGAGTTATAAATCTATGAAACCACAAATGGAAGACCCCATCTTCAATAAAATTTGAACCTTGATACAAAGAATTTGACCATCACAATATGTCAAAGAATGTTAAAAATGATTTTGATTATCATTCCAAATTCAGTTAACTCATTTGATTATACTGAACTTGTTTGTATCCTACATTTACCTTTCAATTGATCAATATCCAACCACAATTCACAGACTTCAAAATTAGTTTTACACTTTGAATGTATGTACTTTTGTCAGAAAAAATTGAACTATGGTAAGCTGTACGTTTGAAATTTTTAGGTGGAACAACAATCACGAAACAAGTATGAACATAACCAAATTAAATAAATCATATTGAGCTCGAAGTCCCAATTTTAAACAGATGATAAAATATCAATGGCAAAGTCAAAAGAGAACTCGAGAATAATGCCAAGAAAGGTTCAAATTTGGAAGATGAATGACCAAGGGAGAAACAAACTGGCAAATGCTTCAAATCCACATTAAAGTACAAAGAGAAAGGAAATAAATGACGGAGGATGAAAATGCGTGAGTCATGAAGAGATTTGCAAATGTGAATACTAATATCCAACCACAAGTAAAATTCAGGCTTTCCATATAAATTAACACGAGTTGTATATCAGTATCAGTAGTTGGAAAGGAATGATTTTCAGGATCAGGTAAATGTTTCTCTTTCTTAATTGGTTAATCTTCATACAAATTAATTTTAAATTTGTCTTAGGTTCTTAAATTTTAAGTGTTGAGAAATAAGGTAAAATTGTTGTGATAAAATCTTTATAAGTGTACAAATATATAAAATTTGTTTCTTTGAAGAAGGATTATCATAAGGGATTATTTAAGTGATTGTATAAATAGACAATAAGAAACAAATCAAATCATATCAACAAATGATTTACGTAAAGAAATGTAGTCAAGAAAAAAATCTACATAAGAAATATGACAATAATGTATTAATCTTTAGGAGTGAGATACACCTAACACACTAAAACTCTTTACATTTTGGTAGCAATCCAACAACACTTGTGTACTTAAATAAAATCTCATCTAAAACAACCATCTCACATCCTAAATATATGTATAGAGAGAAGACAAAACAATAAATGGTTTACCAAAATTCACCTTGAGAGCATCTTCCAAGAATGAAAAAAACATTAATGACTTCACATGGACCTAATCAATTGGTTCCTAGAATAGTAAATATAATTTCAAAAACATGTTTCATGTCATGGACCCCAATGGTTCAAATTCCCAAGTATATCACGTCAAAATAAAGTGCCTTGCTTTTGCATGCCTCGTCTATCATACAAGATTCTCCACTTCTCAATTTTAGTTCCTATAAGTGTTTAAGTCCATCAAGTGGGTCCAAAGTCAATTATTCTCACTATTGTTATGCATATCTTCTTTGTCAATGGATATCAAAACTAATTCTGAAGTTACCATGAAATCTAAATTATAATTTAATTTCTAATTACACATAGAAGTCCAAGGAAATATTGCAAGAATGTTTTGAGTTTTGATGGTTCAACATTAGGGAATCTGGTTTAGGGGGAAAGGGTGGTATATTAAGGGACTATAAAGGTAAAATTATTCTAACATATGTTGTTAACCTTGAAGTGAAATCTTCAAATTTTGTTAGGTGGCTGCAGTGTATCATGATATTAAACTTGTTGAAGACAAAGGTAGATAAAAAATCATCATTGATGGGGACTTGAAAGAAATAAAATCATGATGATGCAAGGAAAAGCCTCACCTTGTTGGTCTCTTTTTGAGATATTACTTTAGTAGCTCATCATGACATGATGAGTTTGGAGTTAGTATATTGTAAGCATATTTATAGAGAAGGAAATATATTCATTGACATGTTGTCAAAGCTAGGTTTGCACGTCCAAAATTTAATTATTTAGGATGATATGTAATCCCTCTTAGAGCATGTGGAATCCAATGTGATTAATGAAGAAATATATTCCTTATCCCACTATGATAAAGCTACATTAGACACTTTTACAAGGAGAGGTCGCTCAAAAAACATAAGGGAGAATTATTCCCTCAATTATCTACCTTTTATTGGGAAACCTTCTCAAAGTAAGATAATTTTTTCCTTATCTTTCCACAAAAGCTTCTAGGTTTCATTTGTTGTTGAGTTTAGTAGAAGCTCCTTTATTTATGTTCCTTTGTCACCATGGGAGGAGATCTCTTATCCCAAAGAATATTTCACTCTAAAAAGTGATAGGAATGTCTAAGAGGTTGTTAAAAAATTCTAGTAAAACTCATATATTGAGGTGATAAATGGGTATGACTCCAACCTCTTTGTTGAATTTGTAAATTCTTGGCACTCTTGGATTGTCAATATTAGGGGTATCTCCTTTGAAGTCATGATAAAAATCATTGCTTCTTCCACCATTTTATCCCTAGAAGGAGTTGGAACCCCTAAATAAACCAAATGAAATTATAAGAAGGATATAAAGAAATTTCTAAAAAGGGGAGGCTGATAGGCTCTAAATGGGTTTAATAGGGAGGATTTACCTAGTGTTTTGAAAATGATTACAGAGGTCCACATGAAATATATAACTCTAGATGTTTGGTATTGATGATTTCAATCCCATATTTTTCCAATGCTTAATCACTTCATCCATAATTTGAAGATGTGTCTTTCTTTCTTGATTCATTCCTCTCTTGATTTTTTTTGTAAAAAATATTATTGTTGATTCCATCCAATTCATGTTGCTTCAACATAGCTTAATTTATCATCAAGTTACTATGCTAATCTTGATAAAACCCAAGGTCATGCTATTTTCCCCCAAGTCACTAATCTATCCATTATTTAAATGGATAAAGTTTTCTCCACACTTCAAGAAACTCTAAGAAAACCCTCACCCCTATGACCATGGTTTTCTTTTGA
Organism: Chamaecyparis obtusa; assembly: GCA_027943335.1. NCBI lineage: Eukaryota > Viridiplantae > Streptophyta > Pinopsida > Cupressales > Cupressaceae > Chamaecyparis > Chamaecyparis obtusa. The sequence goes on from BSBK01007354.1 coordinate 343,190, forward strand.
ATGTGTTCAAGCTTAAAATTTCAATATTTACCTTGTCCTTGAAGAGTGAAAATTTGCAAGAAGGTCTCTTTCATTGATATCCCAAAAGATATTTATGATGATGACTTGAATTTCCTTTCATCTCCTTGTAGATCCTAGTTGTATCCCTAGAACCTTGACAATCCTTCTCTTGCTCTCTCACATTTTAATGACTTTCCTCCTTCCAAAACCTATTTGGGCCCCTTGTCACTTGAGAACCTTGCTTCATGTATCCTATGCATGTAGCTTTGTGACAAGGTGGAGAACTTTGAAAATGTTACAACCTACATAATGCTAATCTTAAATGGTAGCTAGCTTAGTTACATATTGTGTTAGCACTTTTTCTTGTAGATTTCTATATAGAAAATATGCCTATGACTCTCTACAACCCAACTCCAAATCTGGAAAGTAAAAGTCTAACTTAACGAGGACTTGATCCTCCTGCACTTTGAGCTCCACATGCTTAGGTGGGTGTACCTATTTGATTTACTTCTTTCAGCAAATCATACAGTGGATTTGTGTCTTTTGACACATATATTCAACATTCATACATAGAAACTAGAAATAAAGATTTGAGTTATTTCAAAGGCTTTTTGTAATTCTAGAACTTGACTAGTGCCTAATCCTAGGGTACAAAGTCTTGATGAACATTCATCCACTCAATTATATCACTGAAAACATTTGAAACCCATGAAAGATCGTTATGCCTTGCATATTACTTCCTATAATTTAATACATAATCATCAAATTTATATGCATTTTCTGAAACCCTCCGAAATCATTCTCATAAATTACATTTCCCTTGAAAGTAACCTAAAAACACATTTCACAATTTACCTAATAAATCGATGAATCATAAGTGCCTTACAATTCTAATCCACAAGAACTAAGAAAAAACACATAAAGACAATCATATATTGGAAAGGGGCTCAATATGTATTTTGATTGATACATCCTTTTCTTTAGTAACTTAAAAAAAGACTAAGTACTAAACTTAGAACAAAAGTATCAGACCAAAACTTGCATTTCATTTCTTTTTTTAAAACAATTACATCTTAACTATATATATCCATAGAAATCTTGGGATCCTATTAAGATTCCAGGATGCAACAAGCTTTAGATTTCTAGGATAATGATAAAAACTATTACAACAGACAATTACAACCTTTTCTCAAAAACCCATGAAAGAACAACCACATTTGGAACAACTTGCAACAACTTTTCAAGATGATAGATGTCACCTTTGTCTGGAAGTATTCAAGATAGCTTCTTTGGTTGTATTGAATGACCTCAATTGCTTTTAGATAACCGACCTTCATGTGCTCATTGATAAGGTGCCATGTGTCCTCTACTCCTTTGTCTCTAGCGGTGGTTCATTAATATCTGACCTCTTCTTCTTCTTCTTCTTCTTCATCTCAATGCATAACCATTGCTAAGTCGCCACATTGACAAACACTCTGGCAGAAAAGCTTGCGACCTAGCAACAAGCTGAACAATACCATCATCGTGAACTCGCAAACCTTCAATGCTTAATGCCCTTACTATCCGCGAGCCAATGACCAAAAGAAACATTGTCCTTCGCTAAATCACCAACTTTTAATGTCATGTTTTCTTTATAACTATGAGTTAGCGATTAACTTCTTCTAGACCACTACTCGCCAACATTTATCATTAAATTCTACTAACCACGACAAGTTAGAGATGAAACCCGGCTAAACACTCGCTAAGTGGCCAACTGATTTCACTTAACCATTATTTCATCTGTGACTTAGTGACACATATTTTCACTTATC